>CM053786.1:794012701-794612701 GCA_028749045.1 Cupressus sempervirens | reverse complement strand
ACATGTTTCCAATCAATATAAATGTTTAAATCACTTCTCTAATTTTTTCTATTTATGATCTTCTTAAAACTTAACTTTCTAAATGCATTGATGGGGAAATAAAGATCTTCTACGAACTAAAGGCTAATCATGTTTAATACTTACAATTCTTTGTTTTTATCTAATAATTTAAAAAAGATTGCAAAAGTGTTTTCAAAGAGCAACACTTGTCACTAACATCATAAGAAGGAATATCCAAGGAGAATTACCACTGATCCCCCACCACCAAATTCAAGAGAAAACAAAAATCCACTACTAAAGAGATAGTAACAATGATCATCCCTAGTCTCTCCCTTATCACAAAATTATTACTATCAAAATTTGCATTTCCAATTTTGTCATATGTGTTGAAGCAATAGTAACATTTTCACTCTCTTACCTAATGTCTCCCATTTCTAAAACTCCTGCGGAAGGGCAAGGCCATCTTCTCAGTACTTCAAAATACAACAAGTTCCATTTTTTCCCATAATGATAATCGTTGACTTAAAGTACAGTCAAAGTATTGATAGCCCATAGGAACTCAACCTTTGAACATCCCATCTATAAATGACCTCATAAAGAAAGCTCAATAAACCCACATGAAACAATGAAACAAAATGTGCATACTTGTGAAGATGATTAGACTGTAGGTGATCAATATGTCTCAAATCTATATTCAGTTCTTTTACTATGAATATAAATGGTTTGTTATATAAAAGACTTATATCCACCAGATAAATAATCATTTTCTTACTATGCTATCCTTATCCTTGGTTGATATCTGGTAGACCATTTCTTAACCATCCTCCTTTGATCTATAGGTCACTGTATTAATCTGGTTCATCTTGTCTCTACTTGAATTAATAAGAATTGGCAATCTCAGGGATTGCCAAAAGAGGAATGGGTCCAAGTGGAAGATAGGATTTAGAAGTGATTTTAATTAAAACATAATAAATAGTGTATTACAAAAAGGAGAATAGTATGTTCTTTGCAATCTACTCCCTTATACATTCATTCAATGTTCCATGAACTTGATAGAGAACATCACAACACATAACTAGCAACATAGAACATACCTCCTAGCCACCTCAAGAACATAAAATTTCAAAAACCAAAGTGCACAAGTTTAAATTCAAAGCCTCAAAGGTCAAGAGCACAACAAATAAAAATAAATAAATAAATACGAAGAAAACCCACATTTGATTTAATCACAAAAAATATGGTGGCTAGATAGTTACAAGCTGATTCAAGCTAATCCTTCATCACCATTAAGGTTGAAAATAACATACCCAATTGAAAACAAATTTACATATGCAAAGTGACTAACATTACTCACAAAGAGGGAGTAGAAGCTACACACTACCTTGCGTCCAAGGTGCGCTAAAGAACATAACCAAACTCTTGGAGATCATATAATCCTAAGTTTACATAATCTGGTAGTAATATATTTCATTAATGTATGAAACATTTACCAAGTTCCATGATTATTCTTTCCAAAAATGACATGCTAGATATGCTTTCCAACAATATAATTAAGATCCTTCCATCATACATTGTAAGTTTCAGCTTCATCCGAGATGGTGTTGTAGAATGAAAACAGAATGTGATCTCCAAAGAGAGAGAGAGTTTATTGTAGGTCTCTGCAACTTGGTCCTATAGGAACTAGAATCTCATCCATATCTCGCACGAGCTCTGAGATATGCCCCATCAAAGATTGCAGCCCTGTGGCATTTAGTGACCCTTAGGGACATTTTGGTTCAGCATTCCTGAGAATGTTTGAGCACTAAAGGGGACAAGATGAGGTTGGGGATAGGGTTTACCTGGCCACCTAGAGCTTATGGAGTAGACAGTTTGATCCCACAAAGAAAGATGAGAGAGATTTGGTAGTTGGAAACTTTGTATTGGCCAACATTGCAAGTTTCAACATCACTTGAGATGGTGTTATAGAATGAAAATGGAATGTGATCTCCAAAAAGTGAGAAAGGTTATTATAGGTCTCTGAAACATGGTCCTGTAGGAACTAGAATCTCATCCATATCTTGTACGAGCTCCGAGATATGCCCCGTCAAAGATTGCAGCCCTATGGCATTTAGTGACCCTTAGGGACATTCTAGTTCAGCGTGCTTGAGAATGTACAAGCACTAAAGGGGAAAAAAAAAGGTTGGGGATAGGGTTTACCTAGCCACTCAAAGCTAATGGATCAGATAGTTTGATTCCACGATGAAAGATGAGAGAGATTTGGCAGTTGGCAACTTTGTACTCGCCAACACTGCAAGTTTCAGCATCACCCAAGATGGCATTGTAGAATGAAAATGAAATGTGATCTCCAAAAAGTGAGAGATGTTATTGTAGGTCTCTAAAACATGGTCTTGTAGGAATTAGAATCTCATCCATATCTCACACGAGCTTCGAGATATACCCCGTCAAAGATTGCAGCCCTGTGGCATTTAGTGACCCTTAGGGACATTCTGGTTCAGCATGCCTGAGAATGTTTGAGCACTAAAGGGGACAAGATGAGGTTGGGGATAGGGTTTACCCAGCCACCTAGAGCTAATGGAGTAGATATTTTAATCCCACGATGAAAGATGAGAGAGATTTGGCAGTTGACAACTTTGTACTTGCCAACACTGCAAGGTTCAACATCACCTGAGATGGCATTGTAGAATGAAAATAGAATGTGATCTCCAAAAAGTGAGAGAGGTTATTGTAGGTCTTGAAAACATGGTTTTGTAAGAACTAGAATCTCATCCATATCTTGCATGAGCTTCGAGATATACCCCGTCAAAGATTGCAGCCTTGTGGAATTTAGTGACCCTTAGGGACATTCCAATTCAGCGTGCCTAAGAATGTTTGAGCATTGAATGGGACAAGATGAGGTTGGGGATAGGGTTTACTCGACCACTTAGAGTTAATGGAGTAGAAAGTTTGATCCTATCATTGATCATCGCTGATGTAAAAATGGTACTCCCTCAAAATCTTCCTGTCATTCTCTGTACTTGTAGGTGAATGCATGAATGTTATGTGAAAAAATATGGAAACCTGTTGAGATGTATAATATTTTTCTTGCACCTCATTTTTTGGTTGTAGTGTGTAGTTCTCTGTAAAATCTACAACTGAAACAATGGTATCCAATGGAAAAGTATCCTTGCACAACTTGAATTGCAAATCCAACCATTGAGCTCTATGGGTATGCCTTGCATACTCGTACATAATATTTTCACGAAAAATCTTCATGAACTCATACACTAGAATCTTTTCAATAACTAGATCACATCTTTTACCATGTTTCCCATATTTTAGAGCATATGTCACTATCTTGAATTTTTTGTAATCTACTATTTCATTTCCAATTGCATGTGTACTATCCATATGTTGACAAGTTGATAAAAGTTACAAAGAACCACAAAATAAGCATGTACCATCCAAGCATGATGTCTTATAAAATTGTTGGCCATCCCCTATTTCACATAAAATATTGGATATGAATTCACTTGAAGATCTTGGTGGCTCTTTTATGTCAAAATCCTACAAAACAAACTGAGAATGCAAAACTACGCATATGTGCCTAAAAAACATCAAAATGGTTAGAAAATTCAATATGTATCCTACAACAACAAGTTGTGCATGTGTGATTTATTTTCACATAAAAAGGTTTACCCATCTCAAAAAATCTTTGACTTATTCAAATTTGAGGATACATACCAATAAATTTTGCAAAAAATTGTGTCTGAGTTGAGTCCAAAAAATGTTTCACATGTGGCTCACGATTTTGGCTACCAATCCTCCTTCTTACAACATCTCTTTGATTAGGAGAAACATGTGTGTTTTTTTTCAAAAATCTTCGATCAATGATTTCATGGCTTCACTAATTTATTTATCCTTTTGCGGTAGTCTACTGCTAAATGTCCATAACTCATTTTTTGTTGGATCTTCTAATCTCTCACACCTTAGCATGGCTCTCCTTAAGGTACCTCTACCAATTTTTAATGTTTTGCTTATCTTTCTCATGATTCAAGGTTCCTTCATTTGGCTACTTAGTATTGTCGATGTGAGTACTCGTCTTGTGATATTACTATCTTTGGTGCATGATTTAGAACCCACTTTGTCATAAGCACTCATTAGATTCTTTACAATATTTCTTTCATTTGAATCATCCATTGTTCTTAGCCCAAGAATC
Organism: Cupressus sempervirens; assembly: GCA_028749045.1. Taxonomy (NCBI): domain Eukaryota; kingdom Viridiplantae; phylum Streptophyta; class Pinopsida; order Cupressales; family Cupressaceae; genus Cupressus; species Cupressus sempervirens. Next base: position 794,608,506 of record CM053786.1, on the reverse strand, counting down.
TTCATGATAGGCCTAAATTTCAAATTCCTCATCATTTCAAAAAATAAATGACATTGACCTATAATACTTAATTCTTCAAAAAATAATCTCCACATATGATTAACTTTTCTTTGACAAGTACACTTGCTAATCTTGTCAGACATTGATTTCAAAATGTTAGTATCAATATCAAGATCAAATATTTTGGTTTTCTAAAATGAATTCTAGAAGGTGTTCTAATCTCTTCAATTTTCTCAACATTTTGAACATCAATATAAGGTTGAGTGTATTGTGTACCTTGAACCAAAGATGATGTGCCTTGGCAATAAGATGTAAAAGATGGAATATCACCTACTTGATGTGTTGATGTTGTACTTTCAACATGACATGATGGAGTGTGTATATCATCGGATCTATAAATTAGTGTCTCTTTAACATGAGAGGATGATATGACTTCAACATTGGAAGATGGTATAGTGGATGATATGACTCCAACATTCAAAGATGGTGTAGTGGAAAATATGACTCCAACATTGGAGGATGGTGTAGCTTCACAATTCAATTGTCTTCTTGAGTGTAACAATCTCATTCGTTCTCTTTGTCTTTCTAATTCTTCCTCCTTGTTTCTTTGTACTAGTGGTTCTTGATCCTCTTGGAAAGTTAATTCTTCATCATTGCTTTGCAATTTTCTTTGTTCACGTAGTAATTTCATTTTATCTCTTTTAATTATCAAATCTCTCTCCCTATCTACATTTGTTTGAATCTTTGGTTTCTTCCTTGGCATGATGATGATTTCTACATGTCAAATTATTCAAACATCCGAATTACTTAAAATGTGTAAATTGCAAATTATTCAATTACATATAAAAATTATAATTATTTGAATGAATACACAATATATATCAAACGACTTGTCAAATTTCTAACCATTTCAAAATAACATTTCATTCAAACATACAATTTTTAATGAATTCACTATATATTACATAACATATCAAATTATAATCAAATTTGTATCTATATATTGACAAATAATATTTAAAATGGATTGCACTAACCTTTTCTATTAAAGGAATATTGAAAAATTCTTCAAATCATGTACCCAATGATTGAATTTGGTATTTTCTAGCTTCCAAAAGTATTGAAATAGTGTTTGGTAGATGTTGAAACCCATGTTTTCTGTCGAAATAACAGAGAGCATAACAGACCAAAAGTTAAAAATGGATGAAATGGGCCCCAAGGTTGGTTTTTGACCATTTTTTGGTGATTTGAGATAGTGCGTAGGCACTATCTCAAAACACATCAGTCCCCATCCTCCTTACTCTCTATCCTCCCTACTCTCTCTCCCATCCCCTCCCTCTCTCTCTTCCTACTCTCTCCCATCCTTTACTCTCTCTCACTCTCCCTCTCCCACCACCTACTCTTTCTACCTCCCTCACCCCCTCTCCTCTCCCATCCCCGGCTCTTTAGATCTCTCTCACACACTCTTATCCCCCCTATCTCTCTCCCTCTCCCTCTCCTACTGCCTAATTTCTCTCCCCCATCCCCTACTCTCTCTCTTCTCTCCCATCCCCTACTTTGTCTCTCTTACACACATTCCCATTCCCCCTCTCTCTCCCTCTTTCACCACCTACTTTCTCTCCCCCATCATCGTACTCTCTCTCTACCACCCCCTACTCTCTCTCACACTCACACTACTACTACCTACTATCTCTCTCTCTCAAGTTCTCTCTCTCCCCCATCTTGTACAAGCTCTCTACCTCTACCACTCTCTCTCCCATCGCCTACTTTCTCTCCCCCATCCCCTAATCTCTCTCTCATCTCCCATCCCCTACTCTCTCTCTCCTTTCCCATCCCCTACTCTCTCACACTCTCACTCTCTCCCTTCCCCTACTCTATCTCTCTTAGACATACACCCCCATCCCCCCTCTCTATTTCCCTCTCCCACCACCTACTTTCTCTCCTCCATCATCGTACTCTCTCTGCCACCCCTACTCTCACACTCTCACACTCTATCCCATCCATTTCTCTGTCTCTCTTACACACACACTCCCATCCCCCCTCTCTCTTTTCCTCTCCCACTGCCTACTTTCTCTCCCCCATCATCGTACTCTCTCTCTGCCACCCCCTACTTTCTCAAAACACATCACTCCCCATCCTCCCTACTCTCTATCTTCCCTACTCTCTCTCTCATCCCCTCCCTCTCTCTCTCTCTTCCTACTCTCTCCCATCCTTTACTCTCTCTCTCACTCTCCCTCTCCAACTACCTACTCTCTTTACCTCTCTCACCCCCTCTCCTCTCCCATCCTCAACTCTTTAGATCTCTCACACAAACTCTTATCCCCCCTATCTCTCTCCCTCTCCTACCACCTAATTTCTCTCCCCCATCCCCTACTTTCTCTCTTCTCTTCCATCCCCTACTTTTTCTCTCTTACACACATTCCCATTCCCCCTCTCTCTCCCTCTCCCAGTGCCTACTTTCTCTCCCCCATCATAATACTCTCTCTTTCCCCCATCTTGTACAAGCTCTCTCTGCCTCTCCCACTCTCTCTCCCACCACCTACTTTCTCTCCCCCATCCCTTGCTCTCTCTCTAATCTCCCATCCCCTACTCTCTCACACTCTCACACTCTCCCCCATCCCCTAATCTCTCTCTCATCTCTCATCCCCTACTCTCTCACACTCTCACTCTCTCCCATCCCCTACTCTATCTCTCTTACACATACACCCCCATCCCCCCTCTCTCTTTCCCTCTCCCACCTCCTACTTTCTCTCCCCCATCATCATACTCTCTCTCTCATCCACCCCCTACTCTCACACTCTCTCCCATCCCCTTCTCTATATCTCTTACACACACTCCCATCCCCCCTCTCTCTTTTCCTCTCCCACTACCTACTTTCTCTCCCCCATCATCGTACTCTCTCTTTGCACCCCCTACTTTCACACTTTCACACTCTCTCCCATCCCCTACTCTCTCACTTTCATAGATACACACACTCTTATCCCCCCACTCTTCTTCTTCTCTCCCATCCCCTACTCTCTACATCTATCACACACACTCCCATCCCCCCTATTTCTCTCCCTCTCCCTCTCCCTCTCCCACTCCCTCTCCTACTGCCTACTTTCTATCTCTCTCAAATTCTCTTTCTTCCTCTCTACTCTCTACTCTCTCTCTCTCTCTCTCTCTCTCTCTCTCTCTCTCTCTCTCTCTCTCTCTTTGATCCCTTACTCTCACCCTCTCTCCCATCCCCTACTACTTTCTCTCAAACTCTCACACTCTCTCCCATCCTTTACTCTATCTCTCTTATAAATAAATACACATTCCCATTCCCCCCCCCTCTCTCTCTCTCGCAATCCTTGTCCCACTACCTACTCTCTCCCATCCCCTACTCTATCTCTCTTAAATGCTTCCATTCTACCTCTCTCTCCCTCCCACTCCCTCTCCCACTACCTACTATCTCTCTCTCTCTCTCACACTCTCTCCCTCTCTCTCCCATCCCTCTACCATTTCCTACTCTCTCTATCTCTCTCTCCCCTCTCTCATTCTTGACTCTCTCTCTTTCACACACACACACACCAATCCCCCCTCTCTCCTCTTCCATCCCCTACTTTTTCTCTCACTTTCTCTCCCTCTCCCACTCCCTCTCGCACTGCCTACTCTCTCTCACTCTCACTCTCACTCTCTCCCTCTCCACTCTCTCTCTCTCTGCTACCCTCTAGTCTCTCTTAAATTTTCACACTCTCTCATATCCTCTCTCTCTCTCTCTCTCTCTCTCTCTCTCTCTCTCTCTCTCTTACACACATTTCTATTCCCCTTGTCTCCCCCTCTCCTACTCCCTCTCCCATCGCCTACTCTCTCTTCCATCCCCTACTTTCTCTTGAGATACTTTGTCTTCCCCCTCTCCCATTCCATACTCTCTCTCTTTCACACACATGCACTCCCATCCTCCTCTCTCTCGAGTTCTTCCTCTCCCACTCTGTCTCCCATCGCCTACTCTCTCTCTCTCCCCCATCCCCTACTCTTAATCTCTCTCTCCCAACCTATACTCTCTCTCACACTTCCTCTCTCTCCCATCCCCTACTTTAAATCTCTTTCCCCCATCTCGCACTCTCTCTTTTCCACCCCTACTCTCTCTCACACTTCCTCTCTCTCCCATCCCCTACTTTAAATCTCTTTCCCCCATCCTACACTCTCTCTTTTCCACCCCTACTCTCTCTCACACTTCCTCTCTTTGCCAACCCTACTCTCTCTCTCTCTCTCTCTCTTTCTCTCTCTCATCCTATACTCTCTTTGCTACCCCTACTTCTCACTTTCTCTCTCCCATCCTATACTCTCTCCCCTCTCCTATCCCCTACTTTCTCTCTATATCTTTCACGCACATACATAGCCATTCCCCTATCCACCCCCAACCTAGTTCTCTTTTGCAACTTACATCTTAATAGTGTGTGTGCCCTATAGCGCACATGCGCTATTTAGAATTGAGGTTTAAATAGAATGTGCACATTATAGCGTTTGCATGCTATAGGGTGTATGTGCTATTTAAACCTTAATCAAACCCAAGCCTAAGGCTTGGTTTTGCTTGGAGATCCAACCCAAAGGTTTGGATTTGATGAATAGGCCTGAGATGTGTTTTTCAGCAAACTTACCAAAAATGATTGTTTTTTCTTCTGTGCTCCCCTTCAAGATTTCTCGTGGTTAGGTATCGATAAGATCAGGTTACATAGAATTATAGGTCTCTATGTTAGCTATCTAACCATATAATTTATTTTTAATTTGAACTATTTCAAGCCTTTCATCTATAATTTCTTTTGAATGTATGCTCATTTTTTGTCAAAAACCACCACGTACTAATTGGGCTGTAGATTTTAGCTCGTTCATCGAATTTTGTAACAACTTAGTTTTTTAGAAACTAGACTCCATTCTACACACTTTGAAAAAAAAGTTTTGATTTTAGATTAGTTTTCAATTATTTCTAGGGGCAGCACACAAATATTTCACATTTTTGGGATGTGTCTAGTTAAAAAATTCATTTAAAAAAAATAGACATTATAAAATTACTCAAAAAATCTAGGATAAACTACATAGTGTTAAGTAACTTTTGACCAAAGCAATTAAAAAATTTCAAAAAAAAAGATAAAATTTTAGGGGGGCCACAATTTGTACTGTGTTATGTTTTTTTGGAATAAACAGTACCACTTTTTGTGGCCCCCTTTTTTGAGGACCTAAAACTAAACCATTTTGAAAAAAAATTAGTAGTTTAGAAACTAGATTCAAAGGACTACGACTTTTTTTTGTCATATCTAAAATTTTTGAGCCTAACTATCTTCAAATTCTTGTTGAAGTTCAAAATTTACAGATTTTAGGAAAAAGGTGTCCACTTATACCCCCCTTTTGGCACCGCAACTTTGTGCACTTACCCTAAGGTGAACCAAACTTTGTACAAGTCTATGATTACAAAATTATAATATGTAGTTCATAGAAGACCTAACATTGCATTGGCTATTGGGATTGTTGCAATATTTTTTTCAAATTCTAAGGAGAATCATTTGATGGTTGTTAAAAGAATAATGAGATATCTAAAAGGAATAGAGGATTTTGGTCTCTACTATAAGATAAATGAGAAATTTGAGTTGAGAGCCTATATAGATGTTGATTGGGCTAGAAATGTTGATGAAAAAACAAGCACAATTGGTGGAGCATTTTTTTTAGGAAAGAGACTAGTTACTTGGACTAGTAAGCAACAAAATTGTACATCTCAATCTATTGCTGAAGCTAAGTATGTTAACACTATAGTAAATTGTACAAACATTTTATGGATCAAATAGCTACTCAAAGGAATGAAGGAGGAGATCACATACCCTATTGTATTATAGTGTGATAACATGAGTGCAATAAATATATCCAAGAACCCTATGATATGCACAAATACAAAATACATAGCTATCAAGTATTAGTACTTTAGAGAGCTAGTTCAAGACAAAGAAGTAAAGATGGAATATGTGAATACAAAAGAATAGATTACTGATATATTCATAAAAGATTTACCAAAGGATGCTCATGAGTATCTGAGAGGTAAACTAGGGGTAATACCCTTATCCAAAGTTGTCTAAAGAAGCTAGAAATGTGCCCTACATAAAATACAAAAGAAGACACATGATGTAAATTGATGTAGTGGACTATACTTTAGGGGTTGCCTAAATTAATCAAGAGCTAAAACAAATAATCAATCACAAGCAAGGTTAAAGAGGGAGATCCTAAAATTATTATACATCAGCAGACATGGGATGACAAGTCTTTGGCATTATTGTCAAAGAGGGAGGATGAAGTACTACCAACAAGGAAAGGGAGATGAAGTAAAAATTAAGTACTACCAAGAAAGGGAGATGAAGATAAAGAGAAAAAAGATAGATCAACATGAATATTAGTGTAGATGCTCAAAAATGGTTCGCATCTATGACCTCATCACTTCTTCATACTAATTTGTCCCATTTTCTCATTCTACTAACTTCGATCTTTTGGCCAGATTGACCATATTTTGTCATTTGTATCCCCTTTCACATCAATTTCATATCAACTTGAAATCATATCAAATCAACTCAAAATCATATCAAATCAACTCAAAATCATATCAAATCAACTCGAAATCACCCCAAATCAACTCAAAATCACTTGAAATTTGTCCTAATCAACCCAAAACATATCAAACATCCCAAATCAATCATCAGTTATCTGCTCCTAGGCATTTTTGTGGCTTTCAGTGTCTTGGAAACCTATCAACTTATCAATCTTATCAATCTGACCTTAGTACTATCATGGCTCTCAGTGCTAGGACAAAATATCATTCATGACATTCAATATTTGATGTTGTTGAGGCTTTCAATGTCATATCATGGCATCATCAACCATTTTAATAATATTGACAATGCCCATCAGTGTTGTTATGATCAAACCTTATCAATTAATTTCAATCCTGTAGCATTTACAGTATCGGTTAAATGTTACATATCAATTAATTCATGTTATGTGTCCTTGGCATGTTATCAATTTTGATCTATCAATTAATTTGACCATGGATTTGGTCTACCTTTTCATCATATTATTCGATATCCATCATCGTCACATTTTCATCAAAGGATATGGTCGCATTCATTTAATCAATTTGGCCAATTATCTACTAATTTTCTCTATAGGATTAAATAACCCATAATTTAATTCTATTATTCTCACTAATTATTCTTCCTAATTATCATCCTCAATTAATTAATTGATTCATTATCTAAAAACCATGGAAATTTACAATTTCCTAAGTTCCATTTTCCATCATTAATTCCATTTTCTACTAATTCTTATTTTGTGGAATAAAAGGATTTTTTATTCAAATATTCCATAAAATATTTCATCATCATGACACTTGGATATGACACCTCATGGATTCTCCTTTGACACTTGGCTGAGATTTGTCATAATCAAATATTATTACCTCTTATGCACATCCCTATTTGGCTTATTCGTCATAGATTCTTGGCTTTAAGTGGGTTAAGCCAAATTTGACTCTCATGTGTCATAGAATCTTACACTTGGCATATTCTGTCATATGCATCATAGGAATCTCTTGCCACATCGCATATCTATGGGTGACAAATCCAATGCTCTCACCCTCCATGAAAATTATAAAATGGACACCCTTCCTCTGATTTTGGATCTAGAATGCTTAAGTTTTGAAAATCCAAATCTTTGAGTTTTTGAGTCTCTACTTCTTTGCATGTTGCATTCTTGCTCTCACACTTCAAGTATTCTCATGGCACGATCCACATCATAGGCTTTGGCTTCAATCTTGTGTGCGCTATAGGAAAATTGGAGCTACAATCATTTGGAGAAGAAAGAAGGACATGGGAGCTACAAATGAAAAAGGGGGTTTCTATTGCTTTCTTTATTAGTTTGGCTTTCATGGTAGACTAGTGGGTGCTAACATATGATTATTGATTTTTGTGATTTTCTCATAGTATGTGATGCATTTAACCCATTCTTTTGGTCCTACATTTTGGTGAACCTGACGTGAACATGCATATCTAACTTGGGTTTTCTTGTTTTGTGCTTGTAGGTGCAAGGAAGGAGCTCACTTGGAAGGGTATAATGACTATCTACTCTTCCTTTTCACACCTAGATTAATTAGGGGGTCTATTAAAATGGTTATATGCTCTTGTTTCATGCATTTTGTTAGCTTGCTTTCCTAGGGTGCACTCTGCTCTGTCAGGGCACACTTGGGACCCCTAAGAGCAGTTTTGGGAGCCCAAAAGCCACCAAAACCTCTTTTTTCCATTTCTAACTTACCAAATATGCCCAACTGGGCCCCAACTACATCATTGATGTAGTCTACACTATTTGGGTGCACTTGGGAGTGCAGTTTTGAAAATTTCAATTTTTGGGTCTTGTTTAGGCACCATTTCCCCACACTCTGCACCTGACTTCCCAACTGCGCCCTAAAACTACCAACTGTACCTAACTGGGCCCCAACTACATCATTGACATAGTTGGAATTGTTTGGGTGCACTTGGGGATGTTCAGAGCCATTTTGGCCTTCTCGAGAGCAATCTACACTGTCAGAGCACACCTAGGTTCACAGTAAGCACATGCATCAATCATAATTTGCATCTAAGGTTTCCATTTCATTCTAGAACTTAGATTAGATGATTTTTTGTTGCTAATGGTCTATTTTTATTATGTGGAAATCATGGGATGAAGATGTGATCATAACAAACTACTAATGTGTGCTTTGCAGGACGTTGTCGAAGACTTTGTGTGTCTTTCAAAACTATGTGTGTGGATTTCCTAGATTAGATAACATTTCATTTGGTGCTTAAAAAGAACCTTTTTCTTTTCTTCCTAGTGTGTCTACAGTGTTAAAATCCCTAGGAGTTGCATTGGACATATCCTCTCCCCTCGCCATTCATGGATCTTGGGTGTAAGAAAAATCCATGTAACTTCTATAGGAGGCCTGCCTTGGACCAAGATACTCGATATTGGGTATTCCAGGGGATGACCTCAGAGTAGTAACATGCCAAAGCCAAGTCAATGTTCTAGTCACTATATAAAATTTGATTACAGTAAAAGTCATGTCGACAGTATTGCTGCATGATAGCTCTCCTCCAGTACCCTTGTGGTGCGTCAAACCCTAGTTCTTGAGGCTGGGAGACCTTCTATGGAAGTTTATCATTCACTTGCTAAATAGAATGCCCTTACTAAAAACCATGTTTTAGTGGCCAAAATCCTTTCTATCCACTAGCTCAAGGGGTCATCCATGCTCGTGAAGACATCCTACATTCTCGTGGTCCTTAGTAGAGGCAACAGTCCCTTGGAAAGTCATGCCCCTTGGGAAGCAGATCTTGGTAGCCCCGAGAAGTGAGTGCACTGTAAGGGGGAGCCTATGGTGCCAAGATCCTAGGTTGTCTGCTCTAGATAAGTGTGGCTAAACTTCAGTTCAAGTAGGAATTTAGTGGATACAATCCTAAAAGCCTAGGTTGTGGTGTGTTTGTTAACTTTTTACAACAGCTATTCTTGTCTTAATGTGTCTTGCATGTGTGTAAAACATAATCAAGATAAAAGCCAAAATTTTAAATTTTAACCTTAGATATCATTTGAACTTTTCAAAACCTCACACATTACCAAAACATTTCAACCTTTATCAAACTTTGCAAACTTTGTTTCAACACACTCGAACCTTGGAAAACATGGCAACTTGTGCTCTTAAATGTGCTTGGTAAAATGTAGATCTCACACTTGCATAGACTTCAATCACATTCACCCTAGTATAGGCCTCATTCATACATCATATAGACTTCATATTGCACCTTTTAGTCCTCATTGAGTATCTATTACTTTTCATATTGCATCCATTTAGGTTCAGTTTACTCTCCTTAGTTTTTGCATTCCCATCTCAAAATTAGCACTTTCTATTCACCACCTTGCATCCTTGCATACCTATTCATCATCTTGACCACTTTATCCATCATTCTAAGTGTCCTAAGCATCATTTTGAGCATCCATACTGGCCCTAACACTATCCTCTACTATTTACCTCTCTCTGACATCAATCTTGAAATCATAGCTTCCAGAATTGCCTCAGTTTTAGCCCAATTTACCAATTGCGCCCAAAAACTACCAACTACACCCAACTGGGCCCCAACTACATGATTGATGTATTATACACTATCTTGGTGCACTTGGTTGTCCTGAGATCCAGTTTTGGGTTTCACATAACATTTTGGGGCTTCAACAGTGTCCTTAAGTACCTAGTTAGCTCCCCTTGCACTAGCTTGCCTAGATCTGCATTCTACAGCACCTAATCTTCATCACCTTCACTTAATACATCATTATATAAATCATAACCTTCATTTTTCATCTCCCAAACTATCCTAACATCAATTGTAGCATCCTAGCTTCCTGGCATGTCAGTTAGGTAACCATACCCATCAGAATCAGCAAAAATTCTTCCTAGTTTACCAACTGCACCTAGAAACTACCAACTACATCCAAATTGGCTCCAAGTGCATCAATGACACACTTGGTACTGTTAGGGCACACTTGGAACTATTAGGGGACACTTGTCACTATTAGGGGACACTTGGATACCTACATGACCATTTTGGGCCTCCGAACTACACTTTAGGACCCCAAAACTGCATCTAGGAGCCTCTAGACCTCCCTGATCTACACTTGACCCAAAATCGTATCTTGCACCCAAAATCCCCTTTTGGATCATGGAAATTTTCCGTATCACATATCCACTTAGCATCACCATCATTTTGAGTCCTTAAAACATCATTTTGAACCCCCAAAACCTTTGAATTTAGTCAAATTAAATCTAAACAAAGTACGAGTCTTAGAGTATCTCCTAGTGTTGATAGATAATGGATCTTGAATAGTCTTTTTATCTTTTCTTATCATTTTCTCTAGTCAAAATCTATATATGTCTTGATATGTTTGACCTTTTTCATCTTTTATCAATTTGATCTTTTTGTCTTTTATCAGTTTTTGGTCAAGATCCAAAGTCCTTTATCATAAGGTTAAAATCCTAGACAAAATACTTTCTAAAAGGTTTTACCTAAGTTAAAAACTTTCCATATACCCTTTTCATAGCATAATCATATCCCTAGCATCCCCAAACATCATTTTGACTTACCCTAGTAGTATATCCCCTTCATATTGCATTGATCAAAATCCTTAGCATCATTTTCACTACCAAACCCTATCAAATTGTCCATCAACCAAATTACCTTCTTGAGCATTTACCCTCATTTTGCATGTCCCAAACATCATTATGAATCCTAGAGCAGCATCCTTTTCATGATATACCTTGCATGCATCAACCTTTAGTATCATTACCAAGTGCAAAACATAACCTTAATTGTCATTTTGCATACCTTAGAGTCATTTTCATCCCCTCTAGTCAAACTTCAGAACATCACCTTGCATTTGCATTTGCATAACATCCATAGGAAATTTTCACTTTGCACATAAAAAATATAATTCATATATCATTTCCTCACATTGCATAACATTCCTAAACAATTGAAAATCCCAAAAACACTCATATCTTGCATACCCACCACTCTAAAATCACCCAAAACACTCAAAAATTCCATTGTATTTGCACTCTTAGGTATCATGCCAGCACTTACTAGGACACAATCAGCTTAGAGACCTAAGGAACTCTATCAAACTTTATTTTCTAAGGCACAAGAATGACCAAAACCTCATCCAAGACAAAGAAAGAGCAAGAAAATCCAACAAACCTTTGATGAAGACCAAATCGAGGCATCACAAACATTACTAGCGAACCCCTTGAATATGTATCTGCAAGATCCTCATAATCAAGCTATGGCACAAAAAACCTTGAAAAATTCACCTACCATGAGATTTCCTCCAAACACTTCCCCCACACATGGGATGGTTCAATGGAGTCCTAAATTTGAACCTATATTTGTGCCAATGCCACCAGGAGAAGGAAGTGTACCAACCTCACCTGAAGATGAACAATCACATTCCTTTGAATTCAGCCAACCTAACACATCAAACATACAACAAGGTATTTTATACCTAATTGATTAATCTGACACCAATTATGGCATCACTGATGAAGAAATGGCTAGGGCATGTCAAGACAAAAAATTTCGCAAGAACTTCAAACATTTGGCAGCACAAGAAATTGTTAAATTTAACCCAAACTTGGAAGATCCTAGGTCCAAAAATCAAACCAACACAATAATTGAAAATATCCAACCCATGATAAATTTGGACTTAGACAAGGGAAAACAACCTTTGGAGTTTTCAAACACAATAATGGCACCTATAAGGTCCCATCAAGAACCAACAATTGAAATCCTCCAAAGTAAATTTGAACACATCAATGTCAACCCCTTGTTTGATGAAATACCACAAATCCCTAAACACCCCAAAAGGACATTAAGACTTGATTTTAGTCACATGATGCAACAAAAAGATGCACCTAAAGGGACCCATGCTCTAGGGATGCCAGACATATCTTCTTTGGAGGCAAATCAACAAAGTACACCTTTGCTCCTAACTTTACCCAGTGTTATGACATCAAACACTATAGAACCTCTCATAAGTACAATATGTGAAACATCAAGCGCAACCATCCCTATGAACACACAAAGGAAAATTCTTATTGACATTACACCCATTCCCAATAGAAATGTATCTCATAGTCAAGTCAATATGATGTTGCAAGTAGGAACATCTGAAACACAAAGGTACCAAAACAACAATACAAACATGATGTTTAATTCTCAAGGACTTAGTCAACCCCCACGACAACAACAACCTACAATGGTACAAGGACTCAACAATTCCAAGGCACAACCAAGTCTACATCTTCTTAACACACATCCCACATATCAACAACAACATCAAATGCAATGACAACAACCACAAGTGGGGAAAACATCCAACATTGCTAACACACAATCCCATGTGGACCCACTTGACTTACATACAATTTATCAACAACAATTTTAGTAGCAATTCCAACAATAAAAAATGATGTTTGCTAAACAACAAGAGAAACTCAAGCAATAGTTGGAATACCAAAGATGCCTTGAGCAACAAATTGCATACCAGAAACATTTGTTACAACAACAACATGTGCCACAACAACCTCAACAAATACCTCTAGAACAAAAAGCACACACATGGTCTCACATGCAACCCACAGAGGTATCCCAACAACAACCACAACACACGGCACAACAACAACACATGGTACAACAATCACAGTCAATCCCACAACAAGTGCCACATCAAATACCACAACAAGTTCCCCAACAATAGGGACCTTTCTGTCTTCAAGGTGCCAACTTACCTCCACCACCCAGTGACACTTCATCAGACTCATCAAACACAGAAATGTCAAAACCAAGTAGACATAGTTCTTGCCACAGCAAACAGTCTACTCATAGACACAAAAGACTTGAAGGAAAGACCATCATGCAAAACCCCAATGAAGAACTATTACAATAATTCAAAAAACTTTCCAAACAAGTCAAGGCATTGGGAGTCCAAAAGAAATAGGCTTTATATACAAAAAGGGACCTACGTCCTAATCCATTCGATAAAAGTCTATATATGCCTACATTCCCAAAACACTTTGAAGCTCCAAGGTTTGAAAAATATCGAGGAAAAGGAAACCCTATTGATCACATCCAAGAATTTTGTGCTTCATGTACTGAACTCAGTAATGAACCCACTTACCTTATGAGAATGTTCCCTCGTTCTTTAGGTGAGCCTGCACTTGAATGGTACTCCAAACTTCCTAGTAATATCAAATCTTGGTCAGAGCTAGCAGACAAGTTTATCTCCCACTTTTCCTTTAACATTACAAATGAGGTGACACTTTTTGATTTGTGCTCAACTAAACAAAAGATAGGAGAATCATTCATCACATTCTTACTATGTTGGAGAAAATTAGTTATTCAATGCTCACTAGACATCCCTGAAGAACAACAAGTAAACTTGTGCATTGAAAACTTAGTCCTGGACTTAATGTATGAACTCAAAATCAAGAGTCCAAGCACCATTTCTAAAATAATGAAAAAAGGGGCTAGTATTGAAGATGCTCTTATCTGTAAGGGAATCCTCAAGATAAACAAAGAAAACACAAACACCAACTCGTCTAATGACAAGGAAAAAATTTTCTCCAAAAACAAGAATGTGACTAATGATGGCATTGTGGATGCTCGGACAATTAACATAGCACAACCTCAATTGACTTTGAAAGGTGTAAACCATACAAATTCACAAACTTCTAATCAAAAATCAGCTCCACAATAGAAAACTGAGACTCCCATGCAAGATAAACCTCAAAGACATCCTAGAACCAAAGACAAGAAATTCACACCATTGGGAATACCACTTGAGACTGCATTACAACAGTTACTAAGTAATAACTTCCTGCAATTACCCCCAATCAAAGATGGACCATTGACTAAAGCTGATTGGTGGGATGACAAAAAGTATTGTGATTACCATCGCACCAAAGGACACAAGACTTCATCATGCTTCCAACTGAAACATGCAATACAAGACCTTATTGATGATGGTGTCATCACAATTGATCCATCATTGTTGGCATCCAACTTTGATCACACTATTTTCAAAGATCCTTTGGGTAATCATGACAAAGAGAAACCCTCAAGTTCAAACTCAAACTCACAAGGTAATTTGAATTACACACGTACTGGCTATGACTACACCATCAATTGCTTTAATGAGTCTGACTTTCACATATCCACATTCACATTGAAGGCTGAAGACCCTTGTTGTGCTATCACTACATGCCATAGCAAGATCACCCTACTTGGAACCCTAGCTAGACCTACTACTTCTACTAGACTTGTACCCCCATCTAGACCTACTGCTCCTACTTTAGCTGATTATAGCCTTGTTGAACAACTCAACAAAACCCCTGCACAAATATCCATTTTGGACCTACTGCGTACATCTCCCCAACATCAAAAAATCTTGGATCAAGCCCTTAAAGAGTCAATAGTCCCAGATCACATGGATGTTGCATAGTTCCAAGCCATTGTTGGGAACCTATTCGCATCACAACATATCACTTTTTCACCCCGTGATATTCCTAATGACAAACCTAACCATAATAATTTCCTTTATCTCAAAGTCTTCATCCATAAAGCCAAAATCAAACGTGTCTTAATAGATGGAGGAGCAAGACTAAACATCTGTACTCTTAAGGTTGTCAACAATTTGGGTTATTCTGAAGATGATGTGGATCCATCTCAAAGAATCACAATAAAAGCTTATGATGATGGTGAATGCTTCTCTAGGGGCATCATCACACTACCTGTCAGAGTTGGTCCAGCTACTGAAAATACATTGTTCCATGTCCTAGATATAGAAATGAACTGCAACATGATACTGGGATGCCCTTGGCTTCATGCTATGAAAGCAATCCATTCTACATATCATCAATGTTTGAAGTTTTCCTATGACAATGTGGAGGTTACCATCTCTAGTGATCCAGATCCTTTCCAATTTTGTGCTAATCTAAGAGATGCTACTACATTCCAAATCCCAACAAATAATGAAGCACAACCCACAAATTCCTCCAAGTATGTGGATGTTGATATACTGCTCAGTAAAGCCAAGGAAAAGATGAAGATTGAAGACAATGTGTGTGGAGAGTACTTTATGTCTCAAGTCTCTCACATTAGGGAGTCACTATTTTCTCCCCAATCTCATGGTAAATCACAACCACTCCAAGCACAACATTTAGAGATTAGTACAAAGAATGATACTTCTATCAATGAGAATACATCCATATGTATTGAGAACGCAAAAGTAGAATGAGAACCCACTTTGATATCTCCTAACAAGTATGGACTTGGGTTTACTATCATGCAAAAACAAGGCTATGATGGCTACACTAGTCTTGGATCTTAGAAACAAGGAATTGTTGAACCCATCACTACAAAAGGACAACCTCCTAGTTTGGGGCTTGGATTTAAACCATTACAAATAGGTCCTCCTAGTACCATGGTACCTATGTGTAAGACTATGGATGTTTTGAACGATGAAAAGGAATATGAGGATATCCCATCTAAAACCAACAATCCTCTCCTTTTTTAGCATAACCCCAATGATACAACTGAATCTAATGCCCTTATCCATAGCTTTAACCAAAGCCCATTCAGCACTAATGATGACACCCCCTCAATTTATCTTGAACCTTTGGATTGGGACCAACGTGGACCACCAATTTTTGATCAATTCGACGATGATGACACTCTCATAATAGACTTTGAAGGCATTATGACTGAAGATCATAAAGAAGCAGTTTTTCCTAAAGAGAACACATTGGCATAATTTGGGGAGCCTACTCCACCTTCTACTTGAAAAGCAAAAAGAGAAAGAAATAACAAGCATAGGTCTCTTGGTGAAAACCGAAAGGCACCATTTGACTATAAAAAATCAAAAGCTAAGTAGCTCCCAATGATACAAAATGAAAAATATGATGGCATGAATATCAGTGTTCCAATTTTCAACATGCCACAAAGTCTTTTGGAGCTCTCTAAATCAGTGTTCATGTGGAAGGTCATTGGTCTCAACTCTCCCAACCCTCCCTTATATCCCTTTGTTTATCCCCAAATCTAGCTACCTAATTTGTCCAATATCCAAAATCAGTCCTTTATCCAACAAGCCTTTGTATATGTCATCATCAGTGACATCCCACGTGAAATTTCTATTGACCCAATTATCCTTAGATGCCTTGATTCGCAAGAGACAGACATTGTCTTACATATGGTATACGATGGTATATCTTGAGGCCTTTCTAGTGGTTTGATTTTAGCTACAGACTCGGAACAAATCCTCCATAGTTATGGTCAGTCATGGATTCAGAGCTCATCAGCTAGCAACACCAACAATAGATATCTTCTCAGCATTTTTTAGTAACATTCTTGATTCCATCTAAAAGTCCTGAAAAAATAGCAAAAAAATAGCAAAAAGTCATGAAAAAAATACCAAAAAAAAGGAAAAAGTCATGAAAAAAAAAAAAAAAAAAAAGTATGAAAAAATGGATGCCTTGATGAAAACTTGGCAAACAGGTGTCTTGGCACAAAAATTTGAGTCAAGAGAAAAATTCCGTCCAAAAGTGAAAACTTGGCAAACAGGCACTTTGGGAAAGTACCATGGTGAAAACCTGGCAAATAGGCACCATGAGTAATCAGTTATTGCTCCTCCATCTATCAGGATTCCATTTGGTCTTTTCCCCCTCTATCATTCCTTGATCATATCCTTCATATTGCAAGACATCCTTGGTTCCTTATCATGGCTCACGAACTGGTTAATGTCCTTTGTTACCTTGCTTAAGCATCACTAGTCTACACACACACTCTGTCATTGGCCTCTATACATAATTTGTGTCTTGTTTGGGGGCATATTACCTACATGATGCATAAATTTGAACTTGAACTGGGGGCATATCCCTAAACACTTTTTATCCATTAGACCTATCACATAACGGATTAGAGCTAACACTTGTATATGCTTACACGATCCTGAGAAAATCACTAAAAATCACATAATGTCCTGAAAAAATCCTAAACATTCAAATATGATCTTGAAAAAATCACTAAAAATCACATAATGTCTTGAAAAAAATCCTAAACATTCAAATACAATCTTGAAAAAATTACTAAAAATCATAAAATGTCTTGAAATAAACCTTAAAATTTGTAAAATGACCTGAAGAAATCAGTCACACAAAAAAAATCAAATATACCCAAAAGAACCTAAAAATAAAAAAACTTGTCAAAAATTTGCAATAAACCTTGTACATTTTCACTATGGATAACCATCCCTTTTGCATTCACACTTGCACTTTGTAGATTGCAACTCAAAGCACTACACTTTCAAGACAATCACACTATCTGACCAATGTGAACCAACATTCAACTCAACATATCACTATGAACCTATCAACTAAATCCATGAACAAAGCTACCACATCATCAACATTTCAAACACAATCTCAAAACCTAAAACACTAAAAAGCAAGTAATAATGGACAAGGATAGCTGTTGGCTCACGTTGTTTAGTGAGTGATTTATTTTTGCTTTATTTTTCTTTGATCATGGTCCTATGCCACTTGATGATATAAATTGATTTATGAGAGTGGCCAGGATGGTTCATGGTCATCTTTTTCTATTTTTTTTCTGTTATAATGTACCTTTGAGAGTTTGGGGCATGTACATATGCCTCAAGAAGGACAAGGTCATTCTCTGTTTGCATCATGCTTGTTTACGCAAAAGGCTTGCATTTGCGCTCTGGCCCTTTATGCCATGATGCATTGTACTCCATTTTGCCATATCAAAATAAAGCTCCATTTGACATATAGTTCACTTTCTAGAAGCAAAATTCTTTCCATCATACTAACATCTCCTCATCTCATCTTTCTTCTTCATCTCATTATCCATCACCATGATCATGTCTTTTGATTCACCAAATCATCTTCATCTTGCATTCATGCATTCTTGCATCATCCTACATTGTCAATCAACTTTCTATGGCTTTTCGCCTAATTCAACCTCAGTATGACATTTGTCTCATCATCTTTGACCAAATATGACCATTTTTATGATTTCCCTCATGTTATGACATCTTTCCATCATTTTGGGCATGCATGCATAGTTTCGGGTCATTTCAAGTCCAATCGAGCTGATTTAGGGCCTCTGAGCCTTTTAGGGTGCAATCTGCCCTTTTAGGGCATATTTGAGCTTACCAAGTGCGTCAATGATGCACTTGGTTGAGTTTTGGGTGCAGTTGGGAACCTAGGATACCCAGAACTAATTTGTCCCATTTTCTCATTCTACTAACTTCGATCTTTTGGCCAGATTGACCATATTTTGTCATTTGTATCCCCTTTCGCATCAATTTCATATCAACTCGAAATCATATCAAATCAACTCAGAATCATATCAAATCAACTCAAAATCATCTCAAATCAACTTAGAATCACCCCAAATCAACTCAAAATCACTCAAAATTCATCCTAATCAACCCAAAACATATCAAACATCCCAAATCAATCATCATTTATCCGCTCCTAGGCATTGTTGTGGCTTTCAGTGTCTTGAAAACCTATCAACTTATCAATCTTATCAATCTGACCTTAGTACTGTCATGGCTCTCAGTGCTAGGACAAAATATCATTCAATATTTGATGTTGTTGAGGCTTTCAATGTTAGATCATGGCATCATCAACCATTTTAATAATATTGACAATCTCTGTCAGTGTTGTTATGATCAAACCTTATCAATCAATTTCAATCCTGTAGCATTTACAATGTTGGTTAAATGTTACATATCAAATAATTCATTTCATGTGTCCTTGGCATGTTATCAATTTTGATCTATCAATTAATTTGACCATGTCTTTGGTCTACCTTTTCATCATCTTATTCGATATCCATCATCGTCACATTTTCATCAAATGATACGGTTGCATTCATTTAATCAATTTGGCCAATTATCTACTAATTTTCTCTATAGGATTAAATAACCCATAATTTAATTCTATTATTCTCACTAATTATTCTTCCTAATTATTATCCTCAATTAATTAATTTTATT
Organism: Cupressus sempervirens; assembly: GCA_028749045.1. Lineage (NCBI taxonomy): Eukaryota > Viridiplantae > Streptophyta > Pinopsida > Cupressales > Cupressaceae > Cupressus > Cupressus sempervirens. Next base: position 794,588,856 of record CM053786.1, on the reverse strand, counting down.
AATTAATTGATTCATTATCTGCAAACCATGAAAATTTACAATTTCCTAAGTTCCATTTTCCATCATTAATTGCATTTTCTACTAATTCTTATTTTGTGGAATTAAAGGATTTTTAATTCAAATATTCCATAAAATATTTCATCATCATGACACTTGGATATGACACCTCATGGATTCTCCTTTAACACTTGGCTGAGATTTGTCATAATCAAATATTATTACCTCTTACGCACATCCCTATTTATCTTATTTGTCATATATTCTTGGCTTTAAGTGGGTTGAGGAATCTTATGAGGCACCATAGATTCTCTTCCACATTTAGCCAAATTTGACTCTCATGTGTCATAGAATCTTACATTTGGCATATTCTGTCATATGCGTCATAGGAATCTCTTACCACATTGCATATCTATGGGTGACAAATCCAATGCTCTCACCCTCCATGAAAATTATAAAATGGACACCCTTCCTCTCATTTCAGATCTATAATGCTTAAGTTTTGAAAATCCAAATCTTTGAGTTTTTGAGTCTCTACTTCTTTGCATGTTGCATTCTTGCTCTCATGCTTAAATCACACTTCAAGTATTCTCATGGCACGATCCACATCATAGGCTTTGGCTTCAATCTTGTGTGCACTATAGGAAAATTGGAGCTACAATCATTTGGAGAAGAAAGAAGGACATGGGAGCTACAAATGAAAAAGGGGGTTTCTATTGCTTTCTTTATTAGTTTGGCTTTCATGGTAGACTAGTGGGTGCTAATGTATGATTATTGATTTTTGTTATTTTCTCATAGTATGTTATGCATTTAACCCATTTTTCTAGTCCTACAATTAGATAGAGGGAGTAATCAAAGAAATTCAGAGGGAGAAGTCCTACAATAGGGGAAAAAAATGTAACCTATATAGAAGATCGAAGTTTCTAAAAGAGGGAGAGATTTCAATACAAGGAATAATTTTCCTTTTTTGTATTGCTATTGGTAATGGTTTTCCATCACTGTCAAAGAGGGATATTTTTTATCAAAGATTGATACAAGAATGATAATGTGTTTTAATTATGGTTTTGTCACTAATGTCAAACCTACTACTAGTTGGAGAGACATTTTCTTTGTTGATCTGAGCACTATCATTTGTTTGATTGATGAAGAGGATTTGATTAAATGAGGTCACAAGAGCACCTAAAGGAAAGGCCAAGTTATGATATGAAAATTATGTATAAAGATCAATTGAGACAATGATAACATAGTGGATTGATCATCAACTTAAGGTTGCAAAGAATGGATACATTGATTTGATTTAGAAGGACAAGTGAAATGAGTTGAGTTTTCTAAGCTTAATAAACTACACAAAAGGTGTCAAAAAATGTTAGTTTAAGCTAAGCAAAAAACTAGTTGGAGCCAAGTAAAGTTGATTTTCAATGTATAATGAGTGAATTGTAGACTATGTCAAGCTAAGTGACACTTACTGGATGCCGAGTGAAGTTTAGTTGATGTCAAGCATCAATAAACTTTATTTCATGCTGAGTGATTTGATAGAGGATGTCGAGTAACGTAATTTTAGTTGAGCATCAAAAGCAAGTTAATGTTTAGTGAAAACATTATGAGTTTAATTGTGAATTTGATCAATCTAAGTTGACAAGTTTGGTTTCTTGGATTATGTTGATTGTGTGAAAGATATTCTTAATGAGTTGGTGACAAAGAATTCAAGAAAAATCATTTTGATTCAAATTCAAGGAGGATTGTAAAGGAATTTTCTAAAGGAAGCTAAAAACAAAAAGATGGTTAGATTCAATGAATCCTACCTAACCTAGGAATGGATGATTGTGGATGAGAAAAAAAATCTAAATTCTCTTTATAAGGGAATGTAAGGCCAGATGAAATTGTTGGCATATGCGAGAACCCAAGGATGATAAGGAGTCTAGGGTGTTGTTTCCTATGGTGGCCTAAGGAAAGAGTCTACAATTGGCATGCAAAGTAGAAAGACTTAATAGAATGAATGCTTGAAGTGTGAACAAGCTATTAGAGTTGAAGTGAATGAAGCCAAGAAGAATAGAGGACTAAATAAAGATCTATAATATACAAAGTGAGTTGTATTTTTTTATCAGATCAAGCCTTACTATTATTCTCTAATAATTATATCCATTTAGGTAAAATCCTTTGGATTAAGGTTGACTTAATAGTCATTTGTAAATTCCTTTAACTAGGTGGCATTATAATTCAATGTCATAAAGTCCTCTAACAAGGTTCACTCCTAATAGGGTGATTGAAATCCTTTAACCGGGTCACATTTAACAGTATGCATTGTAACCTTTAACAAGGTTTTCATTTTATAGGGCATCACTTCATAAGAGTGAGAATTAGTAGCATGATACTGGTGGTTTTTCCCAAATTGGGTTTCCACATAAAATCCTAGTATTATATGTGTGAATGATTCTATTATGTTTCATGTTTACATTTTTGCAAAATGATTTTGATCTAAGATAGTAATTTGTAGTTTATGATTTGAATGATCTAATGGATGCATGCAAGGTTTATAAGAAGAAGTTATATGCATGAGTATTGTTAAGCATTGTTAAGTTTCATTGGGAGTTTTTTTGGACCGTGGATAACTAATTCACCCCCTCTCTCAATTATTCTAAACTATTACAACAATTACGTCCATCTAATATACTTTGAATCCTTTATCTTCAACATAAGCAAGTAGTGGTCTAACACCTTCTAGTCTTGCAACAATAGAAAAAAGTTTCTCTGTAATCAATACCTTCTTCTTGAGCATAACCTTTTCATACTAGCCTTGCCTTGTTCCTTGATACTTCTCCATTTTCAATCAACTTATTTCTAAATATCCATTTTGCACTAATTACATTTTTTTCCTTGGGTCTAGGAACAAGAGTCAAGGTTTTATTCCTTTCAATTTATTCAATCTCTTCATTCATTACCTCAAACCAACTTCATTATCTAATGTATCTTTAATAGTTCTAGGTTCAAACTCAATAAGAAAACATGTACCTTTTACTTTTTTCCTTGTCATCATATCTATCGATTGATCTTAAATGATTTTCTCATGTGCGTGACGACTTCTGACATATCTAGCAAGTACAATTTGTTAGAGTGAGGTTGTAATTGCACCAAAAGAGTGACTTGTCAATGCTTGATACAACCACTCAACTTATAGTACACATGAGGTTCTTAATCCCTTGTCACAAATCCCAAGGGAAGCACTAAATAAATTTCTAACAATCTTCCCCTTAGCATTACCTAAGGGACTAAGGGTTGGAACCTATGACCAAGCTCTGATACCACTTGTTAAATTGGGGTTATCATTGAATCAAAAGACTGATTTGTCAATGCTTGATACAACCACTCAACTTATAGTACACAGGAGTTGATTAATCCCTTATCATGAATCATGAGGGGATCACTAAATAAATTTCTAACATAGGTTCCTTCTTTCTAGATTTTGGACTTGATCCTCTTGGTTCATCATGCTCAAAATGATCTTTTGAATCATGTTTGGGTCCCAATGTCTATGACACAAGTATTTCAGACTATGACTTGGGTTCTACTATCTCAAACTCTAGTCTTTCTAATTGAGACTTGGATCCCTCAGACTATGACTCAGGTTGCACTAGCTACAACTCAAGTTGAACTAGAGATTTAGGAGACTTGGGTGGTGAAGATTATTAATTTCCAATTGCATTTTCTTGAACTCTAGGTTCATAGTAGACAAAGTTTTTGTAGTTTTCATATTCTTTTCTACTTTGTTCTTCATTGTCAATTTTTACATGTGCACTTCCTATAACCTTGTGATTAGTAAGATTCATACATTTATATGCTTTTCTTTTGTTGGTGTATCCTAGGAATATGCCTTCATCACTTTTCACATCAAAGTTTCATTTCCTTGTTCCTTTTAATATATAATATTTTCTTCCAAATACTTTGAAATAATAGAGATTATGTTTATAGCCATACCATAATTCATAAGGAGTTTGATATAAATCTTTCTTTAGTTGAACTTAGTTCAAATTATGAAATGTTGTACTGATTGCTTCCTTCTAGTATTTGATTGCAATATTTTTCTCTATAATCAGTGTTCTTGCACACTCCATAATGGATCTATTTCTTCTTTCTACTATGCCATTATGTTGAGGTGTACTAACTGTAGATACCTATCTTTTAATTTCTCTTTCATTGTAGAATTTATTGAATTCATTTGAGATGAATTCTCATCCTCTATCTAACCTTAGACATTTTACTTCCTTTTTGGTTCTTTCTCCACTCTAGCCAAATTCCACTTGAATTTTTTTAATTCTTTTTAGATTTATCTATTAAGTACATTACTGGCATCTTCCTTGAATAATAATCATCAAATAAAATGATATAATTATCTCCATAATACCTTTCTATTCCAATAGGTCCACAAAGAACTGTATGAATTAGCTCTAGAACTTCTTTAGAATGATAATTCTTTCTTCTGAAGCTTATCTTTCCTATCTTCCCAATTTCACAATTCTTGCACATGATCATATTAGGTTTCTTTAGTCTTGGAATGCCTCTTACTCTTTGATACTTTCTTATGTTGACTAGGTTATCAAAATTCACATGACACAATCTTCTATGCCATAACCAACTTTTGTCTACTTGTGCTAGGAAACATGAATTTTTAGTTAGATCTAGAAAGAATATATTACCTTTTGTTTGATTGCTAATCTTATTGTGGTGTGGAGCCTTATCAAACTTAGAGGTTTATTTGACATAGTTTCCCTCTAGATTATTTCTATGGGTGTTTTGGGGTAGCACCCCCAAGACAAGGTCACAGGGCAGTTTCCTTGTAGGGTCCTAGGGCAGTACCCTAGTTGCACTCTCTATTGCAATACAAGGGCATTGGGGTTTTTGGGGGCAATGCCTTTGAAGCCAAAAATGAAATTATATTGTAACAGGTGTAGGCTACTATTTTTCTATTATTCTAGCCCTCATTTTGTGAGTAGAAAAGATCTTGTATAAAAATGCTTAGGGTTAGGGATTTTTCATAATGTGTGATGTGAACATTGGTTCTTGTGGCAGTATTGAGCTATAAGGGATTATGGATTGTAATCAGATTGTCATCATTGGATCATAATAATATTGAACTTGTTACTTGGTGGTTGTAGCCAAGGGGATTGGGTGAGCCATGTTAAATCTTGGTGTCTTGCAGTCTCTTATGTGCAACCTATTATTTTCTAATATTAGTTATATTTTCATGTAACTATTATTTCTATTTGAGGTTAATCCTAGCTAGTGGTATCAAAGCCAAACTGTCATCATTTTTTTTTACTCATCCTCTACAAGGTCTCACAGTTTAATGGGAGTCTCATGGTTGAGTGGAGTGATGACGGATGAGGGTAAGCTAAAGGTTGACAAGTTTAATGGGTAGAAATTTTAGTTATGAAAGATGAACATGGAGTACTATCTCTATCAGAAGAATTTATGGAAGTTGTTGGCAGGAAAAACTAAAAACTAGGGAACTATAACAAATGAGGATTGGGATCTTTTAGATAGAAAGGCACTTGGAAACATTCAATTATGCCTAGCACCATTGGCATCATTTAATATTACAAAAGCAAAGACGATAGAAGATTTGATGGAAACCCTAGTGAGATTGTATGAAAAGCCCTCCGATTCAAATAATTTTTTTCTCATGAAGCATTTATTTAATATGAAAATGGCAAAAGGTGGATCTATTGTAGATCATTTAAATGAGTCTGTTACTAGTCAGTTATCTTTTATGGGTATTAATTTTGATGAAAAAATTAGGGCTCTCTTGATTTTTTGTTCTTTGCTTGAAAGATGGAATGACTTGGTAATGGATGTGAGTAATTTTGTTTCAAGATCTAATACCCTAAAATAGGATGATGTGATCGGTGGTATTTTGAGTGAGGAAACTCGTAGGAAATCCTTAGGTGGATCTACATTAGGAAGTTCTTTGAATGTACAAAGAAGAGATAGAATGACTAAGAGAGGAAGTAATTCTAAAAATCATGAGAAATCAAGAGGAAAGTCAAAGGGGGAGAGGTCTCAATCCATAGGATCAAGAGATTGCTGGTACTATAGTAAAATAGGGCATAAGAAGAAAGATTGTTGGACTCGAAGAATAATGAAGGAGATAAACCAAAAGGGAACAAGGAGAAAAATGTGGTAAGTAAAAAATCCAAACAGGATGCTTTGTTTCTATCTTAAGAAAATGTTGATTTTTTATGGGTTTTAGATTTTGGTACTTCATTTCATACTACACCTCATAGAGGTTATTTTATTGATTATGTCTAAGAGGATTTTGGGCTTGTTTATTTGGGGATAATGAACCATGTTAGATTATTGAAAAGGGAAAAATTAAGATTAATTTGTAGAATGGGAATCATTGGCTACTACATGAGGTCAGACATGTTCTAAGGTTGAGTAGGAATTTAATTTTAGTAGGGCAACTTAGTGATGAGGGTTGCGTAGTTAATTTTAATGATAGAAATTGGAAGGTTTCAAAAGGTTCCCTTTTAGTAGAAAAAGGTATGAAAGTAGGCACCTTATATCTTTGTACAAGTCATATTTTTCCTTCCACTTTGATTATTTTAGAGAAAAATGAATGTTTAGGAACAATTGCTATAGTTGATCAGGGAGAACAAATAGCTACCGTAGATTTTGATACAGTGTTGTAGCACTACAAACTTGGGCATATGATTAAGAAAGGTATGAAAGTACTTCATTCAAAGAAATATTTACCAAGTCTAAAATGTGTTAATATGGATTTTTGTGAAAGTTGTGTATATGGAAAACAAAAGAGAGTGAGTTTTGTGAAGACTAGGAAGGAAAATAAAAGTGAGAAATAAGATCTTGTACATATAGATGTATGGGGACCATCTCAGGTATCTTCCCTACGTAGCTCTCATTATTATGTTACATTTATTGATGATGCAACTAGAAAAGTAAGGGTTTATTTCCATAGACAAAAATCTAATATATTTCAAACTTTTAATAAATGGAAATGCTTGGTTAAAAATGAGACTAGCAAGAAATTAAAATGTCTCAGATTTGATAATGGTGGTGAATATTACAATCATGAATTTGAAGATTATTGCTCCACTAATGGTATTCATAGACAAAAAAAGGGAGTGGCTAAACACATGAACATGACAATAATGGAGCATGCAAGGAGCATGAGGTTGCATGTAGGGTTTCCCTTAAACATCTAGGTAGAGGCTGTCAATGTTGTGTATTTAATTAATAGAGGTCCCTCTACTCCTTTGGGTTGTGGTATTCTAGAGGAAGCATGGAATGATAAGAAGGTGAGTTATTCTTTTCTCAAAATCTTTAGTTATGAATCATTTTCTCATATATATTCTAAAAATAGAACCAAATTGGAAGCTAAGTCAAAGAAATGTGTATTTGTTGTATATGACATCAATGAATTTGGTTATAGGCTTTGGGATTTTGAAAATTGTAAGAAGTAGGGATGTCATATTCAATTAGAAAGTATTGTACAAAGATCTATTGTAGAAATATGAGAAGAAAGAAGATGATTATGTTGTGTTGGATGATACTCCAAAAGTTGATGTTCCAACAATTTCTCATGATCTGCAACAACCACAACAACAAATACCACACACCCCAATGAATGTTAGACAATCAACAAGAATAAGTAGACCTCCAAAAATATTTTCTCCTTCTTTGTATTCTATTTTACTTACTAATGTTGTTGAACCTGAATGTTATGATGAAGTTGTGTAGGTGGATACAAAGATTCAATGGGAGTCTATAATGAAAGAAGAAATAGACTCTTTGCTAAAAAATAAGACTTGGGATTTATGCAAGTTGCCTTCAGGTAAAAAGGCTTTACAAAATAAATGGGTGTACAAGTTAAAATAAGAGGATGGAGGTAAGAAAATATTTAAATCTAGGTTAGTTGTAAAAGGATTTGCATAGAAAAAGGCATTGATTTTGATGAAATATTCTCTCCTATTGTTAAGATGAATTCTATTCACATTGTTTTAAATATTGTGGCTATTGAAGATTTGCATTTGGAGCATCTTGATGTTAAAACAACCTTTCTTCATGGTGATTTGGATGAAGAGATATATATGGCACAATCACAAGGATTTGAGGTCAAGGGTAAGGAGAACTTAGTGTGCGAATTAAAGAAAATTTTATATGGCTTAAAGCAAGCACCTCGATAATGGTATCTATAATTTGACAGGTTTATGCATGGGCATGGACATAGTAGGTGTCATTTAGATCATTGTGTTTATTTTAAGAGGTTGAATGATGATAGCTACATTATTTTATGTTTATATGTTGATGATATTCTTGTAGCTGGGTCTAACATGGATCACATTAAGAGGTTAATATGCTAGTTAGCACATGAATTTTGTATGAAGGATTTGGGGGAAGCAAAAAAAATCCTTGGTATGAAGATTTGAAGAGACAGGAAGAATAGTAAACTAACTTTATCTTAAGCTAATTATATTAAGAATGTGTTGCAACGTGTCTCTATGGAGAATTTTAAAGCTATCAATACACCTTTACTTGGTCATTTGAAGTTGACTAAGGAGATGTGTCCCAAGACACAAGAAGAGGAGGATAAGATGTCTAAGGTACCTTATGCTTTAGTTGTGGAAAGTTTGATGTATGCTATGGTATGTATAAGGCCATATATTATACATACAGTGGGATTTGTTAGCAGGTATATGAGTCATCTAGGGCTTGAAAATTGGAATTTAGTTAAATGGATTCTCAGATATTTGAGAGGAACATTCAGTAAGTGTCTGCATTTTGGGGGCTCTAGTATTGATTTACAAGAGTATGTTGACTTAGATTTGGTAGGAGATATTAATACTAAGTAGAGTACTATAGGTTATGTATTTTTTGTTGGTGGGGTAGTAGTGAACTAGGTTTCTAGGTTAAAAAAGGTTAATGCTTTATCTACTACAGAGGCAGAGTATGTTATTCCCACAAAGGTAGCCATGGAGATGATATGTCTTCAAATCTTCATTGAAGATATAGGACACCCTTAGAGGGATAATTATTTGTTTACAAATAGTTAGAGTTTCATTCATCTTGCAAAGAATTTAGCTCTACATTCAAAGACCAAACACATATAGTTACGGTACCATTTTATCTGGTTAGTTTTGGTTGATGGATAGTTAAAGCTGGAGAAGATGCATACAAATGCTAATCCATTGGATATGTTTACAAAGGTAGTGACAAGGGAGAAGTTGAACTCCTCTTTAGCTTTAGTTGGTCTTCTATACTAAATAAAATAAAAGAACAATAGAGTTCAGGTTGGTCAATATTCTAGCAGGAGCTACATGTTTAGCAGTACTATGATCAATCTCAAAGTGGGAGGTTATTCCTATGGAGTCTGATCAGTTTCCAAGTGGAACATTATTTTGATGTGGAGCCTAATTAGACTTAGAGGCTTATTCTATGAAATTTTCCTCTAGATTATTTCTACAGGTCAATGGGCACTACCCCTATGGGGTCTTGGGGTAGCGCCCCAGTTGTGTTCCTTTTCGTAGTATAGGGTGGGCTCAAGGGGCAATGCCCCTTTGGGGTTTTTTTGGGGAAGTGCCCCCAAAGAAAAAAAAACCTTATATTGTAGAAGGTGTCAGCTACTATTTTTCTATTATTCTAGCCCTAAATTTGTAAGTGGCAAAAAGCTTGTATAAAAAGGCTTAGGGTTAGGGATTTTTCATAATGTGTGATGCAAAAATTGATTCTTGTGATGTTATTGAGCTGTAAGGGAATATGTATTGTAATTAGGTTGTAATCACTAGATCATAATAATATTGGACTCTCTACTTGGTGGATGTAGCCCAGGGGATTGAGTGAACCACGTTAAATCTTGATGCCTTAAATTCTCTTATTTGCGATCTATTATTTTCTAATATTGGTTATATTTACATGTAAATATTATTTATTTTGAAGTTAATTCTAACAAATTCAAACTAGATTTCCTTTCCCATCTAGCAGCTTGGCTTTTCCATTCTTGAATTATACCTTGAATCCAATGTTGTTCAACTATGCCACACTAAGTAGATTATATTTCATTCCTTTAACCTAGTATGCATTGTCACATCTGAGTTCATTAGTTAATGCAATGCAAACTTTTCCTTTTACATTACACCAAGGTATTCTTAATTTGCTAATATTCATAAATTTTCTAATTTTAGAAAATTTTGGCTAATAATTTAGCTAATATTCTAAGATTTAAGGAAACCTAAATTGTCAGAATTTTATAAAATTTATTTGTAAAATATGTAAAATTGCTCAATAATTTATTTTATTGAAAATTTAAGGTCAAAGTTTTACCACAATATTCGATAAATGATTATATTAGATTCTCCTAAATAGTATTTTTTTGGAGAAATTATAATTAAATCACCAGTAATTATCATAATTATTAGTTACTTTAAGGATATGTCATCAATATTTAGTTTTCACTATTGATTTAAAATATAATGTAATGATCCTCATACTAATTCACAAGGTAAAAAATGTTCAATTTTGATTTGTAATATTCTATGGTGATTAATAAGTTGCCTCTTATTATTAAGATTCACTAATATTTTCTATATAATAATTATGACTCTAAAATAATCACCAATATAAATAATATTAAAAATAAAAAATAAAAATTGAGACATTTACCAATAGACATAATTTCATTTTTCAAAATAATGAAAGATTCACCAATAATTTATATCTTGTTTAGGAGGGGGGTTTCTTAAAACTTACCCTACATAATAGGGTTCATCAATTCCAAATCTAACACTCCCACTATCATAGTGTTCCAAGTGCTCAAATTTTATTTTATCACCAATAGTGTGGTAAAGATAACCACTATCTATGATCCATGTGTCATTTTTGGTAATATGATAAATGAGTTCATCTTATCATTTTTATCATCTGATTCATCTTTAATAGCAATGTAAACCATTTTGTCATCATCACTACTATCAAAGCCTTTAGCCATGTAATAATATTTTTTAATTTTATCCTTGTTATCTTTTTAGCTTTTGAAATCCTCCTTGCCTTTGTACTTGTTATACTTCTTTTCTTCTTTATCTTCTTTGGTTGGACACCTTGTAGGAATGTGACCAAATTCTTCACAAGAAAAATAGATTAGGGGCTTTTTACCTTTGTACTTTCCTTTTCCTTTAGGGAATCTTCTTGCAAGTAGGGTTTCAATGGTTTCAAGGTCATCATCAGAATCATCTTTATCTTCACTATCAGATTGTTTTCTTTTAGATTTTCCATGTTTCTTTTTGAGTGATATTTTAGTTTGAAATGTATACTCAATGCTACCAAAGTTAGGGATATAGTTATCAAAGTTGTCTAACTCAAAGGTTATCAACCTTCCCACTAATGTATCCAAAGTTATATCATTTTTGGGATTACACCTCATTTCTTGAATAGCTAAAACCCTAATTGCATCAATAGTAAGAAGAGTTCTAAGTACCTTGTTGACCACTATTACATCATTTATTTCTCCTCTTGAGGCTCTGACTACACTCACACTTGCTTTCATTTTTTCACTATATTGTGCACTATTTTCATCTTCTTTCATCTTCATTTGATCAAAGTGACCTCTTAGACTTTCTACCTTAGCTCTCCTCACATTGTCATCTACTCCATAGATATCTTTTAGTTTGATCCACATTTCATGAGCAGTAAGACAATCTTTGACTTCATCAAATTCAACATAATTGAGTGTAGAAGAAATGCCAATCATCATTATGTTGTGATTATTCTTTTCTAGAATTTGATCCACAAAAAAGCTTTAGCAGGTGCTACATACTTTCTCTCTAGGTATTTTAGGTTTGTGCCTCAAATTTTTTTCTAAATGTAGCTTCATGAGTTCCTACCATTCTTTGAACTTATCTCAATTCAACTTAGGAATTTCCCTTTTGTAAGACATCTTGATCTTTAGCTTAGGTCCTTGAAACCTTATTTGCAAGCCCCAATAGCTTTGATACCAATTGTTTGAAATGAAAAGGAGTAACTAGGAGGTGAGGGGTGAATTAGTTACCACTAAAATAAATCCTAGATCCCTTAATATGTCAACACAACTTTAAAACAAAACCTTTTCGAAACTCAATTAACATTAAATATATTGCTATCACTTAGTTAACACTAAATATATTATTGTCACTTTATTAATACTGAATATATTACTATCACTCAGTTAATACTAAATATATTTAGAGCTTAAGATTATTAATTTGATTGGCATTAATTAGCTTAGTTGAAAAAACATAAAGGAAATAATATGAACACATGAGATACCAAGATGTCACATGGAAACCCAATTTGGGAAAACCATCAATTGCAACTGGTTATTGTTTTTCACTCTTTTGAGATGAGCCTTGTTAGGATCCAACCCTATTAAAGGTTACAAAAAACACTATTAGGTGTGATTCTATTAGAGGATTTAATTCCCTTTGTGAGGAGTGGCCTTGTTAAAGGTCTTCAGACACTTAAATATAGAAATGTCACCTTGTTAGAGGATTTTCCAAATAGTTGTTAAGATAACTTTGTTAGGAGATTTGATTCATTACTACCATTGTTAGAGAGTAATAGTGACTTGACTTGATTGCTTATGCAACTAACTTTCTTGATTTAGATCTATTTTCTAGTTTGATTACTTGATCCTCCTTGATAATATTTTTCTTTGTAGCCCAGGCAACTTAGATACTATGTCCTCTTGTAGATATCCTTCCAATTTAGCTTCTTAAATTATCTTCTTCAATTTCATATTTGTACAATTCAATCCTCAATTTGATTTATAATTTATATGATTCACCTTTTCAAGTCTTCTTGAATACTCTTTTAATCAAAAAATTACCATCCCTTAAGTCATCTTGCATTAACCAATAAATCTATCAGATTCAATATGCTGATAGTCGGCTAATAAAGAATTTAGTACTTAGTCAACATAGGTAAATCCTTCGTTAACTAACCTAATTCAGTCAATATTGACTTTAAACTAAATTTCATTTGGTAAATGAGTGATCTCATTCGTCACAAGATCTACCTTCGATACCCTAGTGAGCTTGTTTAATACTATCATTGAATTTGGTTATAACTAGAATGCTCAGTGTATACATGAATGGTCAATATACACATGAAACTGCCTTTGATGCTTGAGTGAGCTTAGCTAACACTGACTACTTAGTAAGGCTTGAAATTTTGTGTAACATCAAAGAAAATATACAATTGAATAATTATTTTCAATAGTAGTAAGGACAATTGCATGGAATCATGAACTATCCATGATTACCAGAGTTCATAAGGAATTCATTGAAACATATGGATTACTTCAACTCTTTCAACCCTAGTAGCTGTGACATCAAGTGTTTAAAAATAAGGGGGAAATTTATATATAAGGGAGAAGAGTATATAGAAGGATCATAATTTATAGGTAATGACTAAAGGTTGTAATGAATTTTTGTACTCATTTTTTCAAAAGTCATAAGACTTAGGGGGAAAGCTCATTTTGGGAAAGCTCATTCATTTTTGTATCGATATGAAAAAGTGTTTTTCCACTAATGTCAAAGGGGGAGATTGTTGGTGTCTCTAATCTCTATTCTCTATTAGTGTTAATCACTTAGCTATTTACAAGGAAAAGTTAGATGGTCATTGTTGTGACCAAGATACTCTACATAGGCCAAGTTATGTACATAAGCTAGTATGTACTGAGAAATTGTATAAAAGACAAGTATGATATATGGACCAAGCTCATTCAACAACCAAGCAAGTTATTAGTGACCGAGTATAATTCCAAGTATATTAGTATGAAGTGATATAGTATGTGTTGATAATAGTATATGGAAAGCATTAGGAAGTTGATAAAGGTTGAGAAACATCAACGCCAAGCACCAGTAATAGTAGAGGCCAAGAAATGCAGATTTTATATAAAAGTCAAGAATGGAACAGAGTTTTAGGAAAAATGATTATCAAGCTGACTTGGAAGGAATATTTGAGTTTTGAAGAGGGTTTTATAGAACATTTAGTACTTGTTGAGGTTTTTAAAGAACATTTACATGGCATGGATCACATATCCCCATGTCTATGGTCAACAATTAGGATGAAGAGGCAAAACATGGAAACATCTAGAAGACTCTTTATGGAATCTTTATAAACAATGATCTTAACCTAGATTAAGAGAATGTGAGAGTTGATAAAGTGGTCTAATGCATGTACATGAAGAGTAGAGAAGGAGTTGAGAAGTCATTAGAGTGTTCTATTAACATTTAACAAAACAAGTAACTTATTCAGAAGAAGTGAAAGTGTAAGGGAAAGACAAGAGTATCAGATCAAAGGAGAGGGTCAATTAATAAGGTGAAGACTCAAAATTAGGTTACATAAAAAATTGAGATTCATGTACTTAGTTAGTTTTAACAGACTTGAATTATGGTAAATCTCTTAATGGAGTGGTCTTATAGATCTTTGTAAATATCCTAATAGAGCCCTTACTTAGTTGTAAGTGTCAAATCCTCTACCAAGTGAAACCTAATAGTTTCTTAAGTCTTTAACAAGAGAAACTCCTCACAGAGTAGATCATATATTATTGTCAAACATTGTAACTTTAATTGGTTAACTTTAATACTGTAGTAGTGAGGGTTTGTGGGTGTCATTCCCACCCCAATTTTACCTTCACCTTGGAGGGTTTTTTGGTAACAATTTTTTTTTACATGTTATTACTTTCATGCATTTGATTGAATTGATTTACATATTACATCAAGTTTACATTTATTATATTACATGTTATATTGTCTTAAAATGGAAGCACTTCCATATTAAAAACCTTTAGCCCTCCTTAGTGGGTGTTTTGGGCCTTTGATGAAGGGTGCTCCCCTTAATACCATAAACATGTAATAGAAACAAAGAAACAACAACAAATGTGAGAAAAAAATATGGACTTCTTATTTGTTCCATAAATGAGGAATTACAAAATTCACAAGTACAATATGCTAATCCACATGTGTGCCTTCATTGTAGTAATCTACAAGACTAAGTTCAAAACTACTAGCCAGAGTTATCCTAGACAATGTTTGGACATTTCTTAAATAGGAAATTTATGCCACCTAAAAATGTTCTAGACAATGAAACCTAATATCTAGGGCTGCTATACCCTAATAAAACATATAGAGTTCGCTAAATATATCTTTGACAATTATTGTAGAAATTTTGGGTAGCCCAACTTTGAAAGGCCATAACTCACAAACCGTAGCTCTGATTGGCTATTATAACCACTTTTTAGAAATGCCAACTCCTAATCTATAGCTTGGAACTACACTAGTGCCCTTCCATCTAGCTTTAAGACCTCATTCAGGCACTCTAACACCTCCAAGAGTGAGCTTGAAGATTTTTCTACAAATTTTTCCACTAAAAATTTGCAATAACTTCTTTGATACTTATGGTTGAGAAATGATTATTTTGTGGTTGGGTTATAACTCTAAAATGACCCTTCCTATAGAAAATGAGAACATTTTGAGATAATATGACAAACTTACTAAAAATAGCAAGCTCCCATAAATAATAACCACCCTATCTACTAGTCCTTATTAAAATAGAAAATATTGAAAAGAAAATATTTTTGGGTGATGCAAGATTTCTCTTACACCCAAGATGCTCCTGTATTAGCCTTCATCAAGTTGTCCCCTATTTTCTTCTCTCCTTCCCATCTTCTGTGCCTATTTAGGGTTCTATTTGGGCCTCCTCGGGCATCATTTTCCCCTTCTAGATCATTTTCTAGTGGTCCTAAACCCCTGGGTCAAGATCAATCTTGACCTTGACTTAGGTCAAAATCAAATTTTATCTTGACTAGGTCCCCCTTTTCATTATAAAGTTTTTTGGATGCATGGAGAAGTTCAAAAGTTTGTTTTCTCATTTTTAGGTCAGCTATTTTAGGCTTCAGAATGGTAAACTCTCAAATTATATTTAATCTAGGTTTATTTCTAGGGGTTAAGGCTTAATTAGAATTTAATTCTCCTATGTTATCCTGTCTAGAAGTTTGAGCCCTAATTTAGTCTAAAAGGAAGCCTTCCTCTCTCATTTTCACATCAACTTTTCATGATCAAGTAATCAAGTTTTGAGATCAAGTTTTCAACCAAGAAAATTCAAGCAAGTAAATCAAGTGAACAAGAAATGACCCATTCAAGAATTCAAATTATCCACTGAAGTTCAAGGATTCAAGCATTCAAGCCTTAGAAGGGATTTGGTTGAAGCATTCAAGATTCATCATTTAAACCCTAGATCTACCCATTAGGGTGGTGTAATCTTCCTTCAAGATCCTTTGTTCATCTTCAAGATCTATTCATTCTTCCATCGAGGTGGATTTAAAGCATATAATCATGGAGGTTTTGATTTACATTATTCATTCCAAGACTTCATATCAATATACTTATTTACATTTCAAATGCAATTGCATATCTATTGAATATCATATATTCGTAGTTAGATCGACTTCTATTACTTGATAGAACTCTCTATTTCAATTTCATTATTAAGGTTGATTCCAAACTATGGTTTGACCAAGGCAAACCCCTCATCCAAAAAATAAAACCCTTTTTCTTTTAGATATAGCTATAGGACAATGAATATTAGTGCAGATCTAGATACCCTTTTCATTGAACTTTCAAGATCCATGAACATAATTTCCATCAGAGCAGTGCAAGTCAAGGTTAGAAATAAAGGGGTAAGATAGTGCCCTAGGGTAAGATTTTACCTTACATTTGGGTCAAGGTTGACCTAGGTCAATTTTTATTTTTATTTTTTGGATTTTGTAGTTCTGACAATTTCGGTACTAGATTGTGAAAATCAACAATTTCTTAGGCTATTTGATATGGTTTTCAGTAGGTACTTTTTTGGAGTTAAGTACTTTAATTTCTTCATTTAAATATTAGCATATTCATATTTACATTCCATCCCCTTACAATTCAAATGTACCTTTCAAGTGCATTATTCTAACCCCTATTCATCCATAGTTTTATACCTTACATTTTGATGTACCCATTTATGACAACTCTTTCCTTTTGGTGTTAGATTTGCATCTTGTGTTAGATCTTGCATATTTATGCTTAAGTTTCAAAAACACAAAAAAAAATTGCAAAATATATTTAAAAATACAAAATATTTACATTTTTCATGCTTTTAGTGTTACTCTATGTTCAACATGTATGATTTTTGTTTTGAATACTTTGATGAGGCTTTTATTACCAACAAGGATAGATCCATTAATGAGGTACATGGAAGTGAAAATTAAAATTTCTTGAATGAGATCTCCATTAATGTTATTCTTATTTCATCTTATAGGGTGTGTGCATGGTTACCTTCATGTTCCACTAGTTACAACATTGATGCTCCTAGAATGTTATATCCTCAAAATTCCATTCAAGCCATAGAGGCCTTTAAGAAAGTCATTTATGATAGTGATAAATGTGTTAATCTCCTATGTGGTATCAAACCTTTAATTCAAGAAGTTCAAGATTTGGGATTCACTCCTATCACTACCTTCTTCCATTCCTTTACTTGGAATTCCTACCTACAATCCTCCTATATTAGTTACATCTTTTTCATCTCTTCCTATGAGTGTTCCACCGGTGTCTTTACCTACCTCACAACCTTCTTACCATAGTATCATATATATTCTGACCCTCTTACAACTGTGGTTCCAAGTGTTCCTCTATTTTTTATTTCCATTCTCATCACTTCCTAAACTCTTCCTAATCATATCCTTCATAATCTAATTCCTAATATTCATATTCCCAACTCTCCATCTTTTATTCCTAGTTCTTCCCACATTTATGATGAGGCTCAAACATGGTTTATAATGAAAATGTGCAAGAATTCTTTAAATTCCTTTACCCTTCTTATCTAATCCATAATGATATTAAGGGGAAGAGAAAATAAACTTCCCCTTTTAGATTTATTCATAATTTTACCCCTCATTTTTCTATAAAATATATATTTTCTCCTCTTGTTTCTTAACTAGGGGCAAGAGGTATTTCTTTCAATTCTCTAAGATCCATCATGCTTTTTTTGAGCTTAATTGGTTATCCTTTCTATATTTTATACTTATGGTTTTGTATTATATTAATAATCATCCATAGTTTTCTTTTGTTATTCTAGATATCTTTTCTTTAAAAAAAAATATTTCAAAGGTATCCCTTGCATTCATCCCTAGGTGGCAAAGTTCTTCCTTGTTTCTCTTTGTCTACATATCTGCTTGCTTAGGTTAGTGGTATTTTTTTATCTTCCAACATTATTTCATTATAATGAATGATGCTTTGACTATGGATATCATTTTCTATGAGAGGTTTTTATCCTAGGTCATCACCTCTTCTTTATTTTGAAAATTGTGTTCTTTATAAACTCTTACCCTTGCTTTGATCTTAGATTTTTTTTCCTCAATCAAAGATTCATCTTCCTCTTGTTTTAAGGGGGCTTGATGATTGAATCTTTTTTTCTACTTGTCTCATCTTTGAAAGATGATATTTTATCTAAAGAATTCCTCTACTATGGGGGTCTTGTTGATAAGATCTCTTACACTTTGAGGATATTTTTTCCATAAGTGACATATACTTTTCATGATTATCTACGCTCTTGGATGTAGGGGTCAATACCCTTCACTAAGAACATAGTGTACATTGTTGTTAATATGATATCTCCTTATGTTATGAAGTACGTATCCTTTTTCTCTTATTATGTCTAGTAGACAGACATGATAATGAGGGGTGCATATATAGGGTCTCCCTTGTACTATATTTTTTATTTATATGCTAAATATTTTGAAGGTAACATACATAAGTTGCTAAATCCTAAAGAGATACGTTTTTCATTTTTCAATATGCTAAATCTGTTGAAGGTAATGTACATAAGTTGCTAAATCTTGAAGCAATACGCATCTTTCAATTTTTTCAATATGCTAATCCATGGACGGTAACACACATAATTTTCTCAATATTGAATTGACACACATTTTATATTCCATGGTGATACAAGAAGGTGGAAATCTGGGTATTTCAAAAGCTTTTAGAAGATGCATTACAATTGCTATCAGGTTGGCCACCTATTGGGCTCTCCTTCCTTAGTGATTCATGGTAAGGTGGGCATCTTACTAGACAAGGTAATCTCTCTCTCTATCTCTAATCTTTGTTTTAGTTTTTTTTGCACCCTCATGCTTCTATCTTGAGTTAGGATCCTTGGATTGGGGGCTCATGTCATCAACTAAGTTTTATTCTATCTCCTTGCGAATCCACCTGGATCTTTCTTCTCCTTTAGTGTGAGCATGTTTGATTTTCGTACTCTTGCTAAGGTGGGGGCTTAATCTATCATCTTAATATAGAAGCACTTCCATGTTAGGATCATTTATCCCTCCTTAGGGGGTGTTTTGGGCCTTCATCAAGTTGTTTGAGCTATTTTCAACCCCCCTCCCCATCTTTTGTACTTGTTTAGGGCTATACTTGGCCTCCCCAAGCACCATTTTTCCCTTTTGGCTCATTTTCCAAGTGTCCTAAACCCTTGAGTCAAGGTCAACCTCAACCTTGACCTTGGCCAAAATCAGCCTCAACCTTGACCCAAGTCTCCCTTTTCATTAGAAAGTTTTCTAGATGTGGGGAGAAGTTCAAAAATTTGTTTCCTGCTTCTAAGTCTACTATTTCGGGCTTTGAAATAGTAAACTTTCAAATTATATTTAATCTAGGTCCATTTCTATGGGTTAGGCTTAATTGGAATTTAATTCTCTATGTCAGCCTCTCTAGAAGTTTGTGCCCTAGACTAGTATAAAAGGAAGCCTTCCTCTCTCATTTTCACATCCACTTTTCATGATCAAGGAATCAAGTTTTGAGATCAAGTTTTCTCCCAAGAAGATTCAAGAAAGAAAATCAAGTGAGAAAGTAATAACACATTCAATAATTCAAGTTCTTAATTGAAGATCAAGGATTCAAGCATTCAAGCCTTTAAAGGGATTTGGTTCAAGCATTCAAAACTCATCACTCAAACCCTAGATCTATCCATCATGGTGGTGTGATCTTCCTTCAAGATTCTTTGTTCATCTTCAAGATCTATTCATTTTTCCCTCAAGATGGATTTATAGAATAAAATCATGGAGTTTTTGATTTAAATTTATGCTTTTGATTTACATTAATGAGCCCCAGCTTTCGTATCAACATACTTGTTTACATTTAAAATACAATTGCAAATCTATTGAATGTCATAGCTTTATTGTCAGATCTACTTCTACTGCTTGCTAGCACTCTATATTTCAATTCCATTCAATTTTTATTCCAAACTAGGGTTTTACCAAGGGAAACCCCTCATCCAAACTAAAAAATCCTTTTTCTTGTAGATAGAGATGTGGGATAGTAAATATCAGTGTAAACTAGGATATCCTTTTTGTCAAACTTTTAAGATCCATGAATAGAATTTTTGTCCAAGAAATGTAGGTAAAGCTCATAAATAAAGGGCAAATATTGTGCCTCAAGGTAAGATCTTACCCTAAATTTGGTTCAAGGTTGACCTAGCTTAGAATTTTTTTTTTTTTTGGGTTTTGTAGATCTCACAGTTTTGTTTTAAGTTTGTAGAAATCAACAATTTTCAAGACTGTTTGACAATGTTTTCAGCAGGTTTTTTTTCAGAGGTTAGTACTTTCATTTGTTCATTTTAATATTAGCATTTCTAGATTTACATTTTATCCTCTTACAATTCAAATGTATGTATAAAATATGGGTTTAGGTTTTCTTTCATGTGCATTATTCTAAACCCTATTCATCCATATTTTTATATTGTATACATGCATAAGTTATTATTGGATGTGGATGAACTTGTGAAAAGTCATAAATTGTTATAGATGTTGATTCACCCTCAACACCCCTTTAGTATCTAGTTTACTTCATAAGTCAATAGGTTTTATTGATGAATTCCATGATATTTTGTATCTTGTTACCTATGAAAGGAGTATTATGGCAATCAAATATGAAATTGAAGATACATGGAATGAGGCAAAAAATGAGTCAAAATATATTAAATCAAATAACATGATAAGGTTCATTTTTTAAAAAGTTGCAACATGGACTAATGGGATTGCTTGCTTGGGGTTCCCTCAAGTATTTTTTAGAAATTTTTAGAATGACTGGGGGGGGGGGGGGTGTGGTTGAATCAGTTACTCAAGGTCTATATGTACCACTTTAATAATTAAACATTAAACACATCATTGCTTTCAATCACATTTAACCTATTGTTGCTTGGTCTTTATTGTAAATCTAACAAAAACTTTAACTTGCATTGCATAATGAAAGCATCATCACATGTAAACCAATCATAAGATATTTATCATTGTTTAACACTAGGATTTTATATGGAAACCCAATTTGAGAAAAATCACCAATAACATGTCACTCTTTTTTAGTGAGCTTTGTTAGGAGCCAATCTTGTTAAATGTGACCTGGTTAAAGGATTTAATCACCTTGTTAGGAGTGGCCTTGTAAGAGTTGATTGTTCTATGTAGAATGTCACCTAGTTAAAGGATTTGCATAGATTTTTAAGTCTTCAAATGGCTCTTACATCAACCTATGTTAAAAGGATTTTAGGAAAAAAATTACAATGATTAGAAATAAAATAGCAGGTTTTGATTTGTGTGATTACAACCCACTTTTGTTGGTTTAGATCTTTGTTTAGACTTTATGTTGGTTCATTGATAAGCCTTTAATTTTCATTTATGATATTGATCTTCTTGGACACCCTTCAAGCAATCAATCCACTCTTCTCATCAACACTTAAGCCCTCTTCTCAAATTAACTTATCAACAATAGAATCACATCTACAATATTTTAGCTTCGCATCCACTCACTTAATCACCCTTGCTCTATATTACTTCCTTCACATACAAACTCACATACACATTGGTTGATCTCAACTTGGCTTGAAACATGAGGAAAAGGTAGGTAGGGACACCAAATACCTAGTTATTGTCCTCCTTAAATAGTAAATTTGTGCTTTACCATTTTCTCCATCTACTATATATCTTAGGGCTCATGATCAGATTCAATTCAATTCCATGTATCTAGTCATCTTCTTGATCACCCTCTAGAAACTTCTCTAGAATCCTTCTATTAGGTCTTTACCTAACCACCACCTTGAATTTTATGATCCAACTCATCAATCTTATCTTCAACACATTTTAAAATCTCCCAAGAAATCAACTAAGTCATCTTGATGTTACAATTTCTTTGAATTTGCTCATTTACTATCACTCAGAAATCACTGAATTCTGACACTTAGTCAATAGTGAAATACTTGGTCTATGCTAATGCTCGATAAACACACAATTTACTCAGCACTAACTATGTCTCAGTTAACACTAGCATTACTTGGCACTCCTTAGTATTTTACTCTTTCTCTTGGAATATCTTAGCTTCTTCACATAAACAATTACTTTTCTTTATCAAAGTCTATCTAATCAAATGCCATTGTAACTTCCTTTTCATAACTTCAACCTTTTCTCTAGGTGCTATAGTTATGAGCAATTTCTCAAATACTCTTCATCAATCAAATAGATATGACATTTAGACTAGGTAGCAATATGTCTCATCTATAGATTTGGCATCAATGAAAAACAACAATTGTTCCAATTGTAAGTTTCCAACAGTATCACCTTGTCTAGAATTCATAATAGTTTGTGTTGAAAACTATGATGAAAACATAAAGGCAACTATGAATCAAAATACACATGAGCTAATTTTGTCTATTACATATAGTGAATTTGGTAGATTGATGAACAGTGCTCCGCTTAATACCATAACAAAAAATCAAAGAAACAATAGCAAATGCAAGAACAAATATGGACTTCTTATTTCTGCCAGAAATGTAAAATTACAAAATTCACAAGTACAATATGCTAACCCACATGGGTGCCTTCATTACAATAATCTACATGACAAGCTGTCAACTATCACCTAGAGTTGTCCTAGAAAATATTTGAGCCTTTCTTAAATAGGCAATTTTATGCCACCGAAAAAGGTTTTAGATGCTCAAACTTAATACCTAGGGTCGATAGACCCTAACAATACATATAGAGTTGGCTAAATACATATTTGAAAAATTATTTTAGAAATTTTAGTAGCCCAAATTTGAAAGGCCATAACTCTTGAACCGTTGCTCTGATTGGCTATTATAACCACCTTTCAAAAATTCTAGCTCCTGATCTATAGGCTCAGAACCACACAAGCACCCTTTCATTGAGTTTTCAAACCTATCTAGGCATTCTAAGGCCTCCAATAGTGAGCTTCAAGATTTTTCTGCAATTTTTTCCACTAAAAATTTGCAATAACTTCCCTAATACTTAAGCTGGAGCAATGAGATTTTTTATGGTAGGCTTATAACTCTAAAATGAACCTTCCTGTAGAAAATGAGAACATTCTGAGCTCATATGAAAAACTTACTAAAAATAGCAAGTTCCCATAAATAGTAACCAACCTACCTACTAGTCCTTATTAAAATAGAAAAGATTGAAAATAAAATATTTTTGGGTGATGCAAGATTTCTTTTACACATAGGATGCTCTAGCATCATAGCTTATTGGACCTAGGGTTTGAAGAAAAAACCCTACACACATTGATCGAAAAAAACTAGCAGAAACATATGACAATGTAGGTTTAGATAAAAACATTGTTATATCAGGGGGTTAACAAACACATTCAATCTACCTCATGATCATAAACATCATTTCAAATTGGATATTTTTTCATAGTTGGTTCAGGATACTATATCTCTGCTATCAATATGTTTAAGTTTGGGAAGTTATGAGAAAGTGAGTGCCAATGTTTTGGAAATTATTTTCAATATTCATTGTCTAAAATAGCTTGTAAGATATAATTATATTGGGCACATTGTACATCAAATGAAAAAATAATTTTTAATTATTAAAAGAGGGTTAGACTCACTATCACAAAAGACATTTAGATACATGGCCTACTTGTGCTATCTTATGTTATCAAAGCATCATAATTTTTTTGAAACAAACAAGCTTCAGCTTAAGTTTGGTAAACCAACATTTGAATGGACATCTATGATTAGGCTAGGTGATCCCCAAGGGAACTAAGTCCATTTTATAGAATTCTTTTTTGCACCATTTTATCATAAAATTATAGGCACTTCAATGCCTAGATTGCATGCATCTTGTAAATGATTAATTCAACTGGGAAGTCAAATTCAATTGGTCAACTAGTGCTTTATGAAAGATCACACTATATTAAGATTTTATGGCTTAGTTGTAGAACTCTACAAAATTACAATACATGTAATAGAGAGGGTATTTGCATTGGAATATGTATGGTAGATGGAAATCACTAATGTATTGTTTCATGGTCAACAAGAGAAAACCATTTTTCCTTCCTTGCCTATCAGATGCAAAGGGTTCACATTTGAGAGAAGAGCATTCAATGTGTCATAGGAAATTCTTGCAATTTTTAAATTTGATGTTCCCATGCACTAGAAATATGAGCCATTAAACATAATTGGTACAAATCTTGTACAAAATGGGAACTCCACAAGAAAATTTCAACATGAGAGTGTGCCATTAATTGAGAGATTTAAAAATATCAACTCATGGGAAGAGATCAAAATGGAGATGGAAAAATGCTCCAGTAAAAAAAAAATTCAATATAAGAATTGTTAGCACATATTAAAGAATCACACAAACAAAAAGAAAATGTGCAGCCCATGACATCCTACAACTTCTACTAGAAAGTAGATCATCCAAGTAAAAAATATCTTCTAGATACCATAAATAAAGATTGTGTTTCTTCAAAGTGGTGTCAATAAAAAATTAATGTATTTTGGGAGATGAGGAAGAATATCATTGAACCTAAGACCTCTATATATTTTGAAGACTTTCTTGAGGATGAAACATTTAGAAAATTATGGGATAATGAAAATCTAGATGCAGAAATAGAACAAAGTTATACAAATGACAAAGGAAATGAGTATGGGGTTTGTAAGGATCCTTCATCCATATCCACAAGCACTACCATTAGTTCCACTGAATCCACTGCTCCAACTACTATTATTAGTAGTATATTTGATTCAAATGGAAAATATATTGTACTTAATCAATAGATAAGGGAAAAATATGGCTTAAGGGAAAAGATAATAGGAAAAATGGGTTAGCTAGGTGATGGTGAGTTAGGCATAATAGGTCAAGGAAATCAGTATCCACTCCCAATACTAGTGGTACCCAAACCTAGTCATAAACCAACCATTAGAGATGAGTCAGATGACCCATCAGGTTCTTCAAAAAAAGGTGAACCCAAGCCATTATTCATCCAAGGTGTATTTATAACCTACCAATTTGTTTCATCTTCAAAAGGTATGATGAAACTAAAATTTGACCAAATCCTTGTTGTTGAAGGTAACTATGCAAAGAAGAAAAAGTTTTTGGATATTCATACTAATATAATGTCATTTGCAACTCCCTTAGCATAAAACCTTTACGACAATCCAAAAACTCCACTTGTTAGTAGTAGTGTGGCAAGATTAGGAAGGGGTGATGTTGTTGGCAATTCTCAAAATGCAATTATTAAAACCTCTAGCATTGGTGGAGACAAGTACAATGTTGCAAGTGTTCTTTCTCCTTTGAAGCATCGTATTGTATCAACATACCCAAATTTTGATTTTAATAATTTTGTAAGAAATTTTCAAGAAACCACAAAAATTAATTTTAAAAAAACAAGGCATTCAAGAAAGATGTACTTGAAGTGTCTCATTCTCAAGAACCTACATCAAGTAGGATATTTCCAACATATAACACCAATAAATAAATGGTTCAGTTTGTTGGGGCTTGAAATTGACTTCCCGATTTGAGTATCATTCCAAGCTTTTGAGCCCTATTAGCATATTTTAATGCATGTGTGCCTAACTATCTATTTGAGGCCTAAGAGATTTTTACTATTTATAACACCTTGAATTGAACATATCGACTCATCCCATGAAGATAAATTTCCATTATGAGTCATTCTTTGAAGTTTCATTTTGGTAGATGTCCAAATCTACATTTTTGTCTATGTCAAACAATGATAGGAGGCCTAGTTTACATTTGAATATCTCACAAGGAGTTATGCTTCATCATTCACCACTTTGGAATTTTTTATTATGCATATCAGAGAACCTATGTTTCATATTTTAAGTCATTTTGACATGTTTTGACTAGGTTTTGAATCCCTCAAAGTTGGTTGTTTGCTATTGTCATGCTAATGTAAATTGTTCAAAATTTTGGGAAGCCCTATTTGACCTATTATAACTTTGAACCATTTGACGAAAATGAGAAGATTCATTTTAAATTGCATTCTAGAGGTTAGAGACTTGTTATGTTTCAGTTTTGAAATTATGACGAATCCATTTGATCAGTTTTTGAACATGATTCTAAATGCAATTTCTAAAGTTTTGCTGGTGTCATATAGTGTAGATTGACTAGTACCCCTATTTAGGATGTCATAACTCTATAGTTGTGATAGGTGAGATCAAAT
Source organism: Cupressus sempervirens (assembly GCA_028749045.1). Taxonomy (NCBI): domain Eukaryota; kingdom Viridiplantae; phylum Streptophyta; class Pinopsida; order Cupressales; family Cupressaceae; genus Cupressus; species Cupressus sempervirens. The sequence continues at coordinate 794,562,310 of CM053786.1, read as the reverse complement.
GGATTGTACCATTATACTCTACTATAAAAATACTTTAAGTGTGTTATTTTTCAAATCTTGATGAATCCATCTACACACTTTTCCAAGTTCATCCCATTTGCAAAAATCACTTTTCTACTACTATTCCCAGATTTGAAAATATGAGTAGCCCACTTTGACCACTTGCAAAATTCTCTCAATTATTTTTCATGAGTCCAAATAATAGATTTATACTCTCATCATGATAGTGAACTAATGTCCTAGTTTTCACGCCCTCAAATGTTAGTTTGCCCCATTTTCAATGCCAAATCTGAACGCATTTTATGGTTTTCTAACATGTTTTCTTGTAGGTAGTTCTGAGAAGGAAACTTTGATGGTCAATATATTTTGACAAAGTGATCGTCATGACATAAGATTTGGAAAGGTGCAAGAATGTGGAATAGAGAATTAGTGTGTCTATTTTTAGAGCTCAATTAGGTGTTTTGGTCAATTTTTAAGGCCATTCAGAGGACCCCTTAACAAGAAATTAACAATTTTCAGAAAATGATAAAATGAATTTTAGTTGGTAGTTCAGGGATGGATTTTTATTTTAATTAGTGTTAGGTGTGCAATTGGCCAGTTTGAAACTTTAGGTGCTTTTAGTTTGAAATTGTTTTTAGCTAGAACTTCTACAGGGCCCAAGTAGTCCACATCAGACTGATAGAAATTTTGGAGATTGGGGTGTTCCATTATGTTATAATAACTACACTCATTATGATTACTTGAAATTATACATGTCACTTCAAGGCCATGGATGTACAAATCCCACACATGTCAAGATAGCTCCATGTCTTCAACTTTTTGATTGAATCAAAGATTAAAATATGTGTCACAAATAATATGAGAAGAACTCTAAGTAAATGTGTTGAAGCTTAAAGAAGGTGATTTTAAAATCAAATCTCTATCATGTAAAAGGAGAGATCAACTCTTGAATAAGTTCCTCCCCATTTTGCACCTGCTACTATTGTAACAATCAATTGCTTTTGGCCATCATTATAATCAATCCTAGCTTGAGCATTTTATCCATTTTTTGATTTATCTAATGAAAATTTTTATCATTCCAATGACCCACCCCATAGTTTGGATAGATAGGAGTTGAATCTATAACTATGTACATCATCCCTCTATATCATTGAAGGGGTCAGCTTAAATGGAAGATTGTCCCCTTGGCATTGATATTGATCTCGCAAGCCATGGCTCAAATTGGTGAAGGCCAGAAGCCTCCTCCTCTATCTATTTGAAGCTAAGGCCATAGTGATACCAATTAGAAATATGGATGGAGATCTTCCTCTCATTCTAGCCTATGATCTACCATGGAAGAGGAGATATGCACATCAAATATTTTGGAGAAAGGTGATCTGTTATAAGAAACTCTTGCTACAATGCATAGCAACTGGTGATAAATTGGGAGAAGCCACCATTATTGATAATGGGGATGATCAATAATCAATATATCATATTTGTGTCACCAAGGCAAGGTAAACCTTGGTTGAAAATGAAGAAGATTGGTTCATATGGAGCCAAGGTACCTTAGATAAAGAAGTCATTAGATATTGGCATAATGCTAATCATTACTTCAAATCAAGAAAAAGTTGAAGAATTGAAGATCACAATTAGAAGAAAGATAGAAGAGTTTGGTATCATTTGGAAGAATGTGAAGATGTAGAAAACAATGGGCAATGATTGGACAAAGTGGAAAGAAAGTGAAAAAGGAGGTAGCAACAACAACAAACAAAGTCCCAACAACAAACTCAAGGGACTTGAGCTTTTTCAACAAGGCCGGGAGTATGGTGTAGGGCACTCTGACCATATCCCATGGAATCTTGAGTCTTATTTAGTATGTTTTGGGTCTTGATATATTAGGAATTAGTTGTTTCATATCATGTTATTAGGTGTTCAAATTAAGGTCATGTTGACCAATTTTGTGTTTTAAGTATTACGAGTCATAGTGAGTAAAAAGTGGGAAAATGCCATACAAAGGCATAAATGGAATATATGATAGTGTTATGATTTCATAAGATGATTATAATCCTTTTAAGGTTTATAGGAAATTATATTAGAATTTAAAATGCAAAATGTGGAAAAAGTGTAAAAATTGCCAAGAAATATTATCAACATATTCTTTGGAAAAAAAATGACAAAGTCTAGAAGGTGAAAAATCACTCATATTGTTTGAACCACTTAGGGGAGGTGAAAATTAATATTATCCTATAAAGAAATTTAATCTCATTTTGGAGAGATAGAGTGGAAAGTAAAATATATGGAGAAGAGATTGAAAGGGTTTTGGGATTGTATAAGAAATCATTTAATTTGTGCAATACTACTAATAAAAATTGGTATTTAGTGCATAGTTTGATTATCCTCTCCTTATATGGAATTATGGTGAAAATTAAGTTGTTTTAAGAAGGAATACATCTTAGAAATAATATAGATAATCTTAATACCTTTCAGTTGTTACCAAGATATCAGCACATGGTATTTGGATAATAAAATCTGCATTCCTAGATACTTGGTTATAGCCTTATGTTTTTCCTTACTATCTCATGGGTTTTGGTGATGGTTCAAATTCCTTGTGAATTTTATTGAAGGTGTAACTCAATATTAATGTAGCACATATCTATCACACCAAGTTAGTAATATGGTTCTTGTATTTATGGGTTGTGTAATAGATTACTTATAGTTTTGGGGATTATTAACCACAACAGTTAGATACTTTTATTGTATAAAGTTTGGAAGAATTTAAAAGTCACATGGATGTTTTAGAATTTCCTCCTATTTAGTAGACACCTTTATATTGGTTCTTTGTATTGGAGAATATGTGAGTCAACATATTACTTGTTGTCAACAACTGTGAGTCAACATTCTATTAACACTGGATAGTAACTTGCTTAGAGTTGTGGTATACATACTTAGAGTGTAGAGGAACTATGAAGAGAAAATTACAATGAAGAAATGGAGTTGTAGGGGGGTAGATACCTTATTCAATAAGAAAATTTTCATTATGGCATAGGTTTGAAATTTTTTCATCTAACAATGGATGGAAACCTGAGAGTTAGAGATTTGGTAATGGTTTCAACAGATTAATTATTGATTGGAAGTTTATTGGTTATTTTTGTTGGAGAGATGAAGATTTAGAGAGACAATTATCATATGTAGAAGGAATACCACATAATGGTATAACTTTGATAGTTTAATGACCTCTTCAATCATTGGAGCCTAAACATCAATGAGGTAATGAAGTATATAAATTCAATTGGTAGAGTTAAGTAAGGGTGTTAAGATTCATTATTTGAGTGAGGATTGTATGCCTAATAGCATAGGCCTAATTCTTCAAATTATATGCTTAAATAAGAAAGTAATAACCTCAAATTTTGGAGTTGGAAAAAGTGCAGTAAAAGGAATTCTAGAATCTACTTTTAGTATTGATAAATCATTTAAAGGATTTGAGTTCTTAACCTACATTCCAAGGTAGGCTATAAGGTAGAGCAATTTTTATTAGTGTTTTGAAACCTCTAACATGTCTAGAACCTTATGAATAGTGAAGGTGCTATATTAAAAATGAGTTAATTCCTTTAGAAGCTTATAGGGATATGATATTGATAAATATCCTAGAGGTGCAAGGTGATGGAGGTACTATGTGGTGAGGTGTGAGAGGTTGTTGTGTGATTTTGTGAAGGTATAAGTAGAGAAACTAGAATAGGTGAAAGTGGCACAATGAATAGGTCATTCACCTTGTCTCTAACCTTAGATAATTGAAGGGGATAGCATATGATATGCTTAGGTAGGCTTGGAAGAAGCCTAGCCTAGTTTGAGAGTTTTATTTTAACAAACAAGTATCATCTCCACCTTCCTTACATTAGGGTTAATAAATGATCCAACTATTATCATAAACATCAATCTTAAACAAAATTAGCCATATGAGGAATATAAATTGAGACCACAACAAGATACTCATACACAAGTAACACCAGATATATTAACTAGGGAAACCCTAGTGGGGATGGTAGCCACAAGATGATGTACTTGTTGGAAATATAAGAGGAGTAATTGAGAGGGGAGGGGTGAATTAGTTACTACTAAAATAAATTCTAGATCCTTAGATTTCAATACAAAATAGACTCTGAAAACTGAATATTGCTAAAGCTTGGTAAACACATACAAATTGTTGTAACTTGGTAAATACTAAATGTATTTAGTAACTAATTAACTTTTTAGATCTTAAGATATTGTTAGTGATTACCATTACTAAAACTTTATTGCAACCATCAAAGAAATAGCATGAACACATTTGACACCAAAATTTAACGTGGAAACTCAATTTAAGAAAAGCCACCAATTGTAACTAGTTACTATTTTCACTCTTCTAAAGTGAGCCATGTTAGGAGCCGACCCTATTAAAGGTTAAAAAACACACTATTAGGTGTGACCCTATTAAAGAATTTAATCACCCTATTAGGAGTGGCCTTGTGAGAGGTCTTTAGATAATTCAATGGAACTACCACCTTGTTAGAGAATTTACAAATGGTTGTTAAACCAACTCTATTTAGATATTTAGATCACTAATACAATGGTTAGAGAGTAACAATGAATTGACCTAGTTTGAATTTAACTAAAGTCATGATTACAGATCTCTATTCTAGCTTGTAATTGATCCTTCCTAATTGAATATATCTTTTTTGCTTCACAAGGATATTTTGTTACCTTTTGTCATCACTTATACTTCATTCATAATATCTTGCATACACTGAAACCACAACTTGACCCTATACTTATACCTTTCATATTGTTAAGTCGGCTCAAATACAACTTGGAATATTATTTACCATAGTTGGCTAGAGCCAAAAGATAAATCAATTGAGCTTAACATGCCTAAATAATAAAATCCTTCATACTTGGTAGAAACTAATTCAGAAGTGATTTCCTATGTTAACCAACATAAGCTCAATTAAAACTATAAACTTGTGAAAATCCTTTGGAAATTGAGTGAGCTAGGTTAGCACTGGTTCCATCAACTTTCCTTCATTAACTAAGTGAGCTTGGTTAACACTCATTTTTTTCATACTTTCCTTGGATAGTTGAGTGAACTTGGTAGACATTGTATTCTAAATAGAAAAAATCAATAGACACAAAAAATTGTCTTCACTTCCTAAATGAGCTCAGTATGCACTAACTGATATTGATATGACATGTGTGTAACATTAAAGAAAATACACAATTGATCAATTGTATCCAATATTGTTAATATAAATATTCCTTGTCACAAGTTAAACCCTATTGCATATGAGTCCATATTAGGAGACTTTGAATCCCTATTAGGAAATTCCAACCATATTAGGAGTTGTTCCAACCTTGTTAAGAGTTATGAAAGATGGTTGGACCCACTACCCAAATAGCTTCAAGGTTAAGATCAATGAACCCACTATCCAAATGATCTTTGTATTATTCCTTGTAGTATAATATAATTAAAATGTACTTCCTTCCTCTATCTTTTTTCTTTCCTATCAACCAAGATTCTTCTCCTTCAGATCTTGTAACTAGACCTCATACTACACACCAATAATCCCTTGGACTGCTTACTTGCATTTACCAAAAAAATTGCTCTTTCTCACATTGTGCACTTTACTTCACATTCAACTTGAAGTAAATACAATAAAAATAAGGAAAATATCTTTCCTTTTATACCATATCATCTTAATAATTCCTTGACTCAGCATTGAGGCTTTCCCAATTAATTAAAATAAGATAATTAATTAATTCATAATTACAATAGTACCATCAGCTCAAATTCTATACAAAAATTTGCACCTATGATACTAGGGCTTTCCCACTCGCTAATGTCGCCACATGACTATCACTATGTGACTGCACACTTCTTCATTATGTCTCAAATGTAAGATAGCAATCAAACATCATAACATTTTTTTCCAATATGTTATTTTTGTACTACTCATAGTAAATTAGGTACAACTTCTATATGCCATTGACTTAGACTCTATGTTCTTAACCACATCATCAAGACATAGTTTGGAATGTTCTCTTAATTGTGCTTCACCAAGAAATCAAACCATTGTTTGTACTAGTAAGATTTTTGACTTCTATTTCCAGTCTTCACAGAAACACTACTATGTTGACATCAGTGACAAACATAGCCACAAATGTAATATATTAACACTCTCTAATTCTTAGGATACTTCCCCAATGTAGTATCATCAAAATTCATGATAATAATCTCCCCCTTTAGCATTGATGGAAACATAGATGAAAAACATCTAAGTTCCAAGAATACCAAACTGTACTCTATTGTTGTTGTCATTTCAAATCCTCTTCATCAATCTAAAATTATTTGGCTTCTATAACTAGCATTAATTGATCACACATTAAAAAATCTCAACACAATAGATGCAAATACTCTTTCTAGATAAAAATCAGTGTTTCACTTTACACTAAAGGCTCACAATACATTAGATGCACATTAGGTGCATACTCTTGCTTCTTTTACATGAATCTTTCTAAATCTCCCTAAAGAGATATATCTTCCTCATATGTACTTATGATTTCTTCTCCCACATAGCTTAGGAGATTTTTTTCATACACATTCTCTCCCCCTTTGACATCAATGTCAAAGGCCTCAAAATAGATACAAAATACCAATTATTACATACCAATTGTTACAACTATTTATTATTATACAAATAGCTCAAGTGTCCAAAGACACCGTTCAATACCAAAAACCAAATGCCAAGAGTCCTCAATGACTCAGTTTATACCAGATATGCCCCCATATAGCAAGCATCAGCATTCAGTCTAGTCTAACCATAGTGCTATGTACCACTAGACTAATGGACCCTTTGCATCATCTACTTAGAAGTATGTAGTGGCATAACCCCAAGCATACCTCTCAAGTACTCAAAATTATCTTTAGGAAAAGGCTTCATAAATATATCTATAGTCTAATCATTAGTACTTACATACTCCAATCTTATCTCCTTTTTTACTACCTTTTATCTCAAAACATGATACTTGATAGATATATGCTTTGTCTTAGAATGTAATACAAGATTCTTAGGCATACTCATTGTGCCTTTTTTATCACATTAAATGATAAAAGGTTTTGTGAACTCTATCCGAAAATCCTTCAATATTTGCTTCATCCACATAACTTGATTATAGTTATTTATTGCTACAACATACTTTTCCTTAGTTGTACTCCATGAAATACAATCTTGTTTCTTACACAACCAAGAAACCAATCTTCCTCCAAGAAAGAATGCTTCACCACTGGTGTTCTTTCTTTCATCCATATCGCTTGTCCAATCTACATTAATGTATGAGAACAAAGTGAAATCACTTGATCTATCATACCAAATTCCATAATCATATGTTCCTTTCAAATATCTAAATATCCTCTTCATTGTTGCATAATGATATTCTTTAGGATCAGCTTGGAATCTAGCTACAATTCCAACTACATTTTCTATATATGGTCTAGTGTAAGTCAAATATTGTAATCCTCCAATCATGGATCTATATTTCTTCTACACAACTATACGTGTCTCATCTTTGCTAGATAACTTATGACTACTTATCATAGGTGTACCAATAGGTTTTCAACTTTATAAACCAAATCTTTTCAACAATTCTTTCAAATATTTGTCTTGTGAAATGAATATCTCATATCTGCTATACGCAATTTGCAATCCTAAGAAGAACTTCATCTCTCCTATCATGCTGATTACAAACTCATTTTTCATCTTTTCAAAAAACTTATCACTTTCTTTATCATTTTCTCAGAATATTATGTCATGCACAAATATTACAATGATAAAAAAAACCATCATCAACATTTCTCAAATACAAATTAGCATCTACAGTACCTTTAATAAATCCATGCTTAGATAAATACCTATCCAATCTTCCATACACAGTTCTAGGTGCTTGCTTTAGACCATATATTGCTTTCTTCAATCAGTTATCTCTTTTTTTTTTGTTGGATGGAATCCATTAGGTTGCTCAATTTAGACTTCTTCTTCAAGCTATTGTTGAATCTAAGACTAGGTTTTGACTATTTTGTGTCAACACACTTAAGATGTTTACTAAGTTCATGCTAAGATAGTAACACATGCCGAGTAAAATATGTATAGATTTCTAGTAAATAGTTGATGTTGAGCTACAATGTATGTCAAGCCAAAAAAAACTACAATAGGTGCCAAGTGATCTTCACATGTCAAGCAATCTTTAGGTGTCGAGTGAAGATCAAGTGCTGAGAAAAGTATAGGTGCCGAGTCACTATAGAAGCCGAGTGGAATAGAATTTCTATAGAAGATGAGTAAGCTAGTTTTTCTATATAAGCTTAGCATTAGAGGTATGTTGGTAAACATATTGTTCTTTCCAATGTAACTCTTAAATGCCCGAACCTATGAGAAACAATTTGATACCAATAGTTGGATAATCTATCATGAGGTTGATAGATTTCCTCTGAATTGAAAGGTACAACTCCCTTATCAATGATATTCAATGAATTTTTTTGTTCCTAAACTAATTGGGTATGTTCTTAACCTGAGAACGAAAGAGAGAAAAACCAAGCCAATCCCAGACAGAACTAACTCAGGTAGATTTTAACTCCTAAATCTAGCCAATGCCAAGAATCCACAACTCCTATGACTTCTTGATATCGGTAATGCAATATGGATGCAAATTATGTGAATGCAGTGAAGAAATGAAGATCTAATATTCAGATTTATGTAATAGAAATACGTGCAAATACTTTGATCTACAACACATTCATTATTTGATACAAGATGCAAAATAATGTCCAAAAATGAACACAACAATACTCTGATTGAATATATTCAGAAAATAATACCCAAATTCTCTGATTTGAAGCAAAACTCTTCTTTGTTTTGAACACAACAAATACAATGCTCTGATTTTTATTTGCCTGCAACTCTGGCCAAATCTATTACAGAAATCAATGCATGAAATGAAATGCATAAAATAAACTATTGTCTTCCCTCTACTCTATCAATACCTACTCTTGCAGAAAAGAAGCCCCTCTCAACGGAAAAGGTTTTACAATAAATACATTCTCCAGCAACCTTTGGTTTCTTCCAATGACTTTTCAATTCTGTAACTGATCTTGTCTCTTCAACTTCTCATATTTTTCCTTTTGAAAACTGATATGCTTATTAACTTTTAAAGTTAATAATGATAGATATTAACATATTTAAATTATATGTTAACAATTGACATTTAAATATGTTAAATCAATATCAAAATCTTTCCTTTATTGAGTGGACAGCAAAATAAATAGTTCTGCCAGGTAAAAATGAGCCATTTTTTGTGGGGCATATATTTTTATTCCACTGTTGGATTGAGCTCATTTTTGGATATGTTCTTCCAAAATTAGTTATCTTCATCCTGACCAGAGCGATCAAAAAAATAATCAATGAGTAAAAAGATATGAATTTATGAATTCTGATCTATATGACTGCAACAAAATCAGAATTAATAAAATAAAATTTCCAACCATTGTTCTTTCAATGCTCTATAATCCATGTCTTCAATTTGCAACAATGTTAATTCTCTGCTAAAATTTGGGAGAAATTCTCTGGAATTCTTATAGCGAAAATCTGACTTTTTTCTTCTCCCTTTGGTGGAAAATTGAACTTTGACTGCGAAAGTGGCAGTGGAAAAAGAATTTTCCATTTTCATGTAGTGGGCACAATTTTGATGTAGATTGATTCACAAATTATCTTTCTAGAGTAATCTTGATGCTAGACCCCATATACCGTCATTTTGGATTGAGATTTGCTTTTTCTCTCCTCATGTGGAAAATTGGACTTTGCCTGCGAAAGTCATAGTGGAAAATGAATTTTCCGCTATGCATTTTTCTTTTTGTTGGAAAATGAAATATTTGCTTCTCCAATGGAAAATTAGAAAATGACTGCAAAAGGTGAAGCAGAGAATGAGGTTTCCATTACACATTTTTCCTTTGGTGGAAAATCTCAAGTTGACTTCTCCATTGCGGAAAATCAGAAAAGTGCTTCTCCATGGAAAATTAGAAAATGACTGTGAAAGGCGCAGTAGAAAATGAGTTTTCCATTACACATTTTTCCTTTGGTGGAAAATCTCAAGTTGACTTCTCCATTGCGGAAAATCAGAAAAGTGCTTCTCCATGTGGAAAATTAGAAAAGTGCTTCTCCATGGTGGAAAATTAGAAAAGTGCTTCTCCATGGTGGAAAATTAGAAAAGTGCTATGAAAGTCGCAGTAGAAAATGAGTTTTCCACTACACTTCATTTTTCCTTTGGTGGAAAATCCCAAGTTGACTTCTCCATTGTGGAAAATTAGAAAAGTGCTTCTCTATGGTGGAAAAATGAACTTTGGCTTCTATTTGCTTCCACATTTGCATATCTGGACTCAGAAATAGTTCAATCCTTCATAGAAATTTTTTTAAACACACTGAGGACAATTTTAAGAAATTCTTTATGGGTGGCAACTTTAAATTTTTTTTAAATGGTGTACTGAAAGTGCACCTACAGCTGGCTCTGAATGGGGATTATGTGTTGCAATGTGCATAAAGAATCCAGAATCTCTAGCAAAAGACAAGTGCCTATCCATTGGGTTACAGAGTCTAAGCACAAAGAAGACCATCAAAGAATTGCTTGCCAGGAGGGTGAAGGGGAGTAAGGAAAAACCAAAATTGAGAAAGCAGGAAACACTAAGCTATGCACACCAAAACTGTGGAAACAAAAGCTTATTTACAAATACAGGTCAGGAGACCTCACCAAAAGAAGAGCAAGCAAGAAGAAACTCACACATGGCCATTAACCAGAAGGGAGAAGTATGAACCTTTTCAGAAAAGAAAATTCCACTCCAATAAGCTGCAACAAAACCATTTCCTTTCCATGACTTCATCATTGCTGAAAGTGAATCCGGAAACATGCTGAAAATATGTGACCCAAAAATATTTTCCAAGTAACCATGCTTTGTCATAAATTTTTGATTCTTCTTTATTCTTTTGAATGCAAGATTTAGAATCATTCCCAATCTCAAACTAAAACTTAGACATCTCCATGAAAAATATATTATAATCTTTATTATCCAAGCGCTTGAGACTACCATAATCAAAAGATTTTCCAGCATCCTTGGTGCTCTCAACATACAAATTTGCTTCTTCAGGGTGAGGATAAATCTTGACTAAGATAACTTTGTCACCCTTTTCTTTCATCAAATCTAAAAATATTTCATTTAAAACAAAGATATAGATTTGATCAATAAATAAAATCTTGATAGGAGCATTACCATTAATTGGCAAAGAGAAGTATGAACCTCTCCGGTAAAGTGGGTTATGTTTTGCAATGCTGAACCAAAACCAAGACCTCCAGGAAAACTCTTCATGTCTGAATGCCACACTAATATAGCGTTGAAAACTAGTGAGCCAAAAACATTTCCTAAACAACTATGCTTCATCATAAACTTCATCATAAATCTCTGATTTTTCTATTCCCTCCTGCACATCGTTGATCATACATTCTTCCACTACTCCTTGCTGAAGAGGAAAATAATCACAAACTTCTGAAAATAGGATTGTAACATATTCACTCTCACATTCTTCAACTTGATCATTTCTAATAGAAACTTTAGAGGATAAATCAGGTTTGACAAAATTAGAATTTTCAAGTAATTCTGAAAAAATTATTGCATCATGTTGACATTCACCATACTTACTTTCAAGGGAAAACTCAGAACCCAAAACAAAACTGAAAAAGTATGGATCTTTACCACACATAGGATCATCCCAAACTAAATTAACTTCTTCATTTTTTGTAGCAATCAAATCTGAAAATTCTTTATCCAAATTTAAAACTTCAATACTTGAATTGGTTGTAGAAGAATACTTACATTCAGCCGGCACCAAAGATTGATTAACTTCCATTTCATGACAAAGAAAAATATAATTTGGTTCTTTGTCCTCCCCATGATGTTGCAACACTTTGTTAGTCGAAGAGAATCTCTGCTCAAACTTTGTTCTTGCAACCATTTCTTCAATCATATTTTTAGATTTGGTAAAATGATTATCAACACATGCTCCAACCTTTTTGTCAACATAGATTTCTTCAAGAAAAATCAGAGTTGTATTATCTTTGAAATAAATGATTCCAACATAGAATCATCATCAACTTGTGTAGGTTTAAAATCACTTTTACAAATATCTTCCTCAAACTTAAAAGTTTCATATTCCACTTGCTTACAAATCAAAGGATGATTTTCAAAAGAAACTTTATGTAAAAGATGATCATCATTTTCATCAAATCTGAAACTTGTAACCTCAGGAACAAAAGAAACCATAGAAAAATCCTCATTTTCTATTTCATTTACCATTTCACAGCCACTATCAAGAGTGTCTTTGCCCATTGAAATTTGTGTCTTTGGCAGTTGGGGTATTTCTTGTTCTCCAAGAACTAAACAATTAACTGACATTGGTTCTTGATTTACTGGTTTTTTTTTAGGCACATTTTCTGAAACATAACTCCCCTTTCTTTGGTATTGGACATTAAAGTACCGCTGGTATACACACCTCAAAAATAGAGTGGATTGATGATCTTCGGAGAGACTTAATCTCTTCTTTTCGGCTCCAGCAATGCTTTGTTTGAACATAGACCAAAGAAATTGTAAATTGAAATCACTTTCAGCTTCTATCTCTTTGAATGTGGGTTTTCTTCTAGTTTTCTTTCTTGGTTGAACCTCTTGTTCGCTCAGGATCAAAAAATTATAGGAGATGTGATGGTGCGAAACTTCTGCAATCTCATCATTATCTACCTTCAATTCTTTTCTTAGCTGCAACACCCTTTCTCTACAATGCTGCAATAACTTTGATTTTATTTCCAGCTCCTTTAATTTGTGATACCTGGCACAAACACTTTCCCATAAAAGGACTCGTGCATGATCTTCTTCAATGCTCAAATAATTTTTTCTTCCATGGGTAATGCTTTCTCTAAAAGCATCAAAAAGATCACGCAAGACTGGATCTTGAGTTTGATGAAGTTCAATCAAAGAAGGATCTGGCCTTCTTCCTTTCACAACTTTAATGGGCATAGTCTTTTAATGACATAGTCGCCAATCTCCTGCAAGTAGAGATAATAATAATTCTGAAAATGAAAGCACTGGAATCTTTAGCCATAAATGATGAGAATCAAAATAGAGTCGCCAATCTCAAGTAGAGATAATAATATAAATTGAGGAAGTAAAACTTCAGCACTAATCTTCTTTTCCGCTTCCCCAGTAGAGTTGCCAAAAATCTGTTGGTAAACAGATTGTTCTTTCCAATGTAACTCTTAAATGCCCAAACCTGTGAAAAATAATTTGATACCAATAGTTGGATAATCTATCATGAGGTTGATAGATTTCCTCTGAATTGAAAGGTACAACTCCCTTATTAACGATATTCAATGAATTTGTTTGTTCCTAAACTAATTGGGTACATTCTTAACCTGAGAACGAAAGAGGGAAAAACCAAGCCAATCCCAGACGGAACTAACTCAGGCAGATTTTAACTCCTAAATCTAGCCAATGCCAAGAATCCACAACTCCTATGACTTCTTGATATCGGTAATGCAATATGGATGCAAATTATGTGAATGCAGTGAAGAAATGAAGATCTAATATTCAGATTTATGCAATAGGAATATGTGTAAATACTCTGATCTACAACACATTCATTATTTGACACAAGATGAAAGATAATGTCCAAAACTGAACACAACAATACTCTGATTGAATATATTTAGAAAATAATACCCAAATTCTCTGATTTGAAGCAAAACTCTTCTTTGTTTTGAACACAACAAATACAATGCTCTGATTTTTATTTGCCTGCAACTCTGGCCAAATCTATTACAGAAATCAGTGCATGAAATGAAATGCATAAAATAAACTACTGTCTTCCCTCTACTCTAGCAATACCTACTCTTGTAGAAAAGAAGCCCCTCTCAATGGAAAAAGTTTTACAATAAATACATTCTCCAGCAACCGTTGGTTTCTTCCAGTGACTTTTCAATTCTGTAACTGATCTTGTCTCTTCAACTTCTCATATTTTTCCTTTTGAAAACTGATATGTTTATTAAATTTTAAAGTTAATAATGATAGATATTAACATATTTAAATTATATGTTAACAATTGACATTTAAGTATGTTAAATCAATAACAAAATCTTTCCTTCATTGAGTGGACAACAAAATAAATAGTTTTGCCAAGTAAAAATGAGCCATTTTTCGTGGGGCATATCTTTTTATTCCACTGTTGGATTGAGCTCATTTTTGGATATGTTCTTCCAAACTTAGTTATCTTCATCCTGATTGGAGCGATCAAAAAAATAATCAATGAGTAAAAAGATATGAATTTATGAATTCTGCTCTATATGACTGCAACAAAATCAGAATTAATAAAATAAAATTTCCAGCCTTTGTTCTTTCAATGCTCTATAATCCATGTCTTCAATCTGCAACAATGTTAATTCTCTGCTAAAATTTGAGAGAAATTCTCTAGAATTCTTATAGTAGAAATCTAACTTTTGTCTTCTCCCTTTGGTGGAAAATTGAACTTTGACTGCAAAAGTCGCAGTGGAAAATGAATTTTCCATTTTCATGTAGTGGGCACAATTTTGATGTAGATTGATTCACAAATTATCTTTCTGGAGTAATCTTGATGCTAGACCCCATATACCTTCATTTTGGATTGAGGTTTTCCTTTTCTCTCCTCATGTGGAAAATTGGACTTTGCCTGCGAAAGTCGTAGTGGAAAATGAATTTTCCGCTATGCATTTTTCTTTTTGCTAGAAAATGAAATATTTGCTTCTCCAATGGAAAATTAGAAAATGACTACGAAAGGTGAAGTAGAGAATGAGCTTTCCATTACACATTTTTCCTTTGGTGAAAAATCCCAAGTTGACTTCTCCATTGCGGAAAATTAGAAAAGTGCTTCTCCATGGAAAATTAGAAAATGACTGCAAAAGGCGCAGTAGAAAATGAGTTTTCCATTACACATTTTTCCTTTGGTGGAAAATCCCAAGTTGATTTCTCCATTGTGGAAAATTAGAAAAGTGCTTCTCCATGGTGGAAAAATGAACTTTGGCTTCTATTTGCTTCCACATTTTTATATCTAGATTCATAAATAATTCAATCCTTCATAGAAATTTTGTTAAACACACTGAGGACAATTTTAAAAAATTCTTTATGGGTGGCGACTTTAAAAGTTTTTAAAATAGTGTACTGAAAGTGCACCTACAAGGTAACAAGTGCCAAGTAACATAGATTGGGCATAGTTGTTTGTAATTACATAAACTTCTATGTAAACCATTTTTGAGCTAACATAGAAGAATCTTGAAGGATATTAAAGATAAGAATGAATCTTTCTACTACCTATGTAATTAGCATGCATCTAATAAAAAAAATGGAGAAGGCACACAACCAATAAGAAAAGTGCATGAATTAAGTGGGAAATGAAGATTTAATATGAATCATAGATTTATACCTAACCCTAACTCTTTGAAATCTTTAAAAAGAGGACGAAACCCCATTATATGGGTGGATGAATGAAGTGTATGGGAAAACTATAGTGAAATTCAAAGGGAAGTGTAAAATACTTAGAAGAATAGAGTAGGATTTAGTTGATCAAGAATAGAGTATCAAGATGTCAAGGAGTGACATATCAGATCAACCAAGGATTAGGTCAATAAGAGTAGAACAAGGATCTAGAATCAACAATTCAAAATTGCAAAGTTATCAGGTCAAAAGTTTTCTAATACTCTCTGGCAATTGTATTTGATAATGCAAATCTTATGGACTTAGGTTGGCCTTGTAGCCATTTGTAAATCCTTTAATAGGGTGGCATTCCAAGTGAATGAAAAAAACTCCTTTAACTAGGCCTCCTTTTAGTAGGGTAGTGAAATCCTTTATCTAGGTCACTTTTTATATAGTGTAAAAGTCTTTAACAGGATAGGCTTTTCATAGGGTAGACCATTAGAAGTGGTTAAACATTGTAACCTTGAACAATTACACATTGCTATAGTGATATTTTGTGGGCGTCATCCCCACCCCAGTTTTACCTTCTCATTTTGGAGGGTTTCTAGGTTACCAAATTTTTGTGTTGTCTATTTTCATGCATGTCATTACTTTCAAGTTCAATAGATAGATTGGATGCATGTGGATGTTTTTAGTTAAAAAGATTTAAAAGGGTTAAAATTAGCTACTTTTGATTCACCCCTCCCCCCCCCTAAAAAGAAAATCTTCCCACTTGTTAATTCCAACAATTGGTATTAGAGCCTAGTTCTCACAAGGAGTCTTACAGCTTGGAGAAAATATCTAGAAATGGAAGCCTACAAACTTGGGAAGATAATAGAGAATTAGGCAATTGATATAAAACTTGCTTTACATGCTTTGGAAGAAGCTAGAGGAGAACTGAAAAAATTCTTTAAAAGAAGAAAAGAGATTGCCATAGCTAAGAATGACACATAATACAAGGAGATTGACACCTCAAATCTATTTTCAAATGGAGATTCCAAAGAGTTTGATGTAGCAAGAGTAGATCTCATGGAAAAGAATAGAGTTCAAGAAAAAGAAATCAGAATACTCAAGCTTGAACAAGAATCACAAGCCATAATGCCTTGTAAGGTAATTGAATAGAAGAAAAGAGCCATTGAAGACAAGGCTACGATAGAAGATGACAAGAGAAATCTTACCAATAGACTAGAGGAAAAGATAATTGAGTTTGAAAGAATCTCTAAAATGTACCTAGACACCTTAAGTCAAATGATGAATGCACATCATGAGCTAAATATGAAGAATATTGAGATCTCTACACTGAAGATGTAAAATGGACAACTACAAAATGACCTATAGTGCCTACCCCTAGTTTGCATTTTTGTTATCATTGTCAAATTCCTTAGGTTGATTTTATGCATTGATTAGTTTTAGAGATACTAAATTTACAATATTATGATATTATTTGATGTCTTGAATTACAAATATATCAGTTATAATTGTTTAGCTGATTTCATTTCACATGACGTTAATGATGTTTTGATGATTCCTAGTTAGTAAATGTGGTTTCTTTCATAAAAATGTTAACATGATGTCTTTAATGATGATTATGTTGTATTGATAGAGATGCATTATTATATGTATGCATTTGATGTTAGACTTGTGATTTTAATGATACTTGCCCCATACTTGCATGTGTATGGTGCGCGTGTTTATTTTATCTTTTTGTTTGACGTGTTTGATTTGGTTAAGGGAGGGAGTCGTAGTCACCTGCTAGTCGAGATCTACATGATGAACCACTCCCCGCCATTGTCTGTTTAGTTTAGATATATCATATACATGTACATGCTCGTCTTTTATGCAGGATGTAGGTACCAGGCATCGACTTCTCTGAATTGCTAGGATGAGCGTGCCCTATTACAAATACTCAAATGGTAAGAATGGGAAGATAATGACCAGGTCCAATCCTAGCCATAGCCTAAAATACTTGTCCAACAAGGAGGACTCGTAACAGACTGTCTACCTTTTTTAAAACCCATGA
The DNA here is from genome assembly GCA_028749045.1 of Cupressus sempervirens. Taxonomy (NCBI): domain Eukaryota; kingdom Viridiplantae; phylum Streptophyta; class Pinopsida; order Cupressales; family Cupressaceae; genus Cupressus; species Cupressus sempervirens. The sequence goes on along the minus strand of CM053786.1, from coordinate 794,544,713 downwards.
GTATTTTGTGCATATGTTGTTTTGTGAGTCTTTGATGAATTTTTTGTTAATTAAGTCTAATTAAAAGATTAAATTAATGATTTAATTTAATGGAAATTATTATGACATTTTAATATTTAATTAATTGAAAAATTAATTAAATATAAAGAATTGAATTTGAAGATAAAAGTTTTAAGAATAAATTTAGAACGTGATAATATTTATTTAATTTAATAATATTATATTTAGAGTTCATTTTTAAATAAATGCTAAATATTATTGCTATTTAAGTTAATAAATATTTATCAAATTAAATGTTCAAAAATAAATTAAGAAGTGAAAAGATATTAATTTATGAAAAAGATTTAGTTCGCATGAATGGGTTTAAAATATAATAATTAATTAAAAAGATAAAATATGTGAACTTAATAAAGATATTTTAATAATGTGAACATTATATTTAAAAGTTAATAAATTAACTTAAAAATGAAGACAAGTGGAAAAATAAAATAAAGTAATTAAATAATTCCTTTGATGTGCATGAAAGGAATAATAAAATAATAATTTTAATTAAAACGAAAATTAATTGTGCATGAAAGAATTAATTAAATAAAATTAATTTTTGAGTTGTGGAGAGAGAAACCCTAAAAGGTAATTAGATTTTATATTAGAGGGTTTTTGGGTCATTATTGCAGACACAATTTTCAAGGCACACACAGGTTTTGGAGAGCAATTTGGAGGGTTTGAAAAAAAGAAAAAAAAATTCGTGGCTTGAAGGATTTTGCTTAGGAATGTTCATCTAGTTGTCAGAGTTTAGCATCAGTATGAGGTAGGGTTGGAAATTTCAAGAATGTATTTTAGTTGGAAAAGATCTGTTTGCTCCATGTTTGATTGGGTGCTTGAATCATGTTTTTCACTCTAGTTATTCTTTTCCCCGGATCTGTATGAATGGAATTTGATTGTTAATTGTTCTCAGGAGAAAGATATAGAAGAAAAACATAGTATAGATTATTTAGGGTTTGATTGTAAAATTTACGTAGATTTAATTTACAACTTAGATGCATTATTTATATATGTATCTATATATATTTATGTACATATTTATTGTACAACTCTATGAAAGAAAAGAATAATAACAAAATCTACATTTGCTAGAAAATTATCAGACCTGTACCTGTAGAAAGAACCAAAAATAAATTATATATATATTATCTATTTAACAAGAATAAGAAATAAAATAAAATAAACATAATACAAAAAATATTTGTAAATAGAAAAAGAAGAAAAGTCATACAGTAATCATAAATTAAAGAAAAAGAAAAAGAAAACGTATCATAAATCGTACGTACCTGCGATATCATAAATCATTGTTTTTGAAAAAAACAAGGCAGCCTTTTTAAAGAAAAGTCCACCCAACCATATTAAATAGTATGGGGAGGGGACCACGTAACCCCCCCTTCCCATTATTATTAGATTACTGGTCCAAGTAAATGAGGTAAGTTTAACAATAAGTAAAGTTACATTGTTTTATTCTTTTCTAAAATTTGATATTTAATAAGTATCACTTTAATAAATTGAATTATTAAATAAGTATCACTTTTAATAAATTGATTTATTTACTAAGTATCATTTTTTAATAAGTGGATTTATTTAATAATAATCATTTTTAATAAATTGATTTTTTGTTTTATTTATTTGATTTATTTAAAAGTAGTGAAGTTTAGGTAATGTGATTAATATAAATATAAATGAATTTATCTAAGAGTAATTATCATATATTAGATATTAATTAGAAATTGATAGTGATTAATGATTTAATAATTTGTGTAAAGGAACTTTAGTATTAATTTTATTATTTAATATATTTACGAATATTTATTATTTTAATAATTATTTAATAAAAGAGTAAGATTATTTTATTTTATTATTAATAAAATTGGAATTCCTATGGGAAAAAAATCATTATTATTTTAATAAATTATCCTTAGGGTGGGGTAATTTTATATTTATCCAAATTAATGAAAGAGTTGACTTGTGGAATAGACTGAGACCTTGTTGAAAACTAAAACTTTTTGTCTTTAAAATCAGGCCGAACCATTAGACTATTATGTTTTGCTTGTACTATCTATGCTCTTAGATTTTGGAGTCGATTAGATGTTGACCATTCTAGGACGTACACCAGAGGTTTTGTGAGATTTCTTTGATACCATTTATGTTTCTGGATGTTATGATGTGTTTTGTGATTCATATTGGAGATTATATTTATGAGCTTTATCTTGTGGAGCATTTATGTGTACTTGGATGGGAGAACCATCTTATTATTAGGTTTCCTATTAAGGAACCGAGTTTGATCTTTATGGGTGTTGTGGTATAGGACACAACTGTGGATTTATGTGCTTAGGAGAGGTTGTCTAGGTACATGACTTGGGAGTGGCTTGCATAGGGGTCCAGGACCCAAAGTGGTTAGTTCCAGGGTAACCTAATGCAAGTTATGTAATAAGTGATAATCTAGTAATTAAAACTTTTAGGGGGAAAACACACCAAAAAATATAAGTTAGAGATATTTGATCCACCTATGCCTTGAGTGCTTGTATAGACTAAGGATGGGAATGAGATGAGTGCCTCGTCTTCTTGAGAGGGCTTTCTGGTTTCCATATGTGTGACGTTGAGGGTCCAGGGTTCTGAGTAACTAGTCCAAGGTAACTCAATGCTTGAGGGTCCAGGGTCTATTAAGAGATCAGTCCAGGGTAACTCAAGTAGCCATGTAATGACACTCCCTTGTATGTAGCTTGAGTCTCCTTTGTAGATTTTGTGTATCTCTGGTGGTGTACCTATTGTTGATGTGTTTATTGTGGTTATTACTTTTATTGATGATGATTTCTGATTCATGGATGATGTACTCTTGATATGTGGTTTTTGACTTGAGGTGATTATCTTTCGTTGACTTTATCTTATGATTTTGGTATTGGTTTATACTTGGTTCGTGTATGTTGTTTGGTTATGTGGTGTCAATATTGGATTGAGAGTTCTTATTTTTGGATTTTTTATCTTCTTGAGTAGCATGCGTTACCTTTGAGGTAGTTTTGGTTATTAGGGGTACCTTGCCTAGGAATGTTTTATGTTTGATTTTTCGTATGAGGATCATTCATTATCTTCCCTGCACAGTGGGAGTGGAAGCCTGACTAGGTAACCACGCGATTAGGAGGTAGTGTCTTCTTACCATTTGGGTCCCCCTCACATTGCCAACTATTGGATGTTCTTTGCAAAAAATGTACCTTTATCATTCTTATTTCTTATCTCAGAGACTTCATTTCAGATGATGTATATACATTATCATGTATCCTGATGTATTGTATCTTTTCTCACATACCCTACGACATGTGCAGTGGATGTTATTAATTGGATGTACTTTCATTGTATTAGATATACTTATGCTTTGCTTATGTGATTATGTATCTGTTATTTCTTTATGATCTTGAGACATTGTACTTGGAACTTAAACTAATTAATTTAAAATTATTAAATGTGACTCAACGTAAAGGAACCCTTGAGGAATTGAAACTATATCTATAATTGATTATGTGTATTTGATGTGTATGTTCATGTTGCTTCCGCATTAATGTAATCTTGATGTTATTTAAACTTTAAAAAAAAAAATAGTTCAGTAAACATTGTAACATGTTAGGTTTATTTCTCTTGGGTTCTCGAGCAGGGCGTTACATGACCTGAAAAAAGAGAAGGAGATTGCAGAGAGCTTCAAAAAACCCAATGAGGCAATCAAATACTTTGAGTAGCTACTAAAATCACCAAGGACCAGTAATGATACTTCAGGACTTGGTTACACCAACACCGAACAAGGAGAGTCATCCAAGACTATAGAAGAAAGGAGTAACAAAGGTAAGAAAACTAAACCCACTTGTCATTTTTGTGGTAAAAAGGGACATACTTCTAATGTATGCAGGAGCAAGAATGCCCATCAGAATGATAAGCCTAAGAATGAAAATTATTTTCACAAGTGCAAGAAGCAAGGACATCAAGCACATAATTGTAGGACTAGGACTATTAGTACACCAAAATTTGAAGTTCATTGCTACAATTACAAGAAGTATCGACATAGATCATTTGAGTTTAGATCAAAGCTTATGTAGACATCAAATCAGGCAACATGGGAAGGTAACCATGATCATCACTACAATTGGTACTATAACACTAGGTATAGTTGTCATTACTGTAAAGAATATGGAGACATTACTCAAAAGTACATAAGGACACATTTCAAAGGGAACTACAGAAAATGGTTTAGTCAAACCACATGTTTCAATTGCTTGAAGACTGGTCATATCAGAAAGAATTTCCCAACAAAGTCAAAGGCACCCAAGTCAGAAGTCAACAAAGGAAAAGAGAAGGTAGCTGTTGAACACATCAGAGGACAAATGAATAAGACATGGAAGAAGAAAGATAAGGTTAGCACATCAAATGAAGGGATCACTTCACCTAACAGGTCAAGTAGTCACACTTCATCTAACTAAGAAAAAGAAAGCATAAGGGATTGATTTACAAAGCTTTATCATATCAGTTCCTAAATAAAATATTACTAAAAAGAAGAGATTAGAATGACTAGAGATGCAAAATTGAAATTCAAAGTTTTCACCAGTATTGCCGAGTCATCTTTAGATACTAAGTGAATGTCAATATATGCCGAGCTACTAGTAGGAGCCAAGTTGGAAATGGAAATTGAGTAAAGAGGAAATCTAGTTGGAGCCAAGTGATAGAAAGCCAATGGAATCTAAGTTATGTTGAAATCCTTAAGGAGATGAGTGTACAACGCTATAAGCACTAAGCATTTAATGCTATGTTTTAGAGATTATAAGGTCAATTTTTTGATTATTTCTCATCATTCGAATGCAAAACAAGAACAAGAAGAGCATAGAAGTGATTGATGAATAACAATTGAAGCTTTTGGACAGATTTTGACAAAGATAAAGAATCATTTTCATTGATCTAAGGTATTCCTCAAGTGATGAGTTGCACAGTTATAAAGTTTGATATCTTTTGAAACCCTAGATTTGCAATATGGCCTCAAGTTCTGAAAAACCCAAATGAAAAGGAAGATTTCAAGGTTCAGTTAGTTAGCAATGAGGTTAAACAACTAGATTTTAGGTTGATTCTAGAAATTTCATGTAAGAATGACCCTACCAGTGCACTATCCATTATTCTACCCAAAGTTGCAATGGTGCAAGATGTTAGGAAATGTTACAATTGCAAGGTAGGAGCAATAGGAGACTTGGATATTTATCAAGCATATGATAAAGTATGTGAAAATGGAGTGCTAAAGGAAGAATTTTAGATAGTTGAAAGAAAGGCCTTAACCCATGCCCTAGTTTTCCCCATAGTTTTAAAAATTGAATGGATAAGAATTGTTCTAAGTAGGATACATAATGGTTGTTTATGGATAGAAGGAGGACCTATCAAGATAAAAAAGAGAATCATGCATAGGGTTATAGGTTTTCCAACCCTAGATTGGTACAAGACCCCATGAAGTGATTCCAAGAGAGCTATTGAAAAGAACATCGGGGCTAAATGGAAAAAAAGGGGCACAACTATTGACACAATCAAAGAACCCCTTCTAGACTTTGTAGTAAGATTCATATCTAACAATTTTTTTCAATAAAGTAGATTGAATATTGTTCGATGCATTGCTCTAGATGTGGTTTACAAAATTATCAAGAAGGATCACACATATGATCTAGCAAAATTGTTATTACAGGAGATCATCAAGAATCTGGGAGCAATAAGAAGATCAAAAGGTGCTCAGTGTTAGTTTGGATCAGTTTTGATCTATATATTTTTCTATGTTTTGGAAGAATTTCCCTCTTTTGGAAAAGTAAATTGAAAATTAGATAAGTCAGCTATTACTCAAATCAATGAGTACATTGAGAAAATGGGAGACAATTTTGAATCTCTAATGACTAGTTACTTTGAGGATTTCAAGAAATCCATAAAGCAAAGACTAAAGATACTAGTTTCCCTAGTGGAACAACACATCAATGATATTTGTTTCTTAGTTGATATTGATTTTACTTATATCCAAGCAATAGTTCCAAGGGTTACACTGCTAAGACCATTAGGATATGAGCTAAAAATTGATGAAGTATCACCAAAAATTATAGCATTTCTTGCAGAGGAAATTGACAAGGATGCACCACATTTTGGAGCATATGATGTGGTGAGATCCAAAGTGGATATGGAGTTGAAGACTACCTCCACTTTAAAGAAGAAAGACAATCTTGTAAAGAAGTTGAAAAAAAAGTTTCGAGAAGGCACTATAGAATAAGTAGAAGAAGAGGATGCCAATGCCGAGGAAGATGATGATGATGATGAAGAGGATCAACAACCTCTTGGATTGACACAAGGCCTAGGTGAAAATGAAGAAAAGGAAGAAGGTGCCAATGAAGAAGAAGCCAATGAAGCACCCACTCAAGCTAAGCCCAAGAAGAGAAAGGACAAAGCTCCACCTACAGCCTAGCCTAAAGAAAAGAAGGTTACAAAGACAACCCAAGAAAAGACAACTGTACTAGTAAGAAGAGCCACCACAAGAGCCTCAACTCAAAAGGCCAAGGAACAAGACAAAGAAAAGAAGAAAGCTACTGAGTAGATTGGTCTTGTGCAAAAGAAACCAAGGATAAAATATGTTGCACAACTAGAGATAGATGATGAGGAAAGGATAGAATCTGAAGAAATCAGCCAATTCAGAGTGGTAAGCCATGCTCCTAAGTTAAATATTGATAAGATTTGTGATAATGTTAAAAAGAATGCAGATTTTTTTGGATTGAAAAATATTGACTTTAATAAATTAAGTAGAGAATATTAGAATAAAGTTGAAGAATTAGTATATGCCATGATGTTTGAATTCAAGAACACTCCTCTTGAATTAGACAATACAATGCCCAAGGAATTATATGAAATTGTTTAAAATAAGTGTCATTATTGTTTAAAAGTGGAAAAAGAAATTAGAGAATCTAAATTGGCATAAGTAATGCCAAAATTTAATAAAGGTCAAATAACTAAGGCAAACAAGAAAGATGGGAGCACATTCGGACTAAAATATAGACCCTTCAGCATCTTGTGAAATAAAATTGAAGAGGTTGTCAATAAATCAACAAGAATGTGGAAGTTGATATATGGCTTGACTACTGTCAAGGATGGAGAAGAAGATCCCTTTGAGAGACAAAACACTTAAAAGGATAAAGATGCAAATGAGGTTGAGGCTAGTAAGATAGAATAAGAAAGTGAACAAGAAAAGGATGAAGGATAAAAAGAGCTAGAAAATAAATAGTGGAGGAGGAAATGGAAAATGAAAATGAAATGGCAACAACGGAAGAGGAGCAAAAAACTAAATAGAATATACAAGATACACAATTGCCACCTCCTAGTCCTCCACATACAAAACTTGTAGTTATAGTCATTGTAAAGGATGTGTCTAACACTTCTGCTTAGAACATCAACCCTTTAACTATAGAGGATCTCAAGAACATCCTTCACCAAACAACATTACAAGCACAACTATGCACAAATCTAGTATTGGTGAGTGTTTATGAGCTACAAAAAGCTATAACAGAAATAACAAGGGAGAAGGAAACTAAACAAGAACAATCCTCACAACCTCCCATAGCTATAGAAAATCAACCTAAAGAGCAAGAGATACAAGAAAAAATTGCTAAGGTTCATTCTACAACAAAGGTGACAACTACTACCGAGGAGCCTATAAAGGAACCAATAGGACAAGATATTCCTATAGCACAAACCCTAGGTGCACCTCCTCAAATTATCATCATTTATCAAGGTAGTAGAGGAGAGGAGAAAGAAGCAAAGAAAACCCCTAAGGAGTAGGAGGCAATACAAATGTTGGTGAACTTACCCACCTCAGGGGCTCCTCAGAAGAAGCCAAGCACTGATGCAATGCTATTGCAAATCTCTACACCAGGCTCAAGCTCTACTATGGCTACAAGGATACTTCATTATGGAGACCCTACATTCGATGAAGAATTAGTCATACCAACCTATGAGTCAAGGACAATGAACCTACAATAGATATATGAAGTGCAAGAGGCACTAGAAAAGAGGAAAAGACAAGAGATACTTAGAAATGAGTATAAGTAGAAGCAAGCACTAGTAGAAATAAAAGAAATATTTCTTGATGCATTTAGCTTGCAGACAACTAATGAAACCAAGCCTATATTGGAATAATAGACAGATATTGTAGAACAGATGACTAATGAAGACAAGGAAACCCATGTGAAACTCATGGAATGGTTTGAGAAGAAATTTCAAGGAAAAGTAAATGAGAAAATATCTAGTGAAATAGCACTTTCATAGGTTGAATTGGTGAAAAAGATTGAAAATTTCAAAAAGGTACTTGAGAATGTATTCTCATTGTAAAAAAAGTTGTGTTATTTCTCATATTTCACATAGGAGACAAGCCAAAGAATAATGAGCTTGGAGCAAAATCTAAAGATTTCTAGCACTCAAGTCCCAAAAGATCTAGCTCAAAGTGAGAAGCATTTTTCTCAAACGCTTCACACATAGAAAGAATTAGTTGTGTTGATAGCTAAAGAGGCCAATATTAAGGCCAAACTGATGTAGATAGAGTCTTCCATAACCCCACACTTGGAAGTACTCCATAAAAAACAAGCCTATGCAAAGAATGTTCTCAAGAGAGATCCTAATATTTCTACCTTGGAAGGTGTTGGCGCTCAAAATTGCATTCCCATTTTGAGCATCCATTTGAATTTTTGAGAAAGTCAAGCCCTATGAATGCCCATAATTGAATGTGCACTCAGCTGCCCATTTGAGATCCTTAAGATGTTCAATGTCTCTGACACTTTTCATTCAGTTTGCCTAAGCCTTCCATGATGATAATTTGTCATTCTGAATTATATGACAAAGTCTTATTTTGAACAAATCCTAAATCTGCTTTCTACCCATTTTAATATGCATAATTCAATCAAGAACCTATTACTTTATACAAATCCACCATGTCCTTTGAAATCCTTTAGCCCCTTCTCATTTTCTTGCTCAGGGCATGCCTTTTTAAACCTTAGGAAAACTTGAAATAATGTTTTGATTAAATCTGTTTTAAGTTTAAGGTAATCAGGGTTTACACGTTTTTAAATCCCAAAAAGTTTCTTTTCAAACTTACAATGCAAGTCTCAACAATTGAAGATCTTGTTCAGATCGACGGAGGGTGCTGGCCTACATTTTCAAAATGCGAGGAAGTTACAAAATGTGGGCAAGTGCATAAGTGACATCTGTCCCTTATGAAGACACAAGGAGATGTTCGTACGAGCGAAGAGGACAAGTTATGAACATCGTTGATCTATGTGAGATTGACGAATGAGGCATACCCACATTTTTAAGATGAGAGGCAGATAAATATTGTGGGCGTGCCACTTTGCGATGCGTGGCACAATGGGACCAAAATGTGAGGAAGTAACGATGTCATGCGCGTCGAAGTTTTGAATGCCGCAGTCAAGTTTGTCAGAACACGTGTAATAAAAGCTATTTTCTCATTGGTTAGGATCATTATGATTGGCCACCTATTATTGAAATTTTGAATCACTATCAATCTTAGCCAGCATCAAGGGCTAGCATTTGCCAGCATTTTTTTATCTCCGTATGATTTTATAATGCGGGTAAAAGGATTGTGGACCCATATCGCAATTAACCAAATCATGCCATTTTGAAGTGTCACGTGTTTTGTGATAAAGGAACAGTGCAATGGTTATTCAGGAATCCTTTTTTCATCAACCATTGATCTTCTTTAGATCGACAGAGGGCGCTGGCCCACTATATCAACATGCTCACAAGATAAGAAATGCGAGAGTGCGCAAGCCTGACATGTGGGGTGGACTCAGGTCGTTGATTCAATTCAGATCTGCGATTCTTGCGCATTTGCATTTCTTAGAAGCAAGAAGCGCCCACTAAAAGATAAATTGCACACATGGCTAATTTTGATTGGGTTATTTCGAACCAGCTTGCCTAGTGGATTTCGAAGCCGTCATGCTCACAGTTTCAACTTATAAGATCTTCAAGATCAAGGGTGCATATTTTACTATTGATGGTGGTATCATTATGCATATTAATGAGACATGAAAACCTTCACATGTGAAAGTAAAGAACAAGGTGTAGCGAGTGACATTTTCCCAATATCAACTTGTGCGAGTAGAAATTCGTGAGTCATCTCTAAATGAAAAAAATTACTGCTGGGATTGAGATAAATTTGGCACGAGTTTCAAGTAGTTGGCTCAAGGATAAAATGCAGAAGTTATAGAGATAAAAGAAAAGTCTTCAGGTAAGTTTGTATACCAAAGTCTCTGCATTTTCAGTCCTGGTGATTTATTCAAAAGATGTTTCTAAATATTTCACTAAGTCTGAGGGTATGGATAGTGAAAGGATTGTTCATTAAGAGTAGTTGTTTTAGGGACACTGATACTTTGAAAAATGATTTATTTATTTTCAAAGGATGGTTCAAAAAAGGAAAATGGTTAGTTTCGTATGCCTGTGTATGGTTTTTTGAGAGAGGAAAGCTAGTAATTAGGTGTCATAGTCAAGTCACCAAGGTGGTAAGGAGAACAAGGAATAGACTTTGTAATCTAACAATCTTTTTAGTAGAAACATCATATTTTAAACAAATCTTCAAAGCATCATTTTTGGATGCCAGGGTAGCAAAAATATTGGAGACCCTGTGCATAGTTTTGGAAGAGGGTGAGGAAGATTTTATACCCTGGGGTATAGCCTTTTTCACTTTTTGTGCGTGTCCCCCCTTTTTGTGTCAATAGATGGAAAATTTTGGCAAGAAGTTGGTTAAGGAAGCAGATATGGTTGGGGATCAGAGCATCCCTATTGTGTTATTTTTAATAACCACATTATTTTTCGGCTCCTATACTGCATGCTAAGTAATGATTCTGTTATTTCTAAAGCTTGGCATGATCAGTAAAGAGTGGGAAGTAAAGATGATTCTTATTCAGTAGTCATCTTGACAAAACCCATGGGCCTAGGTTGGTGCGTATTTTTTAGAGTTGATTTTGTCATTGATAGGGCGGTCTTAGCAATTGCGCACACAAAAAATTAGTGGTAGAGCCGAATCAACAAAAAGTGGTAACAGAAAGGGAGCTTACAGGAGAATTTTTGATCTACGTGATGTTTTGTTAATCATTTTTCTTCTTTCTTCCGTTACAAACTTGTGATATCTTTTGTAAGGGACACTTGTCAATTCTCTATGCCTGAATCTTGTTGCATCTCACAGTATTTAAGTGAGATCCCAAGGCTAGAGAAAGGGGTTGTTGGTCGGTTTTCTATTTTTCCAATTCCTAGAGCTCTGCTCAGGCTGTGAAAGCCACATACCTAGCATGTCTTGTATGAATAGCAGATGGATTTCATAGATAGTTCTGATACACTAGTGTGATCTTGTATCTTGTTTTATGCATTCCTAATGTACTTATTTCAAGGAGATAAATACAATGTGTAGAAGGTTTTGAATTTCAATATAATTTTGTCTCCTTTCTTATTGAGTTTGTAATGTTATATGTTCAAGAACAAAGATCTTGAACCTATTTGCAATTGCCCGGTTGTATGTTTGAAGTTTGCTTGCCTTTAACTCAAGGAGTCATATAATTGCTTGTGGTTTTAGACAAGGTTGCAGATTCAATTAAAAAGGATGTGAGAAAGTATGGGGTTATATTGGATATTGTTGTCTAATTCATAAAGTGAACAGATTGAACATGAATGTCTTAACGTATGCCATATGTTGATTGATATTCAAGGATGCATAATTCTGGAATGTAGGATTGCCCCAATGGATAAGGCACTGGTCGTTTGTAGGATCATTAAAGTTTTGCTGCATATTGAACATGCTGTCTTTTCTCAATATAAATCAATCTTTTTCCCTTCATGTTGAAGTGGACATAAAAGTTTTAAATCCTCACTCAGTTTATGAATAATATTGGTTTGCACTTAGCTATTGTAGAATCTATGTTGTTTCATAAACCACTAGGAGATATTAGGGGTTTCATCTGCTTTTGTAGATCCTAAAAGTGGTTATTACACTAGTCACATAGTTAGATCTAAAGAGGTTCACCCGCCTAGGTTTTGCAGAGCCTGAAGTGCAAAAGGAGTATAGCCTTATAGTTGGCCTGGTGTCTAAATGGATGTATTAATAATGGGAGTTAGCTACCCCTAGATGCATTTTGTTCTTATCAAGGTAATTGGAAATGGGTAACATTTTCAAACACCAACAGAAGGACTTGTTCATCTTGTAGCAGAGATAGCTATATAGCATAAATCATTGGAAATTGCTTTAGACAATTGGGATGCATCTCTCAAGATTAATATGGATGTCAATAAAACATTTTTGGAAAAATATGGTCTTAACCCTTACAACCCTTTGACATAAGTATCAAAAAGGGGGAGCTATAGTTATGGGGGAGAAATAATTAAGAGGGAGATATAATATTTTGAGGGAGTTGTAAATAAGAATGGAAGGTAACATAGATATAGAGTACAGGGTACATAGATAGATCAACTTAGGGGGAGTTACAAAACTTTTGAGGTATCTATCTATCTATATATATATATATATATATATATATATATATATATAGATAGATAGATAGATAGATAGATAGATAGATAGATAGATAGATAGATAGATAGATAGATAGATAGATAGATTACCCAAAATTTTGAGAAGTTTTGAAGTTTTGTATATATGTTGAACTATATGCATATTTTACTCAAGGATATTAGACTTTGATATACTACTAAGTGTTTTTGACACTCATGTCAAAGGGGGAGGTTGTTGAATCTAAGAATAGGTTTTGACTATTTTATGTCAACACACTTAAGATGTTTACTAAGTTCATGTCAAGCTAGTAACACATGTCGAGTAAAATATGTATAGATGTTGAGCAAATAGTTGATGCCAAGCTACAATGTATGCTGAGCCAAACAAAACTACAATAGGTGTTTAGTGATCTTTAGGTGTCAAGCAATCTTCAGGTGCCAAGTGAAGATAAAGTGCCAAGCAAAGTATAGATGCTAAGTCACTATAGAAGCTGAGTGGAATAGAATTTCTATAGGCGCTAAGTAAGCTAGTTTTTTTGTATGAGCTAAGAATTAGAGGTAACAAGCACCGAGTAATATAGATTGGACATAGTTGTTTGTACTTGCACAAAATTCTATGTAAACCATTTTTGAAATGACATTGAAGAATCTTGAAGGATATTAAAGATAAGAACAAATCTTTTACATTACCTATGCAATCAGCATGCAACCAATAAGAAAAATGGAGAAGGCATGCAACCAATAAGAAAAGTGCATGAATTGAATGGGAAATGAAGATTTAATATTAATCGTAGATTCATACCTAACCCTAAGTCTTTGAAATTTTTAAAAAGAGGACAAAATCCCATTGTATGTGTGGATGAATGAAGTATATGGGTGAACTATAGTGAAATTCAGAGGGAAATGTAAAAGACTCAGAAGAAAAAAGTAGCATTGTAGCATTTAGTTAATCAAGAAAAGAGTATCAGGATATCGAAGAGTGACATATCAGATCAAGCAAGGATCAAGTCAATTAGAGCAAAATGGGGATCTAGAATCAACAATTGGAGATTGCAAAGATATCAGATCAAAAGTTTTCTAATACTCTCTAGCAATTGTATTAGATAATGAAAATCCTGTGGACTTAGGTTGGCCTAGCAGCCATTTGTAAATCCTTTAACAGGGTGGCATTCCAAATGAATGTACAAAAGTCCTTTAACCATGCCTACTTTTAGCAAGATAGTGAAATCCTTTAACTAGGTCACTTTTGACAGAATGTAAAAGTCTTTAGCAGGACAAGCCTTTCACATGGTAGACCATTGGAATTGGTAAAACATTATAACCTTGAATAGTTGCACATTGTTGTAGTGATATTTTGTGGGTGTCATCCCCACCCTAGTTTTACCTTCTCATTTTGCAGGGTTTCTAGGTTACCAAATTTGTGTGTTGCCTATTTTCATGCATGTCATTACTTTCAATTTTAGTAGATAGATTGGATGCATGTGGATGTTTTTAGTTAAAAATATTTAATAGGGATAAAATTAGTTACTTCTGATTCACCTCCCCTCTCTCAGAAGTAAATCTTCATGCTTGTTAATTCCAAAAATTGGTATTAGAGCCTAGTTCTCACAAGAAGGGGTCTTATAGCTTGGAGTAAAGATTTGGAAATGGAAGTCTAAAAACTTGGGAAGATCATAGAGAATCATGCAATTGACATAAAACTTTCTTTACATGCTTTGGAAGAAGCTAGAGGAGAACTAAGAAAATCCTTAAAAAGAAGAAAAGAGATTGCCATAGTTGAGAATGACACACAGTATAGTGAGATTGAAACCTCAAATTTGTTTTCAAATAGAGATTCCAAAGATTTTGACATAGGAATAGCAGATTTGATGGAGAAAAATAGAGCTCAAGTAGAAGAAATCATAATACTCAAGCTTGAAAAAGAATCAGAAGCCATAATGCTTTGTGAGGTAACTGAACAAAAGAAAAGAGCCATTAAAGACAAGGTTATGATAGAAGATGACAAGAAAAATCTTACCAATAGACTTGAGGAAATAAAAATTGAGTTTGAAAGAATATCTAACATGTAGCTAGACACCTTAAGCCAGATGATGAATGCACATCATGAGCTGAATATAAAGGATATTGAGATCTCTAAACTGAAGATGCAAAATGAACAACAAAAAAATGACCTAAAAAGAGAGAAGGAGATATTAGAGAGCTTCAAAAAACTCAATGAGGCAATAAAATACTTTGAGAAGCTACTAAAATGACCAAAGGCTAGTAATTATACTTTAGGACTTGGTTACACCAACACTAAACAAGGAGAGTCATCCAAGACTATAGAAGAAAGGAGTAAGAAAGGTAAGAACACTAAACCCACTTGTCATTTCTATGAAAAAAAGGGACATACTTCTAATGTATGTAGGAGCAAGAATACCCATCAACATGATGGCCTATGAATGCAAGTTATTGTCACAAGTGCAAGAAGCAAGGACATCAAGCACCTAATTGTAGGACTTGGACTATTAGTAAACTAAAATTTGAAGGTCACTACTACAATTACAAGAAGTATGGACATAGAGCATTTGGGTGTAGATCAAAGCCAATGTGGACATAAAATTAGGGAACAAGGGAAGGTAACCATGGTCATCACTACAATTGGGACTATAACACTAGGTATAGCTATCATTACTATTAAGAATATGGACACATTCTTGAAAACTACATAAAGACACATTTTAGAGAAAACTACAGTAGATGGTTAAGTCAAACCACATGTTTTAGTTGCTTGAAGACTAGTCATATCAGTAGGAATTTCCCAAAAAAGTCAAAAGCACCCAAGTTAGAAGTCAAAAAAGGAAAAGAGAAGGTAGATGTTGAAGACATTAGAGGACAAATGAACAAGACATGGAAGAAGAAAGATAAGGTTAGCACATCAAATGAAGGGATCACTTCACCTAACAGATCAAGTAGTCACACTTTATCTAACTAAGAAAAAGAAAGCATAAGGGACTAATTTACAAAGATTTATCTTTATCAGTTCCTAAATAAGATAGCACTAAAAAGAAGAAATCAACATGATTAGAGATTAAAAGTTGAAATTCAAAGTTTTAACTAGTATTGCCAAGTCGTCCTTAGATTTTGAGTGAATGTCAATATATGTTGAGCTACTTTTAGGAGTCGAGTTGGCAATGGAAGCCAATTAAAGTGTAAATATAGTTGTAGCCAAGTAATGGAAAGCCAATGGAAGCTGAGTTATGCTGAAATCCTTAAGGAGCCAAGTGTAGAACTGTATATGCACTAAGCATTTAATGCTATGATTTGAAGAGTATAAGGTCAGTTTTTTGTTTATTTCTCTTCATTCAAACATAGAACAAGAATGAGAAGAGCACATGAGTGATTGACAAATAGAAATTGAAGCTTTTGGATAGATTTCAACAAAGATCAAGCATCATTTTCATTGATCTAAGGTATTCCTCAAGTGCTAAGTTGCGCAGTTATAAAGTTTGATATCTTTTGAAACCCTAGATTTGAAATATGGCCTTAAGTTCTAAAAAACCAAAGGAAAAAGAATATTTTGAGGTTTAGTTAGTGAGCAATGAGGTTAAACAACCAGATTTTAGGCCGATTTTGAAAGTTGCATATAAGAATGACCTTGCCAGTGCACTATCCATTATTTTGCCCAAAGTTTTGATGTTGCAAGATGTTAGGAAATGTTACAATTGCAAATTAGGAGGAATAGAAGACTTGGAGATTTATCAATCATATGATAAACTATCTAAAAATGGAGTACTAAATGAAGAATTTCAAATAGTTGAAAGAAAGGGCTTAACTTGTGCCCAAGTTTTTCCCATAGTTTTTAAAATTGAATGGATAAGAATTGTTCCAAGCAGGATACATAATGGTTTTTTATGGCTAGAAGGATGACCCATCAAGATAACAAAGAAAATCATGCATAGGGTTATGGGTTTTCCAACCCTAGATTGGTACAAAACCCTACAAAGTGATTTTAAGGAAGCTATTGAAAAGAACACTAGGGCTAAATGGGAGAAAAGGGGCATGACTATTGACAGAATCACAAACCCCCTTCTAGACTTCGTAGTAAGAACCATATCTCACAAGTTTTATCAATCAAGTAGATTGAATAGTGTTCCATGCATTGCTATGGCTGTGGCTTACAAAATTGTCAAGAAGGATCACACATATGATCTAGTAGAATTATTATTACAATAGATTAGGGAGAATCTAGGAGTAATAAGAAGATCAAAATGTGCTTAGTGTAAGTTTGGATCAGTTCTAATCTGTATATTTTTCTATGTTTTGGAAGAATTTCCCTCTTTTGGAAAAGTAAACCGAAAATCAGATAAGTTAGCTATTACTCAAATCAATGAGAACATTGAGCAAATGGGAGACAATTTTGAATCTCTAATGACTAGTTACTTTAAGGATTTCAAGAAATCCATGAAGTAAAAACTAAGGATACTAGTTTCCCTAGTGGAACATCACATCAATGATATTTGTTTCTTAGTTGATATTGATTTTACTTACATCCAAGCAATAGTTCCAAGGGTTGGATTGCTAAGACCATTAGGATATGAGCTAAACATTGATGAAGCATTAGCAACAATCACACCATTGCTTGTAGAGGAAATTGAAAGGATACACCACATTTTAGAACATATGATGTGGTGAGATCTAAAGTAGATATGGAGTTGAAGACTACCTCCACTTTAAAGAAGCAAGACAAGCTTGTAAAGAAGCTAAAAGCAAAGTTTGGAGAAGGCACTGCAGAAGAAGTAGAAGAAGAGGATGCCGATGTCAAGGAAAATGATGATGATGATGAAGAGGAGCATCAACCTCTTGCATTGACACAAGGCTTAGGTAAAGATGAAGAAAAAAAAGTGTATACACCCTAAAATGGTCACCTAGACTATGGGCCCCTATTATTCAATTTATCAATTTATCAAATTTCTTGAATCAATGGTTTGCAATTTTTTATTAAATAAATTCAAATCAATTTCCTTGATCAAATTCGATTATTTTATTTCTAAGGTTGATCATTTTATCCTAAATCTTATTTAATTAAAAAAAAATCTTCTCTTTTAATTAAATAAAATAAGTCCCCATTTAATTAAAAGGAAACCTCTCTTTTAATTAAATAATTCATCTGCATTTAATTAATTAAGAGAAAAAACCCTCTTTTAATTTAATTAAATATCTCCTATTTAATTAAAAGAACTTGCTCCCTTTTAATTAAATAAAAATCTCACTTAAATATCTCTTGTTGATGAAAGGGAAATAAAATAAATTCTTTTATTTAATTTCTACACTTAAATGCACATATTTCTAAGTGGGACTTATCTTTTCACTTTCTTCTCAACCACTCCTCTTTTCTCATTGGTAGAATTTCGTCTCACATGGATCAAACTCTATTATCCCATATTAGTTGTGAGAAGCCTCTTACCTCCATAATTTCCTTTATAAGGGAGAGCCCTCTCCTCATTTTAGGGATAGAGGATGTTATTGTTATGCTACAGGTTTGGAGAGCAATTTTTTGAAGAAGGAGCTTTTAAATCCTAAAGCTTTTTGTGGAGAACTTCTATCTTCTTGTCTCATTCTCTCTTGCACCCATGGCTTTCATCATGGGATTTTATCATTGCATTTGCATGTTAGTTTAGAGTCATATTTGCTTTCATAAGATTAGATCTTGCTTTCATAGATTAGATTTTGCATTGTTCTTGCATTATTATCATATAGATTAGTTTTCATCTCCATTTGCATGCATTTTGGATCTTTGAATCTCTCATTTCATGGTGTACTTGCATGGGCATGAACTAGGTCAAACTAAGGGCCTCCATTGTAAAACCCTTGCACTCCATGACTAGAGAGCTATGAGTCACCATTTGAGACCTCATTCTTGAGTAATCTTGAATATAATGATTCATAGAAGTGTGCTCACATTTTAGGCATACATTTTTGGTGCCCACTATGGGGCAACCCACCTTTGCTTACTAATTTTTGTGCAGATCTGTTTGTAGACTCAAAGAAACCTTGGATTTGAAAGATTTTCTCATATCTTTCAAACGGATTTGTATTTTGATATGAAATTTTTTTTGCAAGGTGAAAATATATCCAGAAAGCTTTGGTCCAATTTTTAGACTTTTTTGAAACATTTCCGAGCTTTTATGATATTTTCTTCATTTTTCATAAAAAATTATTTTCAGGTGTAAATAAGCACATTTTTTGGAAAAATTTACAATTTCGGAAAGCTCTTGAAATTTTAAATAGAGTTGGTTCTTTGTGTTTCAATTTTAGAGGTAATATTATGGGTCAATAATTCGATTTGCAAAAACTAGTCTATTTTGACAAAACAACTCCCTAGGGCACAAATTAAAAGATCTTTTCAAAAAATTTATATTTTTGGAAATATCTCTAATTTTTGATAGGGGTTACTTTTTTGTATTTTGAGTTTTGGATCCGAATTCATATCATGTAGATCCTATCTTTATGACTAAGTCAAAAATCAATTGAAAAAAAAAAAAAAGGCATTTAATGAATAGTTTGCATTTCATTTTTTACAATGAATCAATGCATGATGTGGGCTTTCATTTGGGTTACTTACTGATTATTATCACTCTTAAAAATTAGATTTTTAGATCTAACCTTGGTTTTGGATGAGTTGACATATATTGAATTCATGAGTTTGTTGCTTTGTTCATTGCGAGTGAGTGATCAAGTGTAAATGAAAGGTACAACAAAGAAAATACGCATTACAAGGATTACTAGGTAATTTTCTTTGACTGATAACACTTCATTTGGACCTAAAATGAACATCTCTCATGTCAATCTTGTGTGTGTTTCCTTCCATGTTCTTATTTTACAACACATGCATAATTTGATACTAGGTTGTGATCTCCATTAGTTTCCATTTAGCAGGCTTAGTTACTTGTGATAGATCTAATTAGCTATCTTGGGTTATTGGACTCACTAATCTATCGGCCCCTCATTCCACCCTATGGTTGCAAGCTCAGCACCACGTTAAATAGGGAGGGGTCTACAGGATAGAAGCATTAAATGTTCCACTAGGCAACCCTTTTGTGCTTTTTAGAACTCACTAGTTTCTGAGTTGTGGACTCGTTTTGGCTTTTGTGAGGGGTTAAATGTTCCACATCTTTGGACTCACCTCGCATTAGTTAAAGTGTTAAGTGTACCACCTTGTAATCTTTGGTTTCTTTTGGATAGATTTGCTTTCGGGAATTAACATCTGTACACACATAGTAATTAGGCCTCATGAAAACTATTCGTGGATCTTGAGAGAGTGGGTTCCTAGTGAAACTCCTCTCTATGACTAATTCTTTGTAGGTGGGGAGGATACTTTGAGCATCTCACAGATAGATGAATCTTCAACTTTTTGATTGAGGCATCCTTTCTCCAGAGAGGTTGATAGATCACTGGGAGTTGATATCATAGATCTTTAAGAGATACTCTTAGTTTAGCATGTCGGATTAATCTGTCTGCTTTGATTGGGCTAAAAGTGAAAAGGTGTCAAAACCTTGGATCTGGAAGCTAAGTCCCCTTGTGGTACACTATTGTGAGTCCGTCACCTTTAAAGAGGGTTAACCATAGAAGACAATCCCTCTACAAGGCAAACTACGTTGATGTAACCTCAAGCGGTAATAGCCATTGTCACCATGGTAGTGAGAACCACTATATAAATGTCCTTGTGGAAGAAATATCCACAGATGTGGTTCATTGTGGGTTGTCAAATCTCCCCAGCAGCTCTTGAAGATTAAGTTCTCAAATTTTGTCAAAACCTCGGTGCGCTAGGATTAGAGGTCACCCCTGTGAGTCATAAAAGTTGCAGAGTCAAACCATTACTAAAAACCTTAGAGAGGCCAAACTTTTTCATTTTCTAGGAATGTGTGCATTGATTGCAAAACTCTTTGAAAACATACACAATTAGCTCTCTCAGGGATTAGCACAAACTAAGTCACTTGATTGTTCATGTGCAAGGTTGCTTTTGCCCTTGCTCATTGTTTTCATACATGCTTGATATCACCTGCTTGCTGTTCTACATGCTTGTTTATCTACTTGCTTACTCAAAATGATTGAAATCTGCCCTCTATCTATAAACAATCCTGAAACAGTGACACTTCACTTAGCTAAAGACTTGTGTCTTGAACTTTGACTAGTCTCATCTCTTAAGTTACCTTTGGTCTTCCTTTCTTAATGTTTGTCATACCTTGTGTTACGTTGTTCATAATCTTTGGCTATTCTAGCCTTTAAATCAGACCATTTGTGCCTAGGTGGACAACATTCTTGTTATTATCTCATCCTTTTTGAGACTCAGTCTTAGTGTGGTCCTTATCCAAGTTGTAGCTTGTTGTCCTTTTCTATGACTGTTGCAACCAAAAGCATCAATTTGTTTTATCTTTATAACCTTAGACGTGGTTGTGCCAGGTGTCATAATCACAGCAGAGGTTGCTTACCTTTCACTACACAATTTGTACCTAGTTCGGCTAGTGAGGCATCTTCACGATCCCCCTCACCTGCCAGGTCACCTCGAGCTCAACAAACATTTTCCATAAACCTACAAAAAACTAGGAATCCTTTTTACCAATAGGATACTAAGACAAATAGAGGTCCTACATTACCAAACATGATGTCGGATTCCTTTTTCAGAGAGCCTTTTGAAACATAACACACTGAAATAGAACACATTCCTATAATGACTAATCATGAACCTAAACATGGTAGTCATAGTAGACATCAAGAAACACCAACGCATGATAAAGAGAAAGAGAAAGATCATAACATCAATGAGGAATAGGAAGAGGTAGAAATACTCCCTAAACACATAGAAAAATGTCAAAGAGACAAAAACTTCGAAAAGGTCATGGAAATCCTACTCAATGAAGAGAAAGAAAAATACTTTCTCAAACTTGCCCAAGAGGAAGCTAAACTTCCCTCTCATTTCAATGTGGAAACCATTATCGTGCCTGAGGAAGAAACTGAGACTTCTAAGCTCCAAAAACAACTAAAAATTATGCAAGACCAATTGGCTCAGATGATGCATGAGAAAGAGAAACCTATAAAGACGTATACATTGGATGCTCTTTGTCCATTTCCATTTGACAAGAACATAAACATGTCACCTTTCCCATGAGGTGTAGAGCTACCCAAATATGACAAGTACTTTGGTACTACTGATCCCCAAGATCACTTGTGGGAGTTTGGTGCTTTGTCCATGGAGTTTATGCATGATCACACATACCTCATGCGTTTATTCCCTAGGAGCCTAGGTGGTCAGGCTTTGGAGTGGTTCTCACATTTACCTCCTAGTATTAAGACATTTGATGAAATTGCCAATCTCTTTCTTCAGCAATATTCTCATAACATTCAACACCATGTAAACATTCGAGATCTATGCAACCTTAAACAAAAGGTTGGTGAGCCTTTTCTCACATTCCTCCAATGGCGGAGACAACTATACACTAAGTATTCTTGTAAATTCTAGAAATAGAGAAGCTTGACATTTTCACTGATAACCTCTTACCTAATTTCGGATATAGAGTCCAACTTCAAGGTCCACGTACCTTTGAAGACATGATTGCACAGGCTATTCGTATTGAGGAATTTATGGTCAAGAAGGGTGAACTCACTCTTCAGAGAGACACAAAACAAGGTTCCACTTCCAACAAGGATAAAACCAAACACGTCAACAAGAATCGAGAAATTGTACATGATGGAGTTGTTGACAATGTCACGCCCAAAACTGTTATGGCTGCATTTAATCTTATAGATGGTCTTAAAGTGGCCAAAAATGTTGAGAAACCTCCCCCTGAAAATAAGATGTCTGGGAACAAATCAAGAAACTTGTGGACAACACGCCCCAAGTGAGAGTATACACCTTTGGGGGAAGCTTTGGATGTAGTTTACAAAAAATTGCTACAACACAAGATTATTTCACCAATGGACAACCCTCATCCCTATGATCCACATCCACGTCCACCATGGTGGAATGAGACCTCTTTCTATGAATATCACCAAAATAAGGGACACAAAACTGTCAACTGTATAAACTTGGGCCATAAAGTCCAAGACATGATTAATGCTGGTGATCTTTTGGTAGATGGACATCATAAAAACTCAAACCACAAGGCATTCAAAGAACCTTTCCCATGTTATGAAAAGGGAGAGACTTTGGAGCCAGAATCCTACAACAAGGTCAACTATACCTATCCCAATGATGACAATGTCATTCATATGGTTGAACCTGTGGATCCTAAATATTGCAACGTTATTACCATTAAGGACAAGCAAGATAATGACAAACCCAAGACACCATTTGTCTTGAGGGGCCCTAATTCCAATGCAATGGATAATGCACCCTCGCAACACTATGCTAATGTTGTTACTCACTCTCATGCTAAGTTGGTGCTTAAAGGCCCTGCACCTCCTAGGTCAAATCTTAAACAACACAAAGACAAAGCCCTTGCTAGTCCATCTAGTAAAGGTGCAAAACCCACAATGAACTTGATCGCAACTAGTTATAGTATTCTCGATTAGCTGAAATGAAATAATGCTCAGATTTCCATATTTGAGCTACTTAAAATCTCACCTGCTCACAAGCAGATTCTAGACAAAGCCCTCACTGAGGCAAATGTTCCTCAAGATCTTGATCTTGAGCGATTTCAATCCATGGTAGGTCACCTGACCTCACCTTATCTTATGACCTTCTCCGAATAGGATGACAACTCACTGAATCACCCACACAATTAGCCTCTACACATCGACGTTATGATCCACTAGACACGTGTTCGTTGGGTACTCATTGATAATGGCGCTGGCCTAAATATTGTCTCTGCTGCTCTTCTTAGAAAATTGAATTATTCTAAAAAATTTATTGATCCTCGACGAAAGATCACTATCAAAGCATACGATGAGGTGGAATGAAAGTCTCTAGGTCTTTTGGTTTTACCAATCCGCATCAGTCCTGTCGAAAGGGATGTCACCTGTCAGGTGCTTGACATTCCCTTGGCCTACAACATTCTGTTAGGATGGCCATGGATACATGAGATGTGCACTGTACCATCCACATACCACCAATGCATCAAGTTTGCATTTCACGGCTCTGAAGTTACTATTCCTGCCACCACTAGCTATACTTGCAATATGCTCAAAGCTATTGAAAGTTTTGTCCCTGCCAACTGCGAATCCACTGATTAGCATGAAAATAAGCTGAAACAAATTGAGCAATCATTCAAACTGAAAGAAATTGGCATGGCAGAGTACCACATTGAACCAGTGTTGTCATTGACATCTCTCCTAGAGTCTCCTCGACATTATGGGAGACCTTCAACAGCAAAGAAGCCCTTCGTGCTGACACCTCAGACCAAGTATAATGGCACTTTTTTCAAGGCTACAGTTCTCTTAGAGGATGAAAGTGAAAATAGAGCCATTTCTGCATGGATTTACAAAGAAGAGGCTCTCGTGGACCTAACAGAACAAGTTCAAGAAATTACTCCTCAAAAATATGGGCCTAGCCTTAGGCTTATGAAGCATTTTGGTTACAAGGGAATTGGCCCTATTGGGTGCAATAACAATGGCCTGATTGATCCTATCAAAGCAAGCGCTCGACACAACAGTGATACAACTGGTCTAGGGTTTAACAAAGTCCCTTTCCATTTGGGATCAAACATATTCATACCCGTACCTAAGAGTTCATCTAAAAATAAGTCACAATCTGAGTTAGGTACTCAAGAGGAAGAATCTGATGATGAGGATTCCTATCCTCATCCTATTCCTTATGATCTCGCTAAATTCTTTGCTGAGCCAAATGAATTTGTGCCACATGTTAGCACTGTGGATGATACTAGTAACTCTTTTGAGGATGGTATTGAACAACTCAAATATCATTTAGAAAAGGGAGAATCTAATTGGTCATGCCGTTTTGAGTATTTGTGTAAGAATCCAAAGGATGAAGGTGAGTATGTCCCTATCACTGTTGGGGAGTTCTATAATCTCTTGCCATGTAGCACTGATTCTCATGAATATGAGTTTGACTCTCTTTCAGAAGCTACTATTGATAAAGACATTGACCAAGTACATGTCTATGAAAATCAAATCGAAGTGGGTGAAATGTCTAGGGTTAGGTCACGGGAGTCTGATCCAACTAATGTCCTAGAGTCATCAATTACTAATGTTTATACTTCGAGGCATTTGAACACACCTGTGGACGAAGTCATCGTAGGTCTCAAATTGCTGGTCCACACACTTAATGACTATACTGTGAACGCAATTGAACCAGCCACTACTCTCTCACTCACACATCCTGAGCTTATAGACTAGAACCCCAATACATCTAACAAAGTCCCCACATTCTAGAATGACTATGCTCTCACATGCTACCTTAATGCTATCGAACCTATAACATCTTCCACCAATGAGTAGAGCGTCAACATGACTGAGGCCGATATCAAATATCTCAGTCACACAATTAAAAAGAAAAAATGCAAGAGGTCTGATGGTGAAAACCACATTGTGGCAGTATCAAATCCAAAAAAAGTAAAAATAAAAGATGTATCCAAGGGTGAAAACCTCTTTGAGGCACCCGCGAATGGGATATTTGATGTCCTTCCTAGTCACTTTCAAGAGAGATCATCAGTGTTAATAGAGCCAGCACAGTCAATTAATCTGGGCACAGCAGAACATCCTCATTTGATACATCTGGCACAGTCATTGTCACCTGAAGAGAAGGAAGAATTAAAAGCTAGTTTTATTCGTGCAATTGATAATGCTGAATGGATATCCAATATTGTTCTTTCCAAGCATGATAAATCTATTAGGGTTTGTACAGACTTTCATGATCTTAACTTGGCATGTCCTAAAGATGACTTTCCACTCCCTAATATTGATATGATCATGGACATGACAACTAGCTATGAGATGTATTTACTTATGGATGGTTTTTCTGGATATAATCAGATAAAAATTGCCCCAGAAGACCAAGAGAAAATGGCTTTCACATGTGCATGGGGAATCTTTTGTTGGAATGTGATGCCATTTGGCTTAAAGAATGTTGGTGCCACATACCAGTGGGCTGTTACCACAATTTTCCATGACATGATGCATAGAACCATGGAGGACTATGTTGATGATACCTTTTTCAAAAGTGCCAAATGCACTACTCATCTAAAAGATTTGGGACCCATCCTAGATCATATGGAAAAATTCAGCCTTCGACTCAATCCTAAGAAATGCGCATTTGGTGTCACATTAGGAAAGTTGTTAGGATACATCATCTCTGCAAAAGGAATTGAAGTAGATCCAAAGAAAGTACAAGCAATAATGGACATGCCACCACCTCAGAACATTAGTTAGATGAGAGGACTATAGGGAAGGCTTCAATCTATTCATAGGTTTATTTCACAATTGGCAGATAGATCACAACCCTTCACAAAGATCTTACATAAGGGTGTGAAATTCAATTGGAGCCAAGATTGTGAGAAATAATTAAAACAAATCAAACAATATCTTGTCAATCCTCCAATCCTGATGCCTCCTATTCATGGGAAGCCTCTACTTTTATATATTTCAGCCACTGACACATCTCTAAGAATCTTGTTGGCTCAGGAAGACAATGACAACAAAGAAAGAGCTATTTATTATTTGAGCCAGACACTGGTCTCTTATGAGAAGAGCTATAGCATTATTGAGAAAGCTTGCTTAGCAGTTGTCTTTGCTTCCTAGAAGTTGAGACACTACATGCTTGCCCACACTACATGGCTTGTGGCTAAAATAGATCCCCTAAAGTACTTACTCAGTAAGGCAGCTCTCACAGGAAGACTGGCTAAATGGGTCATGATACTCAGTGAGTTTGACATCCAATATGTTGAACGCAAGGCTATAAAGGAGTAGGCAATTATAGATCAGCTAGTTGATGCACCCATACAGAGTCTTCTACCCATGAACATTGATTTTCCAAATGAGTCAATTCTAACACTCACACATCATACATGGGTTATGTTCTTTGATGGTCCTTCGCTCAACAAGGATTAGGTGCTAGCTTACTTTTTATTACACCACAAAGATATTCATTGCCCAAAGCATACAAGATTATGTTTCCTTGTACAAATAACATTACTAAATATGAGGCTTTGATCAATGGCATGAAAATTGTAGTTGAATGGAGAGTGGATCAGTTAGACATCTTTGGTGACTCTCAGCTTGTTATCAACCAAGTAAATGATGTGTATCAAACAAAGGATGAGAAACTAATTCCTTACAAGTGCATGGTTGATGACTTGAAGAGGTATTTTGTACACATCACCTTCCAACAAGTTCCCTGAGCAGATAATAAGGTGATTGATGCCATGGCTACTCTAGCCTCCCTACTACAAATGCCTGAAAATGATCTCCGATATGAGTTCTTGGTGGAAGTGTTACACTACCCAGCCTATGACACCCCTGATTCTAGGATGATCTGTTCTATTATAGGACAAGAATCATCTCGCTACCATCACATTTATTCCTACCTCTGTAATCAAACCATTTCAGAAGGTCTAACCTAGAATGAGAAACGTTACCTAATCCGTAATGCTTCACATTATGTCATTATTGCTAACGATCTGTATCGAAGAGGTCTTAACAGAACACTCCTTAGGTGTTTAGAACCCGAAGAGTCCAAACACACACTAATTGACATTCACAAGGGCATTTGTGAATCTCATTCCAATGGCCTCACACTAGCTCACAAACTCCTTTGTGCTGGTTACTGCTGGCCTCAAATGGAGTAAGAAGCCATCAAGTATGCTAGGTCCTGCAAGTAGTGTCAGCTACATGGGAATCTCATTTATGCTCCAGCTAGAGAGCTGATTCCCTCTACTACAACATGGCCATTTCAACAGTGGGCCTTCGACTTGGTGGGGCGGATTCACCCAACCTCTTCTAATGGACATAAGTTCATTATCATAGCTACAAATTATTTCACGAAATGGGTAGAGGCAGTACCTCTCACAGTTGCTGATGGCAAAACTATAGCGCTTTTCATCACAAACTACATCATCTGCAGATATAGTGTACCATCCTCAATCATTACTAACAATGGAGGAAAATTCAAAAATAAAGACCTTAAGGAACTATGCAAGAAATTTAATATTACACAACATTGGTCTTCTATTTATTACCCCCAGGGTAATGGTCAAGCTGAGGCATCCAATAAGGTGATCCTCAAAATTATTCATCACACAGTCAATAAGTTAGGGAGAGACTGGCATCTCCAGATCAATCCAGCCCTGTGGGCATATAGGACAAGCATCAAAACTCCAACAGGCATGACTCCCTTTGCTTTGGTATATGGGGCGGATGTTGTGCTTCCAATAGAGGTCGAGATTCCTACCTTGAGAATCTCTATGAAAGGCCTCATCACTAATGATGACTATAGGATAACTCGGCTTCAAGAGCTTGTGTTACTGGATGAACGAAGACAAGTGGCATGTGATCATCTAAGAGCATATCAACAAAGGATGGCACAAAGCTACAATCAGAGGGTCAGGCCACATGACTTCCTGCTGGGTGATCTCATCCTGAGAGAGAATCCCAAGAATCAACAACAACGAATACAAAAGGGAAAGTTTGAACCAAACTGGCTGGGTCCTTACATCATTACTGTAGCATATGGATCTGGCACCTATCAACTTTCCACAACTGAAGGAGAAGTGCTTAAAGAACCTATCAACACTCTCCACCTAAAGAGGTTTTACAATTGATTTAATCTCAGCAAGCTCTTTGTACATATCTATATGTCCTGAAAAAAATCTAAAAATTGGAAAAATGTCCTGAAGAAAATTTGTTACCCTGGTGAAAACCTAGCAATAGGCGCCTTGGTAACACCAAAAAAAATTAAAAGATCTCAAAAAAATACAAAAAAATCAAAAAAAGAAAAAAATACAAAAAAAGAGAAAAAAGAGAAAAATACAAAAAAAATTGAAAAATAGAAAAGTGCCATTGGTGAAAACCTAGAAATAGACATCATGGTAGCAAAAAAAGAAAAATCTTGCCAAGAAGGTGAAAACCTGGTAAACAGGCACCTCTTGTTCCCAATGCTCCATCTTGCAACGCATCTTCTAGCTATTTTGTACAGTCACTTTCATGCTTTTTCTTTCCTACTTTTCCTGCTCATGTATCCATGGATTGAGTCTTGTTACAGCTCAAGGAATCCCCCCTTAGTGTCACGCTTTTTGAGATTCTCCTCATAGAATCTCTTTTGCAATAGTCACCAGTTGTTTCAACTGTGTCTACCTACTGTTGCTTAGGTCACGTCTCCAGCTTCATTTATGGAAGATCTCTATTGCATCAATCACTGGTCATTTTGGTTGTGTCCATCTACTGTCGCCCAGTCCTCTTTAGGTTCTTCATCATGAAGATTCCTCTTTGACATTAGTCACCAATCATTCTGACTGTGTCTGCCTACTATTGTCACCCTACTAAAGAGATTTCTTTCGAATGTATTCTGGACATTAGCACTTGACATCAATCCCAAAACACTGAATTCAAAAATGATATCTGGTTTGGATATGCTGAGCTCTTCCTTTGTTTTCTTTGTCTTTGCTTTATCATATCTCCTCAAGCAACTCGATGATGTCATCTTCGACTAGGAAAGTAATGACTGGAGACATGATCCTTTTCTTTGCTTTCTATTTGCAGTTTAGTTCCAATAAGTTGATATATTCCTATAAGAGGGTTGTCCACTATAAGAACCTTCATCTCATATTGGATGGTCGTGTGTACCTCGACTTCTTTTATATGAATACACCAATAATGTTGGTTCTTCTCCTTGTTTGTTGGAGTGAACTCTTCATGTTATAGTACATACTGATACTCATCCTACTAAGTGAATGTATGGGTCATTGTGAGTATATCTAGCACACTTCTGTCTTAGGTTATGAACATAAGGGTCATTGTGGACAGAATGAATACTGAATACTTAGCATAAGAGGGATCTCCCATGTGTTTGGTGTGCCTGTCATGCAAGCAACATTCTGGTCATCCTAGTGTTTATGCTTTGATGCTTATGTTAACTTGCTACATTAAAAGGGATAAATGTTCTGGTCATTCTGGCTTCTTGTGCCTCGAATGCTTACATTTAATCCTAATAAACCAATAAGGTATGTTATATTCATATTTTCATGATTGCAATGTTAGTGGAAATTGTATAACCTATGAGCTTTGTTCTATATCCGATGATGATTAAATATTGAGGCTTGATAACCAGACCTAGGGTTGCATTTAACATAGTCTCGCATTGCATACTTCACTTGTATAAACATGTGATTCAATTGTAAATCTAATTTCACCTTCTTTGATGAGGGATTGTTGATCTCTTCAAAGTATCATGTTCTTCACGACTGCACAAATGATTGATTAATCACTCTTTTGGCTACTTTGGCTGCTTAGAACCCATTTTTTTGGGATCAAATTCAAAATCTAACACACTTAAGTGGCTCAAAAATGCATTTTAGAATTTTGGGCAATCCAAATTCTTTTGATACTTTGTGATTCTTGGAATCTTTTCAAATCAAACTTGGACTTTTGGACCTCAAAATCACTTCGGATCAACTTCCACATTTCTTCAGAGTGTTCTGATCTCTTCAATTTCTTCTGATCATTCTAATCTTCTCATATTTTCTTTCAACCGTTCTAATTCCTTCTACATTCTACTACATCTCATACTTCTTTTGTTGAATCTCAAAATTGATATACTGCTTCACATCATATTTTTGGTGTCTCATCTTTTGGTTTCACTCTCGAGGGGGCAGGATGATTACATCATTGAATACTTATTGCTCAGGGCATCTCATTCCAATCTTATGTC
Organism: Cupressus sempervirens; assembly: GCA_028749045.1. Lineage (NCBI taxonomy): Eukaryota > Viridiplantae > Streptophyta > Pinopsida > Cupressales > Cupressaceae > Cupressus > Cupressus sempervirens. The sequence continues at coordinate 794,514,256 of CM053786.1, read as the reverse complement.
CTCATCACTTGGGGCATCTTATCACTCGGGGCATCTTGTTCCCTTCTATCTAGCATCTTTGCTATCTATCTTATCTTTTCATCAATTGATCAACCTTATAATAGCTCCTCTCAGTGTTCGATGGACAGGTATTGGGATAGTCTAAACCTCGACTCCTGAGGATCAAGCCTCATTCTGGGGATGATCCTATGACTCATGATTAGACTTTTTTATCTTTTAGCAATCTTAGGTATCTAGGTGTTCTATCTAGATCCTTGAAGGTTAAGCTCCGTTCTGGAGATAATCTTCTAAATGCTTTCAATCTCAGGTATCTAGGTGTTCTATCTGGATCCTTGAAGGTTAAGCTCCATTCTTGAGATAATCTTCTAAATGCTTTCAATCTCAGGTATCTAGGTGTTCTATCTGGATCCTTGAAGGTTAAGCTTCGTTCTGGAGATAATCTTCTAAATGCTTTCAATCTCAGGTATCTAGGTGTTCTATCTGGATCCTTGAAGGTTACGCTTCGTTCTGGAGATAATCTTCTAAATGCTTTCAATCTCAGTTATCTAGGTGTTCTATCTGGATCCTTGAAGGTTAAGCTCTATTCTGGAGATAATCTCCTAAATGCTTTCAATCTCAGGTATCTAGGTGTTCTATCTGGATCCTTGAAGGTTAAGCTCCATTCTGGAGATAATCTTCTAAATGCTTTCAATCTCAGGTATCTAGGTGTTCTATCTGGATCCTTGAAGGTTAAGCTCCATTCTAGAGATAGTCTTCTAAATGCTTTCAATCTCAGGTATCTAGGTGTTCTATCTTGATCCTTGAAGGTTAAGCTCTATTCTAGAGATAATCTTCTAAATGCTTTCAATCTTAGGTATCTAGGTGCTCTGCCTGGATTCCTTGGGATTAAGCTCTATTCTAGAGATAGTCCTTAAAAGCTTAGCAATTGGTCTTCATATCATCAACTTTGGAACCAATCCTTAAATTAAATCACTTTTAATAAATATGCCTATCTTGATTAATTAAATGTAATTATTTAATTAAATGAGAAAGGTATCTTCATAGTTGCACTTGTGACTAGTGATGATTGTGTGATTTTTTTGATGTTCGTTAATAATCGCCCAATGATGAAAATAAGTTCTTTACATTCTCTAATGAATGATGAACACAAAATCCTATGTTATAGTTGCTCTTTTGCAATTACACCATTGCATTTTCATGTAGCTTGCATTATTAGACTTCATGTTAGTGTGCATTTTTAGGCTACATTATGAGTTTGAGAGGGTTCTCCCTTCATCTTTATTGTGGACTTTTAATCAACTGTGGTAATGTTTTGATCTTCATTTCCTTATCTCAATCAAAATTTCCATCTTAAATAGTTGATTAATTTTGGGGCATTTTCTTTTCTTCTTTCTATTTTCTTTCCATATCTTTCAAACTCCTATCTTCCATTTTCTTTTTCCCCACTTCTTTTCTTCTAAATCACCTTTGGGGCATAATATTTTATGCTTGATCTACCTTGGTTCAATGATTCTTATATCTTTCATCTTACATCAAGAACCTTATCTTTTGTTTGATTTGATCAAATTTATCAATTTGTTGTCTCCCCTCTATCTCATTTTGATTTCGATCATGAGGGGGCAATAATTATTAACTTCAATCTTTGATTTAATTTCTTTCTTTGACTACATGTGCTCCCAAATCGATCACACATTAGTCAAAGAGGGGAAAATGTATACACCCTAAAATGATCGCCTAGACTATGGGCCCCCATTATTCAATTTATCAATTTATCAAATTTCTTTAATCAATGGTTTGCAATATTTTATTAAATAAATTCAAATCAATTTCCTTGATCAAATTCGATTATTTTATTTCTAAGGTTGATCATTTTATCCTAAGTCTTATTTAATTAAAAGAAAATCTCCTCTTTTAATTAAATAAAATAAGTCCCCATTTAATTAAAAGGAAACCTCTCTTTTAATTAAATAATTCATCTGCATTTAATTAATTAAGAGAAAAACCCCTCTTTTAATTTAATTAAATATCTCCTATTTAATTAAAAGAACTTGCTCCCATTTAATTAAATAAAAATCCCACTTAAATATCTCTTGTTGATGAAAGGGAAATAAAATAAATTCTTTTATTTAATTTCTACACTTAAATGCACATATTTATAAGTGGGACTTATCTTTTCACTTTCTTCTCAACCACTCCTCTTTTCTCATTGGTGGAATTTCGTCTCACATGGATCAAACTCTATTATCCCATATTGGTTGGGAGAAGCCTCTCACCTCCATAATTTCCTTTATAAGGGAGAGGCCTCTCCTCATTTTAGGGACAGAGGATGTTATTGTTATGTTGCAAGTTTGGAGAGCAATTTTTTGAAGAAGGAGTTTTTAAATGCTAAAGTTTTTTGTGGAGAACTTCTATCTTCTTGTCTCATTCTCTCTTGCACCCATGGCTTTCATCATGGGATTTTATCATTGTATTTGGATGTTAGTTTAGAGTCATATTTGCTTTCATAAGATTAGATCTTGCTTTCATAGATTAGATTTTGCATTGTTATCATATAGATTATTTTTCATCTCCAATTGCATGTATTTTGGATCTTTGAATCTCTCATTTCATGGTGTACTTGCATGGGAATGAACTAGGTCAAACTGAGGGCCTCCATTGTAAAACCCTTGCACTCCATGACTAGAGAGCTACGAGTCACCATTTGAAACTTCATTCTTGAGTAATCTTGAATATAATGATTCATAGAAGTGTGCTCACATTTTAGGCATACAAGAAGAAGGTGTCGAGGAAGAAGAAGCCAACAAAGCACTAGCTCAAGCTGAGCCCAAGAAGAGAAAGGCCAAAGCTCAACCTACAACCCAACCTAAAGAAAAGAAGGTTACAAAGACAACCCAAGCTAAGCCAACTGTACTAGTAACAAGAGCCACCACAATAGCCTCAACTCAAAAGGCCAAGGAACAAGAAAAAGAAAAGAAAAAGGCTACTGAGAAAACTAGTCCTATGTAGAAGAAACCAAGGAGAAAATATGTTGCACAACCAAAGTCAGATGATGAGTAAAGGATAGAATCTGAAGATATCAACCAATTCAAAGTGGCAAGCCATGCTCCTAAGTCAAATATTGATAAAATTTGTGATAATGTTAGATAGAATGTAGATTTTTATGGATTAAAAAATATTGACTTTAATGGATTAAGTAGAGGAGATTAGAATAAAGTTGGAGAATTAGTATATGTCATGATGGTTGAATTCAAGAACACTCCTCTTGAATTAGGCAATACAATGCCCATGGAATTATATGAAATTGTTGAAAATAAGTGGCATTATTATTTAAAAATGGAAAAAAGAAATTAGAGAATCCACATTGGCATAACCAATGCTAGAATTGAATAAAGGTTAAATAACTAAGGAAAACAAGAAACATGGGAGCGATTTCACACCAAAATATAGAGCCTTCAACATCTTGTAGAATAAAATTGAAGAATTTGTCAATAAATCAACAAGAATGTGGAATTCAAAATATGGCTTGACTACTGTCATGGATGAGAAGAAGATCCCTTTGAGGGATAGAACACTAAAAAGGATAAAGATGCAAATAAGGCTAAGGCTAGTAAGAAAGAATAAGAAAGAGAACAAGAAAAGGATGAAGAAGAAAAAGAGCTAGAAAAAGAAATGGCAACAACTGAAGAGGAGTAGCAAACTGAATAGAATGTACAAGATACACAATTTCCACCTCCTATTCCTCCACATACATCACCTATAGTTATAGTCATTGTAAAGGATGTTCCTAACACTTCTACTTAGAACATCAACCCTTTAACTGTAGAGGATCTCAAGAAGATCCTTCACCAATCAACACTACAAGCACAACTATGCACAAATCTAGTATTGGTGAGTGTCGATGAGCTACAAGAAGGTATAGAAAAAATATCAAGGGAGAAGGAAACTAAACAAGAAAAATCCTCACAACCTCCCATAGCTATAGCAAATCAACCTAAAGAGTAAGAGATACAAGAAAAAATTGCTAAGGTTCATTCTACAAAAAAGGTGACAACTACTGCCAAGGAGCCTTCAAAGGAACCAACAGGACAAGATGTTCCTACAACACAAACCCTAGGTCCACCTCCTCAAGTTGTCATCATTGATCAAGTTAGTAGAGAAAAGGAGAAAGAAGCAAAGAAAACCCCTAAGGAGTAGGAGGTAATACAAACATTGGTGAACTTGCCTACCTCAAGGACTCCTCCGAGAAAGTTGAGCATTGATGCAATGCCATTGCAAATCTCTACACCAAGCTCAAGTTCTACTAAGGTTAGAAGGGTACTTCACTAAGGAGACCCTACATTAGACGAAGAGATGGTCATACCAAGCTATGACTCAATGACAATGAACTTGCAATAGATAAATGAAGTGTAAGAGGCACTAGAAAAGAGAAAAAGACAAGAGATACTCAAAAATGAGTATAAATAAAAGAAAGCACTAGTAGAAATAAAAGAAATATTTCTTGACGCATTCATCTTGTAGATACCTAATGAAAACAAGTCTATATTGGAACAACTAATAGATATTGTAGAACATGTGACTAATGAATACTAGGAAACCAATGTGAAACTCATGGAATATTTTGAGAAAAAATTTCAAGGAAAAGTAAATGAGAAAATATCTAATGAAATAGCAATTTCATAAGTTGAATTGGCAAAAAAGATTGAAAAAGTGAAAAATGTACTTGAGAATGTATTCTCATTATACAAAATTTTGTGTGATTTCTCATATTTCATAGAGGAGACAAGCCAAAGAATAATGAGCTTGGAGAAAAATCTAAAGATTTACAACACTCAACTCCCAAAAGATCCAGCTCAACGTGAGAAGCATTTTGCTCAAACGCTTCACACACAAAAAGAATTAGCTATGTTGACAGCTGAAGAGGCCAATATTAAAGCCAAACTAATGCAAATACTATCTTCCATAACCCCACACTTGGAAGTAGTCCATAAAGAACAAGCCTATGCAGAGAATGTTCTCAAGAAAGATCTAAATCTTTCTACCTTAGAAGGACTTGTTCATCTTGCACCAGAGGCAACTATCCAGCATAAATTATTGGAAATCACTTTAGACAATTGGGATGCATCTCTCAAGATTATTATGAAGGTCAATAAAACATTTTTGGCAAAATATTGTCTTAACCCTTAGAACTCTTTGACATAAGTATCAAAAATGGGGAGATATAGTTAAGGGGGAGAAATAATTAAGAGGGAGATATAGTGTTTTGGAGGAGTTTTAAATAAGAATGGAAGTTAACATAGATACATTAGCTTAGGGGGAGTTAAAAAACTTTTGAGGTATATATATAGATAGTTTTCATTGAATTTTGAGAAGTTTTGAAGTTTTGTATATATGCTGAATTGTATGCATATTTTACTTGAGGAGAATAGACTTTGATATACTGCTAAGTGTTTTTGACACTCATGGAAAAGGGGGAGATTGTTGAATCTAAGACTAGGTTTTGACTATTTTGTGCCAACACACTTAAGATGTTTACTAAGTTCATGCCGAACTAGTAACACATGCCAATTAAAATATGTATAGATGCCAAGTAAATAGTTGATGCCAAGCTAGAATGTATGCTAAGCCAGACAGAACTACTACAAGTGTTGAGTGATCTTTAGGTGCCGAGTGAAGATCAAGTGCTGAGCAAAGTATAGTTGCCGAGTCACTATAGAAGCTGAGTAGAATAGAATTGCTATAGGAGCTGAGTAAGCTAGTTTTTCTATATGAGATGAGCATCAAAGGTAAAAAGTGTTGAGTAGCATAGATTGGACATAGTTGTTTATAATTGCACAAATTTCTATGTAAACTATTTTTGAGCTGACATAGAAGAATCTTGAAGAATATTAAAGATTAGAACAAATCCTTTACATTGCCTGTGCAATCAGCATGCATCCAATAAGAAAAATGGAGAAGGCATGCAACCAATAAGAAAAGTGCATGAATTGAGTGGGAAATGAAGATTTAATATGAATCATAGATTCATACCTAACCCTAAGTCTTCAAAATCTTTAAAAGGAGGATGAAACCCCATTGTATGTGTGGATGAATGAAGTGTATAGGTGAACTATAGTGAAATTCAGAGTGAAGTGTAAAAGATTTAGAAGAATAGAGTAGCATTGTAGTATTCAATTGATCAAGAATAGAATATTAGGATATTGAAGAGTGACATATCAGATCAATTAGAGCAAAATGGGGATCTAGAATCAACAATTGGAGATTGCAAAGTTATTAGGTCAAAAGTTTTCTAATACTCTCTAGCAATTATATTAGATAATGGAAATCCTATGGACTTAGGTTGGCCTAGCAGCCATTTGTAAATCCTTTAATAGGGTAGTATTCTAAGTGAATGTACAAATGTCCTTTAACCAAGCCTACTTTTAGTAGGGTAGTGAGATCCTTTAACCAAGTCACTTTTGACAGAGTGTAAAAGTCTTTAATAGGATAGGCCTTTTATAGGATAGACCATTGGAAGTGGTCAAACATTGTAACCTTGTACAGTTACACATTGCTGTAGTGATATTTTGTGGGTGTCATCCCCACCCCAATTTTACCTTCTCATTTTGGAGATTTTTTGGGTTACCAAATTTGTGTGTTGTCTATTTTCATGTATGCCATTACTTTCAAGTTTAGTAGATAGATTGTATGCATGTGGATGTTTTTAGTTAAAAAGATTTAAAAGGGTTAAAATTAGTTACTTCTAATTCACCTCCCCCCTCTCAAAAGTAAATATTTCTGTAGACACCTAAAAATCCTTTAAAAAATAAAGTATTTTTATTTTTTGAAAAAAGTCCTAATGACATCATCATTTATTAATTAATTAATTAATTTTTATGCCATTAAATCCCTTTATCTTAATTAAAAATATCTAATTAAGGAATCCCTCCCTAAAATGTTTAAATCTTATTTAAACATTATTTCCTTATTTATTAATTATTTAATTAATAAATTGACCAAAAATCCTAAAATAAATAAAAAAATTATTTTTTGCGGCCAATTTCCTTATGACCAATAACCTCTTCCAAAATCTTCTAATCCTTCTTTAATTTCGATTAAAGGCTAATCCCATCATTTCCTACCCCTAATCCCAACTCAAAATATTTAATTAAGATTAAATATTAATCCTCATGTTTATTAAAGAAGTTTTAATAAATATCTCCTCAACCCAAACCCTTGAAATAAATAAAACTTTATTTATTTCCTAAAAATCTAATTTATCCTCATCCTAAGAAGTTCTAGACTCTTCTAGAAAGTCTTCATCCTCATCCTAGGAAATTCTAGACTATTCTAGAAAGTCTTTATCCTCATCCAAAGTCTAGACTCTTCTAGAAGATGTCTTTAAACCTAATCCTAATCCCCTCCTAACCTTGTCACATTCCCTAAACATGGGTTAAGACTTACTAACCCAAGCCAAAGTTAACAAATATCTCCTCCTTCACCCACCCTCATTAAATGCCATCCACTTGCCTATCACTAAGCTAATCCTAAACCATCCTAATCCATTCTCAAATCATTTGCACAAGCCTAAGCAAGCTTAAAACCCTCCTAATCAAGTCCAAGTCAAAATTTCTCTCATCACCCTCAAAATATCTCAACCATAAAATTTTATGAAGTCCACTAGGTCATAAATGACTCTTACAAGCCCTTTTATTGCTCTTACAAGTCATTATGAGGGTCTTTATGAAGATTTTATCCCTTGAGCCTCCTTTGTTGACTCATCCTTCCCCTTTCCTCCATCCTCTCACCCTGTGACATGTGTCACTCCCTGATTGGCTGTAAGGAAGCACAATCCATGTGCTCTCCTCTCATGCAATCTGAGCCCTCCATGAGCTTTTTCCCATCCTTGCATCTTAGCCCTCAATCCCTCAAGCCTCTTGCCTATAAATCGGATCCTTCCCCTTTGCAAAATAACACAATCCATGAAGTAAAGTTATAATGCTATTTTGAGAGCCAAATCCATACTAAAGCCATCTATCCACACCAAAAATCCACAATCATCCATTGAAGCCTTTGGAAGCATATTGAGCATACATCCTATCCATTTAGATAAAGCCACTCAACAAGAGAGCTTCTCATTGAGAGAGCCCATTAATGGATCATATTTTTAATTGAGAGCTCATCTTAGTCTATCTTGAAGTTTATGAATTTTGTTTAGTTTGTAGAAGCTTTATTTAAATTTGGTTTCTATTAGCATACTAACATTGCTCATATACATTTTGGCACGCCCAGTGGGACCCCGCATGGGTCATCTTCATTAGCTTTTTTAGTCAAGTTGTGTATGTCATTTGCTGATTTTGGCTAATTTTTCTTGTTTTTGTGATTGGTAGGATTGTATAAATTGGTTTTGTAGGTCCACATGAGCATGAAGAAGACAAAGGAACTCATAGTATATCTCATAGTGTTTGCAGATTTTTCAAGCTTATAGGTGGACAAAGAACTTGGAATTCTTCTTCCTCTTCTTGTCTATATTCTTCTTATTCCATCTACTTCTTCTTCTTCTTCTTGTGGGAGATCTTGGCCATTTTTTTTTTAAGGAAGCAAAATCATACACACTTCTTTTTAGTGCTTAAAATGAACCCCAAATCATACTTAAATCTATTGAAAAATTAAAAATTTGCAAAAAAGAAAAAATCTTTTAACAAGTGAAACTAAACCAATCTAATCATTTTCATCCTTGCAACATCAAGATTTTAGATGCATTCATGCAAAATTAGGAACACTTCATTTTTGGGAATTTAAAAAGAACTTCAAGTTTCCATTTCAAAAGGTTCAAAATCAACACTAAGTGCACACTAAAGTTCTTTTAAAAAATCTCATGAAAACTAAGAGTCCTAAATGGTTGCCAAAAATTGTCCTTAAAGCTTTGTTATTTGTTCCAAACAAATGTCTTATTGCAAAATCTTGAATGTTTCTTAGGTTTTTCATGCATCAAAACAATATAGGAATATCATTTTTGGGCTTAAAATATGCAAACTAGAACACAAAATCTTGAATGAAAACCAAAGTCCAAAGAGTCATTTTCACTTTTGAGTCCAAAAAAATCTTGAATGATCTAAGGTTAAAACAAAGCACTTCAAAGTTCTTAAAACAACACACAAAATCTCAATCTTGAATGCTCAAAAGAAAACACTTGAATGTTTAACCACTTGTCTTTGAATGCATGTTGCTAAAATCACTCTTGAATGCCATGGATTAAAATAAAATTTTCCTTGAATGCATGATTAAAACAACAAATCCAATCTTGAATGCCAAGGATCAATTAACCATTGCAATATCAAACACTTCATTTGGAGCTTCTAAAAATTGAACAAAACAAATCTCTTTTCCACATGCAATCTAGGTAAAGTTTGATTTTTGGACATTTAAGAAACCTTGTTAAGTTAAAATACAAATTTGAAAAAATCAATTTGAGTAGTTCCTTGGACTCATCTCTTTTCTAATCACCCATCAAATATTAACCATCGGTTGCAATCTCAGCGCCATTTATGGGGATGGGTCTACTTGAAAAAGATGTTAAATGTTCCACAATCTAACTCACTCACTTGGTCTTTGAATGTTTGCTTTAACTTCATCAAAATTCTTAAATGATCAAAACTCTAGATTAAATCAATCACACTTCAAGTTTGGGCACTAAAATAGAACAACAACTAAAGTGGAGAGCCTCCGGACGCGCGCTTGAAATCGAATCTCACACACTTTTGTTTTGGGCTTAAAACAAACTCACACTCAATCTTGAATTTCTTAAAGAAAATTAATCAATACTTGATGTGGAGGGCCTCTAGGTGCGCGAGTTTTCTTTTGTTCACCCTAACTCTTTTTATTGTTTGCATTCTTCGATCGATTTACTTTTGTTGGCGCTTCAAGTTGGAATTGAACATTGTCTCTTAAACATGAGTGCTTGCAAAGCTTAGATTAACGCACATAAGAGTCAGTTGGTAAAAGAACAAGCGTGTTTTTTAGCCCAAGGTCATCCAAGTCTTCTCTCCCCTTGTCATCTTTCAAGGCCATCTTGGGTGCATAAGATTAGGATCCAAAACCTTGTTTCTTTTTAGGAGGCCTGCTTGGGGATTTCATCACCCCTTGGACGATCTCAACTCTAGTGTTCTGGTGGAGTATAAGAATCAGGAGGTGAATCGAAAGACAACTCTCTTGGAATCAAGATTTTGTGACTCGGGCTAAGCCTCAAGAAACTTTATACCCTTGAGAAGTGAAAGAGGAGAAGTGGGTTACCGCTCCTCTTGGCTGTGTGACATCTTTTTGGTCTCATCTACGAATTTGGGCCTCACGTACCTTGGGTATATCGAGGACTCCTTAGCTAAACCAATTGTTAGCCTTTTAGACAACCATCTAGGATGTTAATGTGTTTGAGGTGACTGATCGAAAAATTTGTAGAACATACACACTCCTTGGCACAAGTATCACTTTCTGAGAATCAAAAACTTCTATCTGGTTGTTTCTATCTATTGCTTGATCTTTTATTTGTTGAATGAATGTTTTCCAAACTTGGTCAATCCTAGCTTAGGGCATACTTAGCATAGTCACTGCCTATTCCAGAAGTTGAACAAGTTGAAGCAAAACAACCAAGATCTCTCAAAGCCAAGCAGATTCAGGAATTGATGTCAGAGCAACCCAAGCCCAAACAAAAGTTCCACAAAGTTAAACTCAAACCATCTCTAGCATACCTAGAACTTTCAGCCAAGAGAAAAGAAATAACACCAAGCCCACAAATTGCCAAACTCCACAAAGCAGAGGACAAAGCTACCGAAGAAGGACTTCAAGAGGCCTGGTTAGAGCGCAACATCAAATTTAGCCAACATCTAGGAGTTAATCCTGCTTATACCTTACCAACTAGGCATGATTTCTATGATTAGACACCCTTTTTTCTCCACATCTTCTTGGATAAGCTTCACTTTAGAGTCATCTTTGTAGAAAATCCAACCATCTTAGGTTATCCCCTTAAGCATTATTAGCTCATCCATCTCATTTAGAATCAAACCATCTAGCCAGCAATCAAAACCTCACATCCAAGCCTTCAAAATTGTTGTCACTTTTGACAAAAGTTTGCCACTCCTAAAATCTTCCAAATTCATCAATCTCACCAAGGTTATCCCTTTGACAGAGCTTTGTCTAGGGTAATCCAGCTTTGTCACTTGCTATCCCTCATCACCTTGAGCTAAAGGTTGGGATCCACAAGTGATCAATCTTGTGTTCTTCCTAAATGATCATCAGTCTATCCTTAAGTTGACACAATCACCACCAAGCTTGCACATAGGAAAGTAGACCTTTCGTGCTTTGGCAACATATCTTTGAAGTTAGAATCTCCAACCCAATCCTCCTTAGGTTTTGTCATATAGCTTTGCCTTAACCTAGGAAATCATTTGCATAGAGAAGCCTTCCCCCTTTTGCATCCATCAACATTATTGTGTCTCATCCCTAGGAGCATTTTTCATGCCACCTGTCACTCGCTTAGCCAAGAAGAAAGAAACAATGGAGCCCTATCATTTGGATCAAACAGCCTCACCCCCCTTGAGCACTCAGCCATCCTTCAGCCTAGAGAAAGCTATGCCATCATGTACTGACATTGAAGCTTTCATGAACCAACCAGGAAATGCAGTATTGGTAAATGCCATTATAGACAAGAACAAAGAGACAATCATGGCTAATTTTCGAAGGGAAAATGTAGGAACCTTTGACTTTGGAAGACCCCCTCCATTATCAGATCCATCTCACCCATTGTTTGGGAAGCTACCACCACCCATAGGCTCTTATGATCCAAATTATCCTCAATATATGCCAAAAGAAGAGCCTCCAACCAATCCATATGATCCAACAGACCCAAACATACCATCATCCACCCAAGTTGAAATCTCCATGCCGCAAGCCAACCCAGCCACCACCACTCTATCCTTGGTTCATACCTCTCCGCTCCAAACCCCCTTTACCCAAAATAGCTCACCATTCACCCCCTTCACTATTGCTGCTGCTGCTCCCCAACCCAGCCTTCCAAATCCACCCATCTCCCAAATTAGTGCTAGCATCTTTGGCCAACCTCAGCAATATATAATAGGGATGCCACCCATGGGGCCAAGTAATCAACCTTTCATCACCCCCAGCTTGTTCACTACAGCCCAAAGCACAATCCCATCATTTCCATTAGGTATTTGGAGCTCAATACCATTAACCACAAATCTACAAGCAACTACCCTCACTCCACAAAGCTATCAAATCCCACAAGCTACTACCAATTTTCTACCAAGCTCCCAAGTGACCCCAGCCCCTGCCACCACTCTACCAAGCTTCCAAATCCAACCACAAAGCTATCAAACCCCATCAGTTCCACTCCCAAGCTTTCAATTCCCACCACCTCCACCACCAACTAATCCATTACCTCCAATTACCAACTACTTTTCAATGCCACTTCTAGGAGGTAATCCACCACCCCAGCCAACCACCAATTATTTGCAGATACCATCCCAAATGGAGGCACAACCCACATATATTGGTCAAACCCCACAAGCCCCCCGATCCTTTCCCCAAGCCTCTCAACCATCTTATACCTTACCTCCACAAAGAAATCCATTTATCCCACAGCCATCTTATGTTCCTCAATCCCAACCTCAAATCCCATATCAACAGCAAGCCTCGCAGCACATGCAGCAATATGCGCCACCTCCCCCTCAGCAACCTATCATCCACCATGCAGCTGCCCAAACAATGTACAATCCCTATCAAAAAATCCCTCATAGTCATCCATATTCAGAGGCCCCATCCAGCACATACCTACCTCAGGGCACTCCTACATTGGGGGCACCCCAGCCATCACCTATCAATTCAGAATGGGAGCAAATGAAGATAGCTCTGAAAGCCATCCAAGAAGGGAATGATCCGAAGACATTCAAGTTTGAGAATGTGTGTCCTTACCCATTTGATAGAGCCATTACCATGACACCATTTCCCGAACACTTTGAGGTACCCAAATTTGACAAATTCAAAGGAAAAGGAGACCCTGTCACACATATCAAACAATTTTACATGCACTGCCAGGACGTAGCATACAATGATGTCTTCCTCTTGCACCTTTTTCCCAAAAGCTTGGCTGGACCATCTCTTGAATGGTTTTATAGAATCCCCTATGGCACAATTAAAAACTTTGCTGAATTATCTGAGGCATTTGTAGCCCAATATGCCCATCTTGTTGAAACAGAGCTATCAATAGTTGATCTTGTCTACACCAAGCAAAAAGGTGGAGAAAGCCTTGTCGAATACCTACAAAGATGGCAAAACCTTACCACCCACATATCCTGCACCTTGCCTAAGTCCCATGTGGTGAAAATGTTTATTGATAATGCCCATCCTAGCTTGGCTCACCACATGACCATGAACTGTTTGCAGACCTACAAAGATATCAAAGAGAAAGGAATGATCCTTGAGCAAGGACTCATTAAAGATGGTGTGGTCAAGATTTACAAGGAAGCCAACCAAAATCAATCATATTCCAATGACAAGTCTAGGTATTGGAACAAAAACAAGCATGTTGCAACAGATGGTGTCACTGACACCAGACATGTGAATATTGTTGGTCCTTCTCACAACCAGTCCAACCCACCATATCAACCAAACAATCAACAAGCTATCAACTACCAACAACAAAATAACCAAAGCTATCAAAACCACAATCCAAGACCCAACTTCCAAGGGTCTAGCAATCAAGCTAATGCCATCAATGTAGCTGTAGGACAAAAGCCTAGATTCCAACCTACACCTAGAAACTATACACCCCTTGGTGAGCCATTGGATGTCATTTTTGAGAAATTAGTCAAAGAAAATCTCATCAAATTTCCTCCTACCCAGCAAATTGACCCAAGACAATCCAAAGCTACATGGTACAAAGATAATGAGTACTGCAAATTTCATAGGGTAAAAGGTCACACTACCCTCAGATGCATGAAACTGAAAGACTATGTGCAAGACCTCATTGATCGGAAGGAAATCACTATTGGTGCCCAAACCTCTCCCAATGCAGGCTTACAGATCTATCAAAATGCTTTTCCTCCACACCACAACCAAAATCTTGGAAAAGCACCTATCCAAACCAACAACAACAACACCAACAACCGTTAGCCAAACCAATAGCATGGGAAGAACAATGACCACACTTTATCCTATATAGACTATGGTAGCCTTATAGGTTGTATATTCGAGAAAGAGCCTTCCGTCAATGTTATCAATATCCAAGGACCAAACAATGAGTGTGTAGTCACCACTCGAAGATCACAATTTAACATCGCAGGCCCACCTGTTACATCAACACCATCAACTCCATCAAAAAGCTAGTACAATATCTTGGAACACCTTGGGAACATGCCAGCCCAAATCTCCATTTTAGACCTTCTTCGCACTAGTCCTATGTACAAGAACATCCTTGACAGTGCTCTCATAGAATCCTGTGTCCCTTTTGATATCAATGCTACTGATTTTTGTAATCTTGTTGGACACCTCTCATCCTCATGTGCCCTATCGTTCAAACCCACTGACATACCCGTGGTCGAGCCAGATCACACCCTTCCGCTTCGCATAGCCATCATGGTATCCAACTTTGCTGTGAAAAGAGTAATGATAGATAATGGATCATCCTTGAATATTTGCACCCTAAAATTCATAAAACAAGTTGGGTATACTAAGGCAAATATCATCAGTGAGGTTATCACTGTCAAAGCTTATGACAACTTAGAAAGAACCACAAAAGGAACTATTTTGCTACCAATCAAGGTTGGGCCAGTCATCCAAGAGACACTTTACCATGTTATTGATCTAAACCTACCATTTAATATCCTCCTCGGTCGCCCATGGATTCATGCCATGAAAGCCGTTCCATCCACTTACCATTAGTGTGTCAAATTTCTGCATCAAGGCACTGAGGTAACCATCCATGCTGATCTAGAACCCTTTGCTTACTGCAATGCGGTTGAAGCTTCATATACAAACCATTGCCCTGGAATTGATATCGGCACATCCATCGCCAGCTCATCCCACACTTATAATGACCCAGAAACCATCCTCGCCTCTACCCTGTCTACCATGAAGATCAATAACAAAGGTTGTGGAGAGTATAGTCTGTCAGATGCATTTGCTGTCGAGGCACTCCCACTTGATCCACATGCCCATGGACGACTGACATATCACAAAGCTAAGGAGATTCCACCTCCTCAATACAAACAGTTTGGCCCAACAACCTTTGTATCCTCGAAAATCCCTCTTCATGAGGAGCTCACTCCAGATATCAACAAATGGTTACATAAGGATGCACCTCAAAGAAATCAAGGACGCCTTGATCACTTCAGCCAAAAGTATCCCCAAGAACATAAGCTCATCACTGAAAAATGGAACTATCAAGGTGGTGGTCTAGGACCAGAAGAAAGAGGCATGCAGTGCCCCATCGACGCACACAAGTGGGAATTGAAGTCAGGTCTTGGCTTTGGCATACCCACAACTGGGGGCACCAATGAGAACAGTCACGCTTTTTCAAACATTCACTGCAACCTTGTCAAAATCGAAGACATTCCTGAGGAAGTTGAAAAGAGAGCCTACAATGATATCCTAGACCAAATCTCCCTCGGAGACTCTGTTCTCCAAGAACTATCCATCCACCTCATTGACCTACCACTCGCCCATCCACAATTCATAGATTGGGACCAACCAAGTGTCATACACATCGATGAGTTCACATCAGAGGAGGCACTTCTAAGATTCATGGGAGCTGAAACTCCTCACAAGAAAACAAAGCTAGATTCTGCCTATATCTACAAGCTAGATCCCAAGGGGTATTTTGGAGAAAATCCCCAACCTAGTTCCGATACACCCAAAACTGGAACTAAGGTGAATCTGAGACTAGCTAAGGCAACGAAGAGAACCCCTTAGCAAGAAAATCTAGAGCCACAAGAAGAACATGAGGATTTAGCATTGCCTCCTCAAGATAATCGACCAAAGGTGTCTTCTATTCTAATTGAGGATACTCGAGAAGTCAACATTGGTTCTTCAGAGATTCCCAAACTTGTTCACATTGCTGCATCCCTATCACAAGACCAAGCTGACCTCCTCTTTGAGGTCTTAAGAGAGAACATTGGCCAATTTGCATGGTCATATCAGGACATGCCAGGACTTGATCCAAAGCTTGTAGTTCATCATCTTGTAGTTGATCCAAAGATCAAGCCCGTCAGACAAAAGCTTAGAAAAATGCACCCCAAGGTGGCATTATTGGTCAAAGCTGAATTAGAAAGAATGTTAGCTGCTAAGGTTATCTAACCTATCAACTACTTAGAGTGGATCTTCAACATGGTCCCTGTCACTAAACCTTCCAGTGACATCAGAATCTGCACTAATTTTAGAGATCTTAACAAAGCTTGTCCAAAAGATGATTTTCCCTTGCCCAACATAGATATGATTGTAGATCTTACAGCTGGACATGAAATTTTGTCCCTCATGGATGGATTTTCTACGTATAATCAAATCAAGATTGTAGAAGAGGATCAACATAAGACAACATTCACTACCCCTTGGGGAACCTTTTGCTACAACATGATGCCTTTTGGCCTAAAGAATGCTGGGGCTACCTATCAAAGAGCTATGCCAGCCATTTTTCATGATCTCATCCATAGCATTTTGGAGGATTATGTGGATGATATCTTGGTCAAGTCTCATACCTTCATGGATCATCTTGCTGACCTGGAGAAATTCTTTGATAGGTTAGCCAAATATCATCTCATGCTGAATCCCAAGAAATGTGTCTTTGGGGTCACATCTGGCAAGCTTCTAGGCTTCATAGTTTCTAAACGAGGTATAGAGATCGACCCCAAGAAGGTCAAGGCTATCTTAGACATGCCTCCTCCCCAGACACTACGACAGCTTCGCTCTCTTCAAGGAAAGCTCCAATCTGTTCGGCGCTTCATCTCCCAACTTGCAGATAAGTGTACACCATTTTCACATTTATTGAAGAAGGATGAGAACTTCAAGTGGGATCCTTTATGTGAGCACAGCTTCGACCATCTCAAGCAGTATCTCATCAATCCCCATATCTTGGTTCCACCAGTTCCTGGTCGTCCCCTAATTTTGTACATATTAGCAACACCTACTGCACTAGGGGCACTTCTAGCACAACTTGATGACTACAATAGAGAAAGAGCCATCTACTACATCAGTAGAACCCTAGTTGGTTATGAACTCAATTACACTCCTATGGAAAAAGCTTGTTTGGCAGTTGTTTTCTCAACTCAAAAGCTTTGCCATTACATGCTAAGTCATACCATCCAACTAGTCTCCAAGATTGACCCTCTCAAGTATATGCTCTCTAGAACAGCACTTACAGGCCGTTTGGCCAAATGGGTTATGCTCCTTAGTGAATTTGACATCCAGTATGTGGATAGAAAGGCAATCAAAGGGCAAGCTATAGCAGATCACCTAGCTGATGCACCTCTAATAGATGCTTATCCATTGATCACAGAATTTCCAGATGAGCATATCTGTCTAATTGAAGAACAAGCCCCATGGAAACTTTATTTTGATGGCTCATACACATTTCATGGATCAGGGGCAGGAATATTGTTGGTCACACCTCAAGGAGATTACATTCCAAAAGCCTTCAAGCTATGATTCCCTACCACCAACAATATAGCTGAATATGAGGCCCTCATAGCAGCATTAAAGATAGTTGTAGAATGGAACATTGTTGAGCTACAAATCTTTGGCGATTCTCAGCTCATCATCAAGAAAGCTCTAAATGAATATCAAACCAAAGATGAAAAGCTATTACCCTACAAAGAGCTAGTTGATCAGCTAACCCAACATTTTACAAAACTTTAGTTTACACAAGTTCCTTGAATATAGAACAAAGCAGCAGATGCTATGGCTACTATAGGCTCGCTCTTGGAAATTCCCCAAGAAGCTACACAGTATGAGTTTTTAGTGGAGCAGCTCCTCACACTCGCTTATGCGAATGAGGATTCAAACTGTGTTTGTATCTTGGTTGGTCCCCAATCCCCTTGGTACCATGAGATTCATGCTTACCTTAATGATGGTATCATATCCCCTCACCTCACACGTACCCAATGCCAGAACCTCATCTGAAAATCATCCCGCTATGTTATCATAGCCAATACCCTATATCGTCGGGGTTATCACGATACTTTCTCTCGATGTTTATACCAAAATGAGGCTGCGATGGTGTTAAAGGAAGTACACTCTAGACTTTGCGGTGCCCACACAAGTGGTATTGTCCTAGCGCGACAAATCCTTAGAGCAGGCTACTATTGGGCTACCATTGAAGAAGATTCCTGTGACTTTGTTAGAAAGTGTCTCCCATGTCAGCAGCATGCAAATCTTGTGCACACTCCAGCACAGGATCTACAACCTATTGCACCACCTTGGCCTTTTGCTTGTTGGGGCCTTGATCTAGTTGGAACTATCACACCCCTCTCATCTGATGGACATAAATCGATAATAACAGCTACAGACTATTTCACTAAATGGGTGGAAGCAGTCCCCCTAGTCTTAGCTACAGGAGTTCAGGTCTCCAAGTTCATCTTGTACCACATTGTTTGCCGCTTCGGCATCCCATCCACCATCTTCATCGACCACGGAGGTAACTTTGAAAATCTTAACATGGAAGAATTATGCACTTCCCTCTGCATCCATCACCACTTTTCTAGCCCATATTTCCCACAAGGTAACGGCCAGGCAGAGGCAACTAACAAAACCCTCCTCAAAATTCTAAAGAAAGTTGTCAATGATTCCGGCTGTGATTGGCACCTACAAATAAATCCAGCCCTATGGGCCTATCAAACTTTCTTTCATACATCCATAGGCACAACTCCATACTCCCTAGTCTATGGTGCTGAAGCGGTACTATCTATAGAGGTTGAACTTCCCTCCTTGCGCATATCTTTGCAAGGGAAAATATCAGATGAAGAATATAGAGTAGCTCGACTCACCCAGCTAGATCTCTTAGACGAGAAGCAACAACAAGCCTATGATCATCTCACAGTCTATCAAACTTGTCTCAAAAGAAATTTCAACAAGAAGGTGCTTTCACAACACTTTCAGCCAGGTGACATGGTCCTCAAAGAAAACATGAAAGTCCAAGTAGATCGAGAAAAGAAAGGCAAGTTTGAACCTACATGGCTTGGTCCTTATGTTGTCACTGCTTCCTTTGGCTCCGGAGCTTATCAGCTATCTACACTAGAAGGAGAACTCTTGAATGATCCTACTAACATCATTCATCTCAAGAAGTTCTATGCTTGAAGATCCTTGGTATACCCAGCTTTTGAAAAATACAAAAGAAAAAAATAGTAAAGAGAAATAAGCATCCAATGGTGAAAACTTTGCTATTCAAGCACCTTGGATAGGTACCTTGGTGAAAACTTGGTAATTCAGGCGCCTTGTGTACTAAAGACTAATCCATTATCTATCACTATCCTATCCCTCATCCATTCACCCACCATCCCATAAGACACACTTGCTTGTTCCCTTGGTGTTCCAACCAAATATCCAAAATCTGGTGAAGCTTGTAAATACCTCCTGTACAGCTTGTAAATCTTGTACCAAAGCTTGTATTATACCTTGTAAATCTAGTACCATACCTTGTCTATCTGAATCTTGTCCAAGGTTTGTACCATATTCCAGCCTATAAATAGTCCTGTATCCTAGCTTGTATACTATCACGTGCACACACAAAACCCCATTTTCACTTAAGCTTTTTGCAAACCATCTACCTATCCACCTATCACCTATTATAGACATCCCATCCTTCACAAACATTTCCCTCTCACAAAAACTAAAACATGAACAAACTTGTACATTTGTAACATATCTTGGTCGATCAGCCTGTACATCCTCTTTAGCTTAGTACCATTGTATCTATCCAGCGTTCGTGTCAGTTCATCCTTGATCAGCATCTTGCACCCATCACACATCTTGGTTAGCTATTCCAACGCATCCTTTAGCTAGATTTCCTGTCATCGAAGTGTTATCTTTCTTAGTTCAGCTTGCTAGATGCATCACTCATCCAAATCCACCAGCTTCGGTGCTCTCCGATAGGTCCTTGTAGGATATAGCTTTCCTCATGTCTGATCTTGGTCCGGTAGTACCTTTTCCTACCCATCTTGTTGGCAAACGGCTTTCTTTTGGATTTTCACTTTCTTTTGATTTGGGATCTTCCCTTTTGGGTCTTGAAGTATCTTTTCCAAAAAATCTCCTTGTTCCCTCCTCAAGGTTGCCATGATCTTCCATATCATGGTATGTTGCGAATGGGGCAATTAGAGCGTAAAGTCTTGATCAGGTCTTTCATTTTTTTTTCTTTTCTGCTTGTGGGTTCTCCAGTGTCGTTTCCACGCTGCTTCCTCTAGGATTCATGTGTGATGCTGGGGAAATCTTTGTGTATTTGTTTTGAGTTAGTTTGTCAGTCCTTTGGATGATTGGTGAAAAGGCCTTGATGTTCTTGGTAACCTTGGCAATTAACCAATAGTCCCATAGCAAATCTAGTGCTCAACTACATGGTGGTACTTCTCTTTGAAGTATCCCCCCACTCAAAAAGCTTCAATGGTTTTCCTTCATCTCCACTATCCCCCATCCATATCCAGCATCTGTCTCTCCTACCCCAGCTGATGCATCAGTATCTCTTTGAATCACTCATCACTCTTAGCTTTAGGGATCCACAATCCTAGTCTTAAGGATCCACCAATCCAAATCAACCCACCAAGCCTCATCTTTCGAGATCCACAATCCTAGTCCTAGGGATCTCCGAAACCCATCTTCCACCAATCTAACTCTTTGAAATCCTGTTGCATCAGCTTTATAATCGCCTCATCCATCTCCCTATCCTAGATTCCTTTTTATAGCGCTCCGCTCCTTCATCCTCCACCTTCCCTAAAGTCTTAAGCTTGATTCCTCTTGTGCATTTGATTCTCCTTTATCATTCTCCCGTAGTGAGAGTTTGTGCTAACTAAACCTCTTCTCTTAAGCCAATCTGAGTCTCCTTACTCATCTCAGATTCTTGTATTTTTCAAGAAGCCACCGAGCCTCGCTTTCTCTCCCCGCTGCCTTCTTGAGGGGGCATCTCACAGTCCATTCTCTCCTCTTTTGCTCTAGCCTTGGGCATCTTATTTTCTTATCTTTGATGCCATGCCACTTGCGGCATCACATCAAAGAGGGGCAAAACGTAGACACCTAAAAATCCTTTAAAAAATAAAGTATTTTTATTTTTTGAAAAAAGTCCTAATGACATCATCATTTATTAATTAATTAATTATTTATTTAATTTAATTTTTATGCCATTAAATACCTTTATCTTAATTAAAAATATTTAATTAAGGAATCCCTCCCTAAAATGTTTAAATCTTATTTAAACATTATTTCCTTATTTATTAATTATTTAATTAATAAATTGACCAAAAATCCTAAAATAAATTAAAAAATTATTTTTTGCCCAAAACTTGGCCAATTTCCTTATGACCAATAACCTCTTCCAAAATCTTCTAATCCTTCTTTAATTTCGATTAAAGGCTAATCCCATCATTTCCTACCCCTAATCCCAACTCAAAATATTTAATTAAGATTAAATATTAATCCTCATGTTTATTAAAAAAGTTTTAATAAATATCTCCTCAACCCAAACCCTTGAAATAAATAAAACTTTATTTATTTCTTAAAAATCTAATTTATCCTCATCCTAAGAAGTTCTAGACTATTCTAGAAAGTCTTCATCCTCATCCTAGGAAATTCTAGACTATTCTAGAAAGTCTTTATCCTCATCCAAAGTCTAGAATCTTCTAGAAGATGTCTTTAAACCTAATCCTAATCCCCTCCTAACCTTGTCACATTCCCTAAACATGGGTTAAGACTTACTAACCCAAGCCAAATTTAACAAATATCTCCTCCTTCACCCACCCTCATTAAATGCCATCCACTTGCCTATCACTAAGCTAATCCTAAACCATCCTAATCCATCCTCTAATTATTTGCACAAGCCTAAGCAAGCTTAAAACCCTCCTAATCAAGTCCAATTCGAAATTGCTCTCATCACCCTCAAAATATCTCAACCATAAAACTTTATGAAGTCCACTAGGTCATAAATGACTCTTACAAGCCCTTTTATTGCTCTTACAAGTCATTATGAGGGTCTTTATGAAGATTTTATCCCTTGAGCCTCCTTTGTTGACTCATCCTTCCCCTTTCCTCCATCCTCTCACCCTATGACATGTGTCACTCCCTGATTGGCTGTAAGGAAGCACAATCCATGTGCTCTCCTCTCATGCAATCTAAGCCCTCCATGAGCTTTTTCCCATCCTTGCATCTTAGCCCTCAATCCCTCAAGCCTCTTGCCTATAAATTGGATCCTTCCCCTTTGCAAAATAACACAATCCATGAAGTAAAGTTATAATGCTATTTTGAGAGCCAAATACATACTAAAGCCATCTATCCACACCAAAAATCCACAATCATCCATTGAAGCCTTTGGAAGCATATTGAGCATACATCCTATCCATTTAGATAAAGCCACTCAATAAGAGAGTTTCTCATTGAGAGAGCCCATTAATTGCTCATATTTTCAATTGAGAGCTCATCTTAGTCTATCTTGAAGTTTATGAATTTTGTTTAGTTTGTAGAAGCTTTATTTAAATTTGGTTTCTATTAGCATACTAACATTGCTCATATACAATTTCCACTTGTTAATTCCTATAGTTATCCATTCAAAAAAGCTGACTTGACATCTATCTCATAAACCTTGATATTCTTGCTTGCTTCATAAGCCAAGAACATCCTTATTTATTCCATTCTAGCTATAGGTTCATATGTTTTCTTATAATCTATGCCTTCTTCCTATGAGTAACCTTTGTAAACAAGTATGGCCTTGTTCCTCACAACTTCTCCTTGTTCATTCATCTTATTCTTGAATACCCACTTGGTTCCTATCACATTCTTGTCTTTAGGTCTAGGAACTAATTCCCATGTCTCATTCTTCTCTATCTACTCCAATTCTTCTTTTATTGCTTGAATCCAATGATCATTCTTACATGATTCATCTGTGCTATTACTCTCCACTTTAGAAATTAGGCACAATTCCTCATCCACTCTATTCCTTGTCATCACACCTTTATCTTTGCTCCCAATTATCCATTTTGGAGGGCAATTCTTTGTCATATTTATGATAGAGGTAGTTGACATCTCAACTCTTACCTCATCTCTAGATTGAGTCCTCTATTCTTCTCTATGATCAACATATAGCACATCATTCTACAAGCAATTATTAGTCTCAAAAAAACCTTCAACATTATGTCTAACAATTCTATAATTATAATCTTATTTATTAGAATTATAATGTACCATCTTTTCTTTAGTACCTAACTTTTCATCAACAATAGTGTTAGTCTCAGAATGGTTTTGACATTTGAGTGCCAACACACTTAACCACTTTCTACATTGAAGCCGAGCAACCTTTAGGTGCCGAGTGATCTTCAGGTGTCGAGCAACCTTCAGGTACCAAGTGAAGATCAAGTTCTAAGTGACTTTAACTATCAAGCATGATACATGGGCCAAGTGATATTTAAGTGCCCAGTCACAGACAATGCCGAGCAAAACAGAAATGCAACAGGAGCCGAGTGAGATAGTTTTGTAACATGTGTCGAGCATAAAAAATTAGTAAGTATCAAGTAACAAAAAATGCACATATGAGTTTGTAATGTCATTGATTCAGATGTAAACCATTTTTATTACCGACATTGAAGGATTTAGAAGGATCAAACAGATAAGATCGAATCTTTTATTTTTCCTATGCAAACTACATGCAGCCAATTAAAAAAATGAAGAAGGAATGCAACCAATAAGAAAAGTGCAAGGAATGAGTAGGAAATAGAGATTCAGTATGGATCATAGATCCACACCTAACCCTAAGTCTTCAAATGTCTTTATAAGGAAGATGAAATCTCATTATATTATGAATGGATGGATTGTATGGGGAAACTATAGTGGAGTTCAGAGTTTAGAGTAAAAAAGACTTAGAGGAAGAGAGTAGCAGTTAGACATTCAGTTGATCAGAACAAAGCAAGGGATACAAAAAAATATCAGATCTCAAAGGATCAAGATTAGAGAAAGTAGATCAAGTGCTTGTATTCAGCAATCAAGGATTGTAAACTATCAAGTTTATTATACCTAATACTCTCTAGCCATTGTATTAGGAAGAAAATCCTATGTTGATAGGTTAGCTTAACAGCTATTTTGTAGATCCTTTAAAAAGGTGATTAAATCCTTTAACAGGGTAACACTTCATGTAAAATGTTTGCAAATCTTTTAACCAGGTCACTATTGACACAGTGTAAATCCTTTAATAGGGTAGGCCTTTAATAGGGAAGACCCTTAGAAGTGGTCAAACATTATTGCTACAGTGATTTTGTGTGTATCATCCCCACCCCAGTTTTACCTTCTTATTCTTGGAGGGCTTCTAGGTTACCAAAATCTCAAGTGTTATGTGATGATTAATATTTGTTTCTCATGATTTTTTAATGTTTATATGCATGTATGTTATTTTTAGTTATATGTTATTAAGGATTTACAATAGGCTAAAGGCTAGTACTTCTGATTCACCCCTCCCTCTTAGAAGCATTCTTCCCATTTGATTATTCCAAAAATTGGTATCAGATCCAAGTTCTCTCAAGAAGAAGCCTAACATATTGGAGGAAAAGATATGATGATGGAAGTTTTCAAACTTGGGAAGATCATTGATAACCAGGTGATAGACGTGCATCTCACTCTACACAAGGTAGAGGAAGCTAGAGAGGAATTAATAAAATCCTTAAAAGGAAGAAAGGAAATAGCTATAGCCAAAAATGATATTCACTACAAGGAGATTGACACCACACAAGTATTTTCCAAAGGAGATTCAAAAGAGTTTGATGCAAAAATAGCAGAACTGATGGAGAAAAATAGAGTTCAAGTAGAAGAGATAAGATCTCTCAAGATGGAACATGAATCACAGGCCATAATGTTATGTGAAATCACTGAACAAAAGAAAAGAGTGTTTGAAGAAAAAGCCATGATAGAAGATGACAGGAGAAATCTTAAAAATAGATTGGAGTAAAAGACAATTGAGTTTGAAAGAATCTCAAACATGTAGCTAGATACCTTAAGCTAGATGATGAATGCACATCATGAGCTAAATATGAAGGACATTGAGATCTCCACACTGAAAATGCAAAATGAGCAATTGCAAAATAACTTGAAAAGAGAAAAGGAAATTTCAAAGAGCTTCAACAAACCCAATAAGGCCATTAAGTATTTTGAGTAGTTACTAAAATCCCCAAGGTCCAGCCATGACACTCAAGGATTAGGATATACCAGCACTGAAGAAGGAGAGTCATCCAAGACTACAAAAGAAAGAAGCAACAAAGGTAAGAACACCAAACTTAACTATCATTTTTGTTGAGATAATTAGTGTTGCACACATTGCATAATATTGTTATATTTTATTATTTTATTTTATTATGTAATGTTATACCTAGATGGACGTGCAACATGTAAAGATTCCCATGAAATATTCTTGATGAGTTGTATTATAACATTGTGATAATATTTCATGTAATTATTTAATATTAGGAAAAAGAATTAAATGCCCAATATTAAATGTGGGGTCAGTGGGTTAGGTAGCACATGGTTTATGTAATACTACTTGGTGGTTTTGTGGGACTTACTACTATATAAGCAGCCATAAGCGTAGTTGTTGTAGAGAGAGAAGAGTGAGAAAGAGAAGAGTCAAGCGGGACAAGGCTTGATAGGTTAGCCAAGGGAGCATTTGTAAAGGTTGGAAGCATGGCATGGGATGTTTTATTCACATGGATTGCTCGGTGGTGGCTATGGCTATGAAGGCTTCCATGGTTGTATTGCAATGATATTTTTTACTAAATAATACATGGTGATGGATGCTTTTGGAGGCTAGGTTTTTTCTCTCAATGAGGGTTTCCCAAGGTATATCTTGTGTCACAATTTTGTGTGTATTTTGTCTATTCTCTTGCATGTGGATTTTAATTCTGTGTTTATTTTAAATCTATTATAGGTTATGTGGAAATGGTTATATTCTTTATTGTTGAGTTTCCTTACAAGTGGTATCAGAGCTATGGTTTTATTATTGTAACCCTAGATTGAATCCATGGGAATGCATGAGAGGATAAAAGAAAGGGAAAGATATATGAATAATTTATTGTATATCTAAGGGCTTTGGGTTTGCTGTTATGATGGGTTGTTAAAAGATTTGGGCATGTGAAATTGTTGGAGAAAAGAATTTTTTGGATATTTCATTTAAATGAGGGTTTTGGGGGGTAGCTTGCAGAAATGACCTCTTGGGTAAAAACAGACTTCACCATTGGATCTGGGTTGACATTTCCATAAATTTTGATATATAATATGCCCTAGTTTGGCCATGTTTAGAGGAAATGAAAGAGTTTTTTGATTTCAGCCCATGATGGCTGTCAAATTTAATCCTGTCAGAATTTTCGTTACAATTTTTTTTTTTGAAATATTGTGGTAAAAATGGTAAAAAGACTATCTTAGCAAAACGGCCATAACTTTCTCTTAGAATATTAGATTTTATAGTTCTTATAGGCATTGGAAAGCTAATTCAGAGCACTACAGCATGGTATAGTTTTGGTTCTATGATTTTGAGATTTTGTTAAGTTTTAAGAGCCCTAAAGGTAGATGTTGTTTATTTTAAGCATGAATTAGGGCATAACTTGGGCATACAGAGTCAAATTTTGGACTTCGAGTAGTCAACAAAAAGCTCTTGGAGAGCTCTACACATTGATTTAGATTTTGCATAGGGTTGACATAATTTATTTGGTGATATATTGATTTGAATAGTTTATAGATTTTTTTTTACTACGGTAATATTATGAGTTTATGGCATTGGAGATTTAAGATTTGATGTCATTGTATACTCAGTTCATATTTCAAATTGGTCTCATGATGATATGGTTATCAGTGTCTAGTTTGGATATGTATGATGACTCATTGGATCTACAAGTTGTGCAGTGTTGTAAGCAGTCTTTACTTATAGGTTGCATTTATTGCTTGGTTATGGGTTGTCTTTGCCCATTGATCTTTC
Organism: Cupressus sempervirens; assembly: GCA_028749045.1. Lineage (NCBI taxonomy): Eukaryota > Viridiplantae > Streptophyta > Pinopsida > Cupressales > Cupressaceae > Cupressus > Cupressus sempervirens. The sequence goes on along the minus strand of CM053786.1, from coordinate 794,487,078 downwards.
ATTATTGGTGCATATTCAGATTGGTGGCTTGGATTTGGGTTGTCTATGCCCTAAGTCACATGATTTACTGATTTTATCTTCATGTAGAATGGATGAGATGTTGTTATGTGAAGGATTGTTGTTGACTATTTTATGCTGATAGGTTAGACACTTTGAGGGACAGATACTCAGTTCATGGATGTGATCATGGTGCCATAGATTTTGGCATGACATGATTGGATATACAGGTACATCCTTGATGTTCATTAGCTTGTATTTTTTGATTCAGTTATGGTGGTATATCTTCTTGGTTGAGGATCATGGTTATTTGGTTTCTTTTAAGGATCTCATGATGTGCACTTTGAGTTCATTGATGGTTTGATGCCTTGGTTGATTCTCATGGTTAGAGAATAGTTTTTCATCATTATGTCATGGATAACTTGGATACACGATTTAGTGGGAACTTGTAACAATGATGAGGTGACAGTGTAGGATTAGTTCTTGGTTTTGGTTTGGATTTCATATAGGAGATGGATTTTATGATGCCATGGGAGACTTGGTACCATAGTTGAGTGGGAGTTCTTGGCATTGATATATTTATTGAGTGTTTGTAGATGTTGGAGGTTTGTCTTAGATCTTGTTGCTGCAAAAATGTCTTTGCCATTTGCATGGTGCACTTGTTATCTTCATGGTGTGTGAACATGGTTAGATCTTGAGGACTCATGGAGTTCTTGGTTATCTTCATGGTGTGTGGAGATGGTTCTTCCTGGTATGTGGAGATGGTTTTCTTCATGGTGTGTGGAGATGGTTTTCTTCATGGTGTGTGGAGATGGTTGCATCTTGAGGATTCATAGGGTTCTTGGCAAAGGTGTGATTTATGCTTTTATTTGGCATGTTATCCTTGGTATGAGGATGGTTTCATTATTATGTCATGGTATACTCTTGATACACATTTAGAGTTGTGACATGTTATAGTATGTTCATATGGAGCATGTTATCTCTTTGGTCGAGATGGTTAGATCATGTTGTCATGTTTATGTTCCTAAGGCCATGGTTGGAAATTTGACATTGATCTTGGTTTAGTTTCTTTGTGTTGAGTACACTGATCATAAGCTAGATACTTCATGATATTGCTATGTTGCATTTGGAGCTGGCATGGATTGATTGGTTATAGGTGCTCATGGATACTTAGAGATGGTGATGATATTGATTTCTCTTGGATTGGAGAAGTATTTGTTGGGATGGTTGATGGTTTTAGCAGGAAGTTCGAGGGGCAATCACCTAATATGGACTTGAGAGGAGATTTTTTTTAGATGAGTCTTGGTTGGAGACTGGTTATCTTGATGAGCATTCTCATTCCCCACTCTTGGTCTACTCGACGGTGTGCTACTTGAGAGGTATAGCCCATTGTTTCTCTCAGTTGCATTATATTTATGCTTTTCTTTCATGGATATGGATCTTGAGCTATGGTACATGAGTTAGTTCTAGAGGGTTCATTTGAGAGATGGTTTAGCATTGTTTATCTCCATGTGCATATGTTGTTATGCTAGTTGAGTTTGGAAGATGGTTTTATATTGGGCATATTCCTTGTATTAGGAATGGTTTATTGAGTTTGATTTTCTTGTGAGAGGCTTACATCCATGATTAGTTATATGGTATGGTTTGGATGTTGTTGAGGCTTCTTGTTGGGGTTTTATGAAGGAGATCATACTTGCATAGTTTACATCTAGAGGTGTGTGTAGAAGGACATGATATAGATTATAATTTGCATGGTTTCTCCAGTCTTGGTTATCTTGTTGGATGTTTAGTTTTGCCTACATTGGATTTGAGATTGGTTGGAGATTGTGATCACTAGTTTGTGCTCATGTATGTCATGTGAGAGATGACATGGTTATTCTTTTATCTCTTTCCTCTATTGGTTGTGGAGAATTTGGGATACTATTGGAGACTTGTTATGAGATTTGTTCTTGTAGGATATCAGTTTATGTATTGTGGATGTCCTTGATACTACATGGATTCACTTCTTTGAGATGTTATTAGTGGATTGCTTATAGAGTTGACATTATCTTTTGCAGTGGGACCTTCTTGGTATATATATGGCAAGTATTGCTCTTGAGGCTTGTGATTGAAGGTTATAGATTAGATATGTCGGTGATATGAGATTCACTTGTTATACCTTTGAGGTATGGATAGTTGGATGAGTTTGGCACTTGGTGTGGGTACTATTTTAGCTATGGATATTTTGACAACTACGGATACATGTGATTACTTTTGGATCAGGTTTTTGTGCTTGGAATTTTAGTTGGTATAGGATTTTATGATCTTCTAATGCAACAAGTTGGGTGGCTTTCTCTTTAGATGGATTCTATGTATGCCTAGTGGTAATGGCATAATAGGAGGTGAGATCATTCATGTTTGAGATGTTGGATACTTTGATTTTGTTATGGGTACCAAGATGGAGCACTTGGTGTATTTTGATCCATGATGGTGGATGTGCTAGGAGGGATTGTTCCCTTGTTCATTTATGTGGCTACGGATTGACTCTATGCAATGTATACAACAAGTGAGAGATTGTTGAGATAATGGGTGTTGCACACATTGCATAATATTGTTATATTTTATTATTTTATTTTATTATGTAATGTTGCACCTAGATGGATGTGCAACATGTAAAGATTCCCATGAAATATCCTTGATGAGTTGTATTGTAACATTGTGATAATATTTTATGTAATTATTTAATATTGGAGAAAAGAATTAAATGCCCAATATTAAATGTGGGGTCAATGGGTTAGGTAGAACATAGTTTTAGCACATGGTTTATGTAATACCACTTGGTGGTTTTGTGGGACTTAATGCTATATAAGTAGCCACAAGGGTAGTTGTTGTAGAGAGAGAAGAGTGAGAAAGGCAAGAGTCAAGCGGGACAAGGCTTGATAGGTTAGCCAAGGGAGCATTTGTGAAGGTTGGAAGCATGGCATGGGATGTGTGGATTCATGCTTGTTCACATGGATTTTTAGGTGGTGGCTATGGCTATGAAGGCTTCCATGTTTGTATTACAATGGTACTTTTTGCTGAATAATACATGGTGATGGATGCTTTTGGAGGCTGGGTTTTTTCTCTCAATGAGGGTTTCCCAGGGTATATCTTGTGTCACAATTTTGTGGGTATGTTGTCTATTCTCTTGCATGTGAATTTTAATTCTGTGATTATTTCAGATCTATTATGGGTTATGTGGAAATGGTTATATTCTTTATTGCCGAGTTTCCTTACAATTTATGTGGTAAGAAAGGACATATCTCTAATGTATGCAGAAACAAGAATGCCCATCAGCATGATAAGACTAGGAGTACAAGCTATTGTCATAAGTGCAAGAAGTAAAGACATCAAGCACATGAATACAGAACTAGGACTATCAAGACACCAAGATTTGAAGGTCATTGCTACAACTGCAAGAAGTATGGACATAGAGCCTTTGAATGCAGATCAAAGCTTATGTGGACATCAAATCAACTAGCAAAAACAAAAGGAAATGAAAATCACTACTATTGGGATTACAACACCAAGTATAGCTATCATTATTGTTAGGAATATGGACATATCCCTAAAAATTGTATAAGGACACACTTCAGAGGGAATTATAGAAGGTGGCTAAGTCAAACCACTTGTTTCAGCTGCTTGAAAACTGGTCATATTAGCAGAAACTGTCCTACAAGGTCAAAAGCACCAAAAACTGAAGCCAAAAAAGGAAAAGAAAAGATTGATGTCAAAAAAATAAGAGGACAAATGAATAAGACTTGGAAGAAGAAAGATGAGTGCAGCACATCAAGTAAAGGGATTACTTCACCCAATGGGTCAAGTGATCACACTTCATCAAACTAAACATGAATAGATGCATGGGACTAATATACAAGTTATATCATACAACAATCCCAAGAAAAAGAAGTACTAAAAAGAAGAAATCAACATAAGCAAAGATGCCAAATCATAATATGAATATTCTTACAAAACTGTCGACTTGTCCTCAGAGGCCGAGTAAAACTCTAGTGGGTGTCGAGTTCCTAATAGTGACCGAGTTGATGACTAATGCTGAGTTGAGTAACTCTAATGGAAGCCGAGTAATGTTGAAAATCCTTCAAAAGCTGAGTGGGCAATTGAGCATTTAATGTGATGGAAATAAGGTATATTATTTTAATTTTAATCATTTTTCTTCATCGTGAACAAGAAACAAAGAAGAGAAAGAGAGTGGAGCAACTTCATAGTAGAGAATCCAATGTTCCAATCAGATTCCAACCTCCTACAATGCATTTTCATCAATCTTGAGGTATTTTTGTTTGTGCTGAGCTATGCAGTTTCATATTTCTTTGTAAAGAAAACCCTAGTTTGCACAAATGGTTTCAAGTTCTAAGAAAACCCATGATAAAGAGTCATTTGAGGTACAACTAGTATCTAATGAGGTTAAGAAGCCTGATTTCTATCCTATCCCTAATGTTGCATATAAGAACGATCCTGTTGGAGCTCTTTTCCACATACCCCCAAAAGTTGTAATGGTTCAGGATGTAAGGAGATGCTATAACTTTAAGATAGGAGCCATATGGGATATGGAAATAAGGGCAGCCTATGAGAAGTTATGTGTCGATGGAGTTTTGAAGGATGAATATAAAATTTCTGAGAGGAAGGGTTTAACATGAGCTTTGGGTTTTCCCACCATATTTAAGACAAAATGGATTAGACTTGTGTCAAGTAGAATTCATGATGGTAGTCTATGGTTAGAAGATGTTCCCATAAAGATCATGAAAATAATCATTCATAGGGTGACTAGATATCCTACCCTAGATTGGTACAAGACCTTGAGAAGTGATTCTAAGGAGGCTATTGAGAAAAACATAGGTGCCAAGTGGAATAAAAGAGGAATGACAATTAACACCATTCAAGATCCTCTCATTGAATTTGATATTAGAGTTATTGCCCATAAATTTTATCAATCTAGTAGAGTCAACAGTGTGCCTTATATTTTAGTAGATGTAGGTTACAAATTGGTGAAAAAGGATCATACTTATGATCTTGTAAAGCTGCAACTACAACAGATTAATGAAAACTTATTAGCTATAAGAAGGAAAAAGGGTGCCCAATGCAAATTTGGTGCAATTTTGGTTTGTATATTCTTCTATGTTTAGAATGAATTTCCTTCTTTTGGAAAAGTTTCATGGAGAAATGATAGAACTATCATAGCCCAAATTAATGAATATATAAAACAAATGGGAGACAATTTTGACACACTGATGAAAAGTTATTTTGAATATTTTAAGAAATCAATGAAGCAAAGACTCAGGATTCTAGTTTCTTTAGTGGAGAAACATGTAAATGATGTTTGTTTTCTTGTAGATATTGACTATACCTATGTACAAGCCATCATACCAAGAGTGAGATGGTTAAGGCCTCTTGGTTATGAGATCAACATAGATGAAGCATATGCAGCAATAATTGTATTATTGGTAGAAGAGATAGAAAAGAGTGTTCCACACTTTAGCACTTATGATGTGGTAAGGTCAAAGGTGGATATGGAGTTAAAGAATGCCTCCAAACTCAAGAAAAAGGATAAATTAGTTAAAAAGCTAAAGGCAAAACTTGGTGAAGGCACAACAGAAGGGGATGAAGAAGATGAAGAAGCAGAAGGAGATGAAGAAGAGCAAGAGTAAGGACCACCTGCATTAATCCAAGGCATGGGTGAAGATGTTGAAGAAGAGGAAAGTGTAGAGAAGGATGCACCCAAGGCTGAGCCCAAGAAAAGGAAATCAAAGAAGCAACTAGTTGCATAGCCTAAGGCACAGAAAACTATGACAAAACCTAGCCCAAAAAAGCCAACTACAAGGGTAGATACAAGGGGAACAGCCAAAGTAGAAAAGGAACAAGAAAATAAGAAGGCAATAGAGCAAGGTGGGCCTACAAAGCAAAAGAGAAGAAATTTTATTGCACCACAGGATTCAGAGGAAGAAGAAACATAATCTGATGAAGAACAATTTAGAATGGTAAGATGCTCCACTTCATCCAAATTAGAAAGCATTTGTAATGATATTAAAGATAATGCAGATTTGTCTATTCTTAAGACCGTAGAGTTCAATAAGTTGTCTATAGAACAACAAAACACATTTGAGGATTCCATCTATACTATGATGGAAAAGTTCAAGACTACTCCACTTAAACTTGACGACTCAATACCCAAGGAGCTAAGCACATTAATTGAGAATAAGTGGCATTATTGCCTCAAAATGGAAAAGGAAATAAGAGAGTCAACTTTGGCTCATCTAATGCTAGACCTTACAAAAGGTCAAATTAGTAAGGAAAGCAAAAAATATACAAGCAAATTTGTACCTAAATATTGAGCCTTCAGTATCCTGCAGAATCAAATTGAAGATGTTGTCAAAAAGTCAACACAAATATGGAAGGTAATCTATGGATTGACTATAAGAAAGGAGGGAGAAGAGGACCCTTTTGAAGGGAGAAATAAAGAAGAAGATAATGATGAAAGTGAAAAAGAGGAAGATGTGGAGAAAGATGCCCAAGAAGGTGAGCAGGCAATAGCTGAGGGGCAGCAACAAGAATAGAGTGTCAAAGACACCCAATTGCCACCACCTAGTCCTCCACATATTGCAACTACACCTGTAGAATATGTAACAATAAAGGATGTTCCTAACACCTCTTGTTACAATATCAATCCACTCATTGCAGAGGATCTCAAGAAGATTCTTCACCAAACAACATTGCAATCACAATTGTACACAAGCCCTATTTTGGTGAGTGTAGAGGAATTATAGAAGGTAGTAGCTAAAATTACCAAGGAAAAGGTGAATCCACAAGAACCACCTTCATAACTTCCTATAGCTACTAGTACTCAACTTAAAGAGCACAAAGTCAAAGATACAACTACTAAGGTTGACACTTTAGGGGAGACAACAAAAGAGAAAACTAGACAAAAAGATAGCTCTGTATCTATAGCACAAGCACAAGGTGCATTGCCTAAGATAACTATCATTGATCAAGGTAGAAAAGAATAGGACAAGGAAGGGGAGAGCGCTAAGGAGAAGGAGAAATAGGCAATTCAAACATTGGCCAACTTTCCTAGAATAGGGACTCCAACTAAAAATTCACAATAGCCAAGCTCTATAGTACCATTGCAGATATCTATACCAAGCTCAAGTTCTACCAAGGTTGCAAGGGTACTTCACTATGGAGACCCTACTCTTGATGAAGAGATAGTCATTCCTAGGTATGACTTTGACACCATGACCATTGCCCAAATGACTAAAGTGCAAGAGGCACTTGAAAGGAGGAAGAAGCAAGAGGTGCTTAGGAATGAGTACAAATAGAGGCAAGCATTAGTAGAAATTAAGGATGTATTTCTAGATGCTTTCAATTTACAGGGACCTAATGAAACAAAGCCCATAATGGAGCAACTAGCCAATATAGTAGACCAGGTAAAAAGTGAAGACCAATAGATCAATGTAAAACTAATGGAATGTTCTAAAAAAAAATTTCAAGGAAAAGTAAACACGAAAATTGAAAATGAAATAGCACTATCACAAGTTGAACTGGCCAAGAAAATTGAAAAGGTCAAATAGGTACTTGAGAATAAATTCTCATTGTACAAAAAGTTGTGTGACTTCTCATATTTCACACAAGAGACCAGCTAGAGGATAATGAGCTTGGAGGGGAATTTGAATATTTCAAGCATGCATCTTCCTAAGGATCCAACTCAAAGTGAGAAGCATTTTTCTCAAATGCTTCGTACTCGGAAGGAATTGGCTTCAAAGCCAAATTGCTATAGCTTCAATCTTCCATCACCCCACACTTGGAAATCCTCCATAAGGAACAAGCCTATGTAGAAAATGTTCTAAAGAAATATCCTAATTTGTCTACTTTAGATGGTCTTGTTCATCTTGCTGCAGAGACTACCATCCAGTGCAAATCTCTTGAAATTGCTTTGAGTAATTAGGATGCTTCTCTCAAGATGATTATGGAGGTAAATAGTACATTTTTGGAAAAATATGGTCTTAACCCTTAGAACCCTTTAACATAAGTATCAAAAAAGGGGGAGATAAAGAGAATGGGGCAGATGAGATAAAAGGGGGAGATATAATGTTATATCAATATTCAACATGAGACATATTTAGCACAAAAATATTTTGGTTACCAAAATAGAACAGATAATGGCACAATCCACTCAGGGGGAGTTACAATAATTTTTTGATTAGTGAATGTATTCATAAGGTTAGATAAATAATTCTTAGTTAATTGTTTTTGACACTCATGTCAAAGGGGGAGATTTTTAGTCTCGAAATGGTTTTGACATTTGAGTGCCAACACACTTAACCACTTTCTACATTGAAGCTGAGCAGCCTTCAGGTGTCGAGTAGCCTTCATTAGCCGAGTGAAGATCAAGTGCTGAGTGACTTTAGGTGTCGATCATGATATAGGAGCCAAGTGATATTTAAGTGTTGAGTCATAGATGATGCCAAGAAAAATAAAAATGCAACAAGAGTCGAGTGAGATAGTTTTGTTACATGTGCCAAGCATCAAAAATTAGTAAGTTTTGAGTAACACAAAATGTACATATGAGTTTGTAACATCACTAATTTAGATGTAAACCATTTTTATGGCCAACATTGAAGGATCTAAAAGGATCAAATAGATAAGATCAAATCTTTTATTTTTCCTATGCAAACTACATGCAGCCAATTACAAAAATGAAGAAGGCATGCAACCAATAACAAATGTGCAAGGAATGAGCGGGAGAAAAAGATTCAATATGGATCGTAGAAAATCTCATTGTATTATGAATGGATGGAGTGTATGGGGAAACTATAGTGAAGTTCAGAGTTCAAAGTAAAAAAGACTTAGAGGAAGAGAGCAACAGTTAGACATTTAGTTGATCAGAACAAAGCAAGGCATATGAACAAATATTAGATCTCAGAGGATCAAGATTAGAGAAAGTAGATCAAGTGCCTATATTCAAAAATCAAGGATTGTGAGCTATTAGGTTTATTATACCTAATAATCTGTAGCCATTATATTAGAAAGGAAACCCTATGTTGATAGGTTAGCTTAACAACTATTTTGTAGATCCTTTAAAAAGGTGATTAAATCCTTTAATAGGGTAACACTTCATGTAAAATGTTTGTAAATCCTTTAACTAGGTCACTATTGACATAGTGTAAAGCCTTTAATAGGGTAGACCATCAGAAGTGGTCAAACATTATTGCTGTAGTGATTTTGTGAGTATCATCCCCACCCTAGTTTTACCTTCTTATTCCTAGAGGGTTTATGTGTTACCAAAATCTCAAGTGTTATGTGGTGATGCATGTTTTTTTTTCATGATTTTTTAATGTTTATATGCATGCATGTTAATTTTAGTTATATGCTATTAAGGATTTAAAATAGGCTAAAGGTTAGTACTTATGATTCACCCCCCACTCTCAGAAGCATTCTTCCCATTTGAATATTCCAACAAATAGTTACTAATGTTGTCTCTTCTAAGACTTCCTTTTTCTTAACGAATTCAATCTCAATATCTTTATTATCATAATCATTTAAGAATATTTCTATACTTTCTTTAAATTCTAGGCATTTCGATGAAAAATGACCTAATTCTTTACATGTTCAACAAATGAAAATTTTCATACCTTTTGGTTCCCTTTTCATAAGCAGATCAATACCTTCCTTGATCTTCTTGTCTTATTTTCATATGGTTCTATCTTTGCTTCCATTATTTTTTATTCAACAAAAGGATTCTAGATTGGGAAACTCAATGTCTATATTTACACATATCTAATAATTCACCAAAAAGATCTATCTTCTGTGAGATAAAATTTCCTCTATTAGATTTTGAACTAATCTTTCTTGCAATGATCTTCCAAAGTTGTTAGACTTTATCTTCAAGGACCTGATGCTCTAATACCAATTGTTATAATATATAGTCCATTGATATAGCTAGGGGGTTGGGGGGGGGGGGGAGGGTGGGCGGTTGAATCAGTTATCTAATTATTATCATAAAAATGAACCTTAAACAAAATTAACCATATAAATAATATAAATTGAAACCACAACAAGATACTTATACACGATTAACACTAGATATGTTAACTAGGGAAACCCTTGATTAGAGAGAAAACCCCAATGGGAATGGTACCCATAAGATGATGTACTACTATAAATATTCCTTGTTAGAGGATAGACCCTATTAGGAGTCTAATACACTATTTAGTACATATGAGTCCCTATTAGGAGACTTTGAATCCTTGTTAGGAGATTCCAACCCTATTAGGAGTTTTGCCAACCCTATTAGGAGTTGTGGAAGGTAGTTGAACCCACTAGCCAAATAGCTTCAAGGTTAAGATCAATGAATGCACTGTCCAAATGATCTTTGTATTGTTCCTTGCAAAATAATAGAACTAAAATGTACTTCCTTCCTCTATATTTTTCATTGTCTTGTCAACTAAACTTCTACTCCTTGAGATGATGCAACCAGATCTAATACTGCACATCTAATAATCCCTTGGATTGCTTACTCACATTTACCAAACATTTTTCTCCTTCTCACACTATGCACTTTACTTCACATCCAACTTGAAGTAAGTCTAATACAAATAAAGAAAACATGTTTCCTTTATACCATGTCTTCACAATAGTTCTTTCAGTCATCCTTTAGGCTTTCCTAATTAATTAAAATAATATAATTAATTAATTCATAATACAATAGTATTATTAGCTCATAGCCTACACAAAACTTTACACGTGTGATACTAGAGCTTGCACACTAGCTAATATCACCACATGACTATCCTATGTCATAGTGTGACTATGCACTTCTTCATTACATCCCAGATGTAAGATAGCAATCAAACATCATAACACTATTTTCCAATACTTTGCTTCTATACTACTATCAGTAAATTAGGTACAACTTTCATATGTCATTGACTTAGCCTTTGTGAACTTAACCACATCATAAGGACATAGTTTGGAACATGTCCCTAAATATGTATCACCATAAAATTAAACCATTATCCATACTAGTAAGATCTTTGAGTGTTTTTCTTCTAGTCTTCACAAAAACACTACTATGTTGACATCAATGAAAAACACAGTCATGAATGCAACATATCAATACTCTCCAATGCTTAGGATACTCCCCCAATGAAGTATCATCAGCATTCATGTTAACATAGTTTACATAGAAAACTCAACCAATACTACCATACTTCATATCTCAACATCAACTAAAATTTCTTTCAAGCTCGGTAAACCATAGTGAAATTTTTCATGCTTGGAAGCAATATGAAAGCTAACAAAACTATAGATTTTTCCAGGTTCTAACCAACATATTTCATCTTAATTCATGCACATATAATATTTTAAAAACTTATATTTTTGAAACTAATGTAAAATATATCATTAAAATATCAATCACACACATACCTTTTGATTTCCTAGTTGGGGTGATGTGATCACCTAATCCATTGGATGAAGTGACCTCATCTAAACTTGATGTGCTACAATATTCCTTTTTCTTCCATGTCTTGTTCATCTGATAACAAACACAAGGTAGGGGAATCCCCAAAGGAGATATCCTAGCCCCCAAGAAATAACCACACAGTGAAAAATAATAGCAAGAAGAAACAATGCAAGATATGATACCAAATTACAATAATTTGTTCATAAAATATAACTAATTATATGCAATATGCCCGATGAAAAGGCTTTCTAGGTTAGGGCCGAATATAAATAGAAATTATAAAATTAGTTCTACAAAATCCAATAAGATGAAACTTTAAAACCAATCTCATCTAGTCCAGATACACAACTGGATAAGAACACCAAGAAGAATCCACACTTATACCCTTAGTTCCACCAAGAGATCCTCTAGTTCCTAAGCTAAAGATGTAGCTCTTCAAATTCACATCTATCCTTCATCCCATACCTAATTCAATGACTAAAAGACTCCAAAAGACCCTTACTTATGCCAATCTAAGCCACAAGTTGGCCACAACACAAATTAAATACACATACATAAATTAAATCCCAAAAGTCAGCCTCCAACAACAATTAAATGTCCTGAAATTGATATCCAAGAACAATTGTGATATCTCATAGCTCCAATTGAATTGGAACTCATTATTCAAATTGAAGGTATAAATTTAGGTCCAATAAAATTCCTTAAAGGTTAAAAGTTTGATTCACCAAATATAAGTGTGTATCTATCTTGAAAGTCAACCATACAAAATTGTCACAGAAAACTACCAAAAATCAATACTCTAGAAGAATTTCCATATCTCAAAACTTATAAGGAATTAGAACTTGTGCCTTGGATAATATATATTAGTATAGACCCTCTTCAATCCTTGAAATCAGTATCCTCTAAATCATTGCAAAAAAATAGTTACATGGCTCAAAATAGGCACCTAAAAACTAGAAAACATAGTTCCAACAGCAAGGTAAAAATAACTCAAACTTCAACTCAATCCATCAAATCTATACACAATCATGAGGAAAGTTTCTCCAATGTGTCTTAAATGCATCCCTAACCATGAAAAGTGTAACTCCACCAAAATCCAAGCTTGATTCTCCTCAACACTTAACCAAAATTGCTCCAAACATGTAGGATTGCAAGCAAGCCTAGGATGCTCCTACATTAGACACCGCATGTTCGAAAAGATGTTCGAGTAACTACAAGAAAACCTTCTAGAATTCAACACATAAATTCCAAATTGGTTCTTCACATACATGTCCTCCAATTCTTCAACTTGCATACTCTTTCCCTTATTTTTCTTCTTCTTCTTCACATCCACCACAAGTGTTCCATAGGTCTACTTTCTAGGCTAATCTCCAACCTTCTTAGAATCTATCAACCCAACTCAACTGCCAATACTCAGGTTCCTCCTACCAAGCTCTTCATTCTACAAAGAAACTAGGGAAAACTTCTTATCGTCTTTCTGAAAAGTAAACACATTCTTGACACAATCATGCACAACCCTACAATCATACTACCAGGGTCTACCAAGCAACACATGACAACTATTCATGTCCACAATATCACACAACACTTGATCCTCATACTGCCCAACCTATAAATCAACAAGGCATTTCCCCCTCACTTCCAAAGCATGCTCACCTTGCAACTAGCCAATCCTATAAGGATAAGGGTGTCTCACTCTCTTCAAACTAAGTTTCTAAACCATCTCTTTTGCAACAAGGTTATTAGTACTACCACCATCCACAATTACCTTACATATTTTACCATTAGAATTACAATAGTCCTAAAAAAACTAGTCCTCTGATAAGAATCCAATGCCCTCTCAGCAACTAATACTTGCCAAGCCAACAAACTTTCTCCTTGCTTAGGCTAATTTTCCTAGATGTCAACCTCATTCACAACAGTAGCTACCCTACCAATCAGAAATTCAAAATATTTATGCCCTTCTTGAATACACTTGAAACAATTACCTCTAAACCCACCTCCACCTATGCTTCTTTTCTAGTCAATAGGTTTTGGTTCACCTTCTACTTTTTGTTTAGCTTGTGCTTAACTCTCCTGCTTCTCCTTCCCTTAGGAACTACCTTGATTCTTGCTCTTTAGCTTCTCCTATGCTCTCAAAGAATACTGATAAGCATCCTCAACTAATGAAATATTCAACATACCAACCTCATCTTGAATATTGAATCTCAAACCATTAATTTACTACACTACCTTCTCCTTTGATAATTCTCTATGCCCAGACCAAATAGTCAACTTGTAGGACTCCTCAATATAATCCTTCATAGTCATATCCTTCTACTTTGGATTCTACAACTTCTTGAAAAAATTAAGTTCATAATCAATAGGAATTAACTTAGCTTTCAACTTAGTCACCATAAATCTCCATCTAGTGATCTCCATTTCACCTTCCTCTTCTCTATCTCTTTGTAGTTGTTTCAACCAAAGAGCATCATGTCCCTTCAACTTAGTTTGTGCCAACCTTACTTTGAGTGGATCCTCAATATCCTCAAGCTCAAAATAGTCTTATAATTCACCAATCCAATTAGTCAAGTCTTTAGGATTCAAAGTACCCAAGAAATTAGAAACCTCCATCCTATGCTTTAGCTTCAACTAAGATCTAGGTCAAGCAAATTGACCAGCCCTTACATGATCAGTTCTATCCTCACTACTACTCAATCCAACAACTTCAAAGTCTTTCACATCTTCCTCATAACTACCTTTAGTATGCACATGCCTAGGTACACCACCTAAAGCACTTACAATTTCAGCAATAATGTCACTCTTCATCAATGTTATCTGAGATCTGGAACTGGCTTTAACCTCCTCCATCTCAGATTTGAAATTTTCTTTAACTTTCTCTAAGATATATTCTTCTACAACATCACTGAGATAAAAAATTTCCCTTAGGTCCAATCTTCTTCGAGGCATCTTCCAAAATGTTAGAAAACCCTAAGAAACAAATCCACCAATCTAGAAGATCAACTAGCCACAAGATCAACCTTCATTGCAAATCCTGATGTAAACTCCCTTAGGTTTGGTGAGCTGTCAACACACTCACAAACAACCTTGGATCTTATACCATCTGAAGTAGTGCAAGGTAAGAGAATCCTCAAAGGAGATTTCCTAGCCCCAAGAAAATAACCATACAATGAAAACACAATAGAAAGAAGAAAAAATGCAAGATCTAATACCAAATTACAATAATTTGTTCATAAAATATAACTAATTACATACTATATGCCTAGTTGTAAGGCCTTCTACATTAGGCCAAATACAAATAGAAATTAAAAAATCAATTCTAAAAGATCCAAAAAGATCCAACTTAAAAAACCAATCTTAGTTAGTCCAAATACACAACTAGATAAGAACATGAAGAAGAATCCACACTTGTACCCTTAGGTCCACCAAGAGATCCTCTAGTTCCTAAGTCATAGCTCTAGCTCTTCAAATTTGCATCTATCCTTAATTTCATCCCCAACTCAATGACTAAAAGACTCCACAAGACCCATACTTATACCAATATAAGCCACAAGTTGACCACAACACAAATGAAATACACATACATAAATTAAATGCCAAAAGTCAACCTCCAATAGTAATTAAATGTCCAGAAATTGATATCTAAGAAAAATCACAATATATCAAAGCTCAAATTGAATTAGAACTCATTTTTTGAGTTGAGGGTATAACTTTAGGTCCAATACAATTCCCTATAGGCACAAAGGCTGATTCACCAAAGATAAGTGCGCATCTATCCCAAAAGTCAAACATAGAAAACTGTCATGGAAAACTTGTAGAAATTGATACTCTAAAAAGAATTTCCATATCTCCCAACTTCTAAGGAATTATAAATTTATCCTTGGAGAATAGATATTAATCTAGGTCCTCTTCAATCCTTGAAATTTGTAGCCTCTAACACATTGATAAAAATTAGTTACATAGCTTGCAATAGACACCTAGAAACTATAAAACACAGTTCCAGCAACAAGGTAAAAATTGTTCAAACTTCAACTCAATCCATCCAATATCTATGCAATCATGAGGAAAGATTCTCCAATGTGTCTCCAACACATCCATAACCATGAAAATAATAACTCCACCAAAATCCAAGCTTGATGCTCCTTAACACTTAACCAAAATCCCTCTAAACATGCAGGATTTCAAGCAAGCCTAGGATGCTCTTGCATCATCTACATTTTGACTTTTTCAATGTCAATCTTCTATTTACCTTTATTGAGTTTACTGCTTGGTGCCTTTGACATTGTTGGTTGATTTCTACTGATGTGACCAATCTTTTAACAACTAAAGAATGTAGTCTTGCTCAATGATTTATTGCAATCATTTCTAAAATGTGTTCTAATGAAATTCTCATGAACATGTCCATACACTTGACAATAGTGACAATTGTACCTTGTGTTATAATCCAAATTGTAGGAGTTTCCATTTTTTTGTACCTTTGTCTACTTGTTTAGTGTCCAACTAGCATTATATTTACATTCATATGCTTTGTGTCCATACTTCTGACAATTGTGGAAATATCCTTCAAATCTTTTTGTGCTTGAAGTCTTGGTCTTACATTCATATTCTTGATGTCCTTTCTTGTTGCACTTATGATATTAACCCTTGAACTTCTACTTAGGGTTCTAATTTTCATTGTTGCTCCTGCAAACATTTTTTGTGTGACCTAAATTTCCACAATTATGATAAGTAGGTTCATAATTCTTACTTTTATTATTTTGTTGTTCACAACTTTTAGATAATTCTCCTTCCCCAGTACTGTTGTATCCTAATCTAGCAGTATCATTGTTAGATCTAGGAGATCCCATTAGTTTCTCAAAGTATTTGATAGCTTCATTAGGTTTAATGAAACTTTTAGCAAATTCCTTTTATTTTCTCAATTCATTCCTCATTTTTTCATTATGTAACTTCATTGATCTCAATATCTTTTTCATTCAATTCATGATTGGTAATCATTAATTGATTCATTGTATCTAGTTGCATGTTAGCAATCCTTTATACCTCTAATGTCTTCTCTTCTAGTTTTTTGGTCAGTGTTCTTTCATCTTCATCACCTTTCTTTTTCTACTCAATCACCTCACATAACTATTGGATACAATTGTTCAATTGTGTGTTGTCTTTGATGTTACACAAAACTGTCATATCAGTTATTAGTCAAAGTCTACTAAGCTCAGTTGGTCAGTAAGGCAAAAGATAGATTCTACCAAGTTCGGAAGGTTAGAAAAGAAAGTTTACAATGTCTATCAAGCGTTCTTAGGCTTTACCTTATATAGATAGTTGTTACTAATCTTCCAAGTTTAAATAAGGAAATTCAGTTGTTACCAAGCTCACTCTGTCATCAAAGGGAAATATGGCAGAGATAGTTCTTATCGAGCTCTCATGGTCAGGGAAGAAAATTTAGTTCTTACTGAGTTAACTCAACAGCCAAAGGATTTTGCAGATTTTTCAATATTAACTAAGTTGAGATGGTTAACTCGAGAAATTATTTCTAGAGTAGTTCTTACCGAGCAGGGTTGACCAATGAAGGATTTCATTTTTTTGTGAAATAAAGTTTATTTATTTAATATAATATATGTATTCGATTGATGTATGGTTTATTGGTAAATGTGACTTGTGAATGAGCCAACTTGATAATCTAAATGGTATATATAAGAGATCAAGTTGCAAATTCTAAGTGTGTGTGATGGATTTGATGTGAAATGAATGCAAAGAAGGATTAATTATTGTGAGATCAAATTTTGAAGGATGATTAGAGATCATTGAGGAGTAGAAAAGCTATATTTGATCAAGGAGGATCTATCGGTGGAGAATTGAGATCTATAATTAGCAAATTTAGTTGCATCATATTTAGGTCAATTCATTGTTACTTTCTAACCATTGTAGAATAGATTTCAAGATCTCTTAATAGAGTTGGTTTAGCAAGCATTTTGTAA
Organism: Cupressus sempervirens; assembly: GCA_028749045.1. Classification (NCBI taxonomy): domain Eukaryota; kingdom Viridiplantae; phylum Streptophyta; class Pinopsida; order Cupressales; family Cupressaceae; genus Cupressus; species Cupressus sempervirens. The sequence continues at coordinate 794,469,615 of CM053786.1, read as the reverse complement.
ATCCTCTAACAAGGTGATAGTTTAGTTGAATTGTTCTAAAGACCTCTAGCAAGGCCACTCTTAATAGGGTGATTAAATCCTCTAACAGGGTCACACCTAATAGTGTGTTTTGTAACCTTTAACTAGGTTGGCTCCTAACAAGGCTCACTTCAGTAGAGTGAAAATTGGTAGCTAGTTACTTGGTGGTTTTTCCCATATTGGGTTTCCACATTAAATCTAGTGTCTTTTGTGTTCATGTTATTTGCTTTTGCATGCATGTTAATAATTATGAATTCTTGAAGAATGATAAAAAATTAATCTACCAAGTTACAACATTTTGTGAAGTGATTACTGAGTATCAGTAGAAACTAGTTATTTAAGACATCTAAGGGATCAATGGATTTTTTTTTGTGGTAACTGATTCACCCCCCCTCTCAATTACTCTATCTATAATTCCAACAATTGGTATCAAAGCTTTTGGTGCTTGTAGGAAAAGATTTCAAAGATCTAAGCCAAAGGTTAGGATGTCTTATAAGAGGGAAATTCCAAGACTTAACAGGGACAACTTTTCAGCATGGCAGGGATTGATGGGACTTCATCTAGCTTCTATTGGTGATACAGGGCTGAAGTACCTTGATGAAAAATGTGCAAAACCTACTGGTACATTATCTATCAATGATATTGTTGAAAAGAAGACTCACAACAACATGATGATAGATATTGCATTTGCCCTAAGTTATGAAGAATTTGATGATATCAAAGATTGCAAAATTGCCTTTGAAATATGGAACAAGCTAAAAGAGATCTACAAAGGTGATGATAATGTAAGAAGAGCCAAAGCAAAAAGTTTAAGAGGTCAATTTGATCAAATGAGGATGAGAGAAGATGAAAACATTGCAAAATATGTTGAAAGAGTTAAAGCATGTGTTAGTGCAATCAAAGCATCTAGAGGAGATATCAAGGAGGAAATAGTTATAAGTAAAGTTCTCAAAACTCTATTTCCTATTTATGTAATTAGAGTTTCTAGAATTCAAGAAAGAAGATGTGAAGAAAATCATAAGATAAATTTAGAAGCCATAGTTGGAAGATTGACTACATTTTAGCTAGATAACTGTGACAATTATGTTCTAGCTACCAAGAATGTTGAATCAGCATTTGAAGCCAAGCTTTCACTCAAGGAGAAAGGAAAGAAGATAAAGGATTCTCAATCAGATAGTGATGAAGAATCAAAATAGAGTTCATATAATAATCTTGAGGTGGTCGAAGCTCTACTAGAAAAGGAAATATTTAAGAGGCAAAGGGAAATACAAAGGTAAGGTTCCTCTAATCTATTTTTCTTGTGAAGAAATTAGACATATTGTTGCTATGTGCCCAAATAAGTAGCACAAGGATGAGAAGAAAGGTCACAAGTGCAATGGCAACAAAGAATTTAAATCATTCAAGGATAAAGGTAAGAAAACATGTTTCATGGCTAAAGATTCTAATGATGAAGAAGAAGATGGAATAGTCTACATTGTTGTAAAGGATGAATTTGATAATGATGAGGAAATGGAACTTATTTCTCATGTGATAAAAAATGATACATGGATTATAGACAGTGGTTGTTCTCATCACATGACTAGTGGTAAAACTAAATTTGAACATTTTGAAGATTATGATGGTGGCAGTTTGAGATTTGGCAATAATGAACCTTGTTGCATAAAAGGAAAAGGAAAAATCTCTCTAACCAAAGAACTTGTATGTGATAATGCATATTGGGTAGAATGACTAAAACATAATCTATTAAGTGTGGCACAGTTACTCAATAACGGAGTCAAAGTGGAATTCATGCATGGAAAAGCAAGACTACTAGATGGCAAAGGAAAGCTGATTAGATCAGGCACTCAAAAAAAATGTAACTTGTTTTATCTTAAACTTGGTGAATGTTAATGTTTTATTGCTCAAGTTGAAGAAAGTTGGTTATGGCATAGGAGGTTATGTCATGTGAACTTTGATCATTTGGTGAAAATAAGTAAATTTAGGAAAGTAAGAGGCATTCCTAACATAAAGAAACCCGAGGTTGGTCTATGAAATAATTGTCAAATTAGAAAGATGTGAAAGACTAGCTTTAATAGAAAAAAACTATCAGTTTAGAGAAGTTTTAGAAATTGTGCATACTGATTTATGTGGACCTATTGGAATTAAAATTTATACTGGTGAAAAGTTCTTCTTTCTTTTTGTTGATGATTACTCAAGAATAATGACTATCATGTACCTAAGAGAGAAATCAAAAGCATTTGAAATGTTTAAATGGTATTTGGACAAAGTAAAAAAGGAAACATGCAGAACACTAAAATTTTTAAGGTCAAACAGAGGTGGTGAATTCATTTCACATGAGTTCAATAACTTTTACATCAAAAGGGGAATCAAGAGATAGGTTTCTGCACTTGGAACTCCTAAACAAAATGGAATAGCTAAAAGAAGAAATAGATCTATCATGGATTGTGTCAAAACCTTAATGATTGAAAAGAGCATTGCTATCAAATACTGGAAGGAAGCTATGAACATTGCAATTCATACCTTGAACCGAGTACAACTAAAGAAAGACCCATTCAAAAACCCCTATGAGTTATGGTATGGCTACAAACCAAATGTAAGTTACTTAAAAGTATTTGGAAGCAAATGTTACATTTTGAAAGAATTTAGAAAAGGTAAATTTGATGCAAAGGGTGATGAAAGAATATTTTTGGGATATTCTTGCAAAAGTAAAGCATAGAGATGTTTGAATTTTTCAACTCACAAAGTTATAGAAAGTGCATGTGTGAAAGTTGATGAGTTTACAGAAAGAAATAAAGAAGAAAGCAAAAGAAAACCTAAATATTACAAGACATATTTTTACATTGAACTTGATACAGTACCAAATGCACCTATCAATTAGGAATCTTCAACTCTTGAGTCTTTAGTAACTGAGTTGCAGGAAGTTCAAATTGAGCCAAAACCTACTGAGCTACAAGAACCCAAGTCACAAATAGAAGCTACTAAATCGACAACTATCGAGCTCAAGCAACCAAAACCTAAAGCTAAAATGCAAGAGGATGAAAATGCAAAGCATTCAAAAGGCAAGAAACCTGTATTAGCCAAGTATGATAGAAGGCATCATACATCAAATTAGATCATTGGAGATAAATCTAAAGGAACTATGAAAAGAAGTAAGTTGAAAGGTACTTTTTTACTTTCTAATTTTGAAGCAAGAAATGTCAAAGATGTGCTAGAAAATGAAAGTTGGATTGAAGCTATGAATGAAGAAATAGAGTAGATAGAGAAAAGTAAAAAATGGACTCTTGTATCTAGGCCTAAAGACAAAAAATGTGATTGAAACTAAGCAGGTATTTAGAAACAAGTTAAATGAAAATGGTGTCAAGGGACAAAGCTAGATTATGGAGAGACTTTTTCTCCTATTGCAAGATTGGAAGATGTCAGAACCTTACTTGCATATTCTACATACAAGGGATTCAAATTTTATCAAATGGATGTCCAGTCAGCATTTCTCAATGGAATACTGGATGAAGAGGTTTACATTGAATAGCTTGAAGGCTTTGTTGATCCAGAAAAAGAGGACATGGTTTGGAAATTTCATAAAGCTTTGTATGGTCTAAAACAAGCCTCTAGAGCATGGTATGAAAGATTGCATAATCATCTTATTTAGATTGGTTTTAAAAGAACTAATGATAATAGTAGCTTGTGTATCAAGGAAGGACTAGATAATAAGATGGTTTTGGTAGAAATATTTGTAGATGATACAATCAAAAGGATCATGAGATACTTGAAAGGAACTAAAGATTATGGATTATGGTATAAACTTGGAGGAAATTTGGATTTAAAAGAGTTTATTGATGCAGATTGGGCAGGGAACATCGATGATAGGAAAAGTACAAGTGGAGGAGCTTTCTATCTTGGAAAGAGGTTGGTTTCTTGGACAAGTAAAAAGTAGGATTGTACATCCCAGTCCACAATAGAGGTTGAATATGTTGTTGTAGTAGTAAATTGTTCAAAAATTGTTTGGTTCAAATAATTATTGGAAGGTATGAAGGAAGAAATCAAAGAACATGTTTTTTTTTGTGACAATACAAGTGCAATTAACATATCCAAAAATCTAGTGATGCATTCTAAAACCAAGCATATTGCTATAAAGTATCACTTTGTCACAGAATTGGTGCAGGATAAGGAGATCAGATTGGAATATGCTCACACAAAGGAACAAATTGCTAATATATTCACAAAGCCTTTACCTAAGGATGCATTCCTATATAAAACTCACTAAAATATAATTTTAGTGATGCATCAATAGCTACAGAATTCAAGATCTATCAGTTGATGCAGCAAAGAAATGAAGACATTTCATATGAATCAATACTTAAGGTACATTAAATTTTATGAAGTTTGGATGTTCTATTGTCTTTGGCATGTTTTGTCAAAGAGGGAGAGTTTACTATCATATCTTTCTAAAATTTGCAAGAAAAAGAGAGTTTATGTAAGAGGGAGAGATTAGTATGAAAGAGGGAGATTACTTGAGGAGTTTTGTGGATTAAAATATAAGAGGGAGAAGCATTCTATCAGAAAAGACTTGTTTTCAAATTTCATTCAGCTATTACATGTTGTGTTGCCATCAAGGCCAAAGAGGGAGATTATTTAATACAATTTTTTAATTGTGTGTTGGCTTTGATGTTACACAAATTTCATATTAGTTATCAATTAGAGTCTATTGAGATCAGTTGGTTAGCAAGGAAAAAGACAGAGTCTATCGAGTTCAAAAGGTTAGCAAAGAAATTTTATAGTGTCTACCGAGTGTTCTTGAGCTTTACCTTGTATAGATAGTTGTTACCAAGCTTTCAAGGTTAAACAAGGAAATTTAGTTGTTACCGAGCTCACTCAATCATCAAAGAGAAATATAGCAGAGACAGTTCTTATCGAGCTCTCATATTCAGCGAAGAAAATTCAGTTCTTATCGAGTTAACTCAGCAACCAAAGGATTTTGTAGATTTTGTAGTATTAATTGAGTTGAGATGGTTAACTCAGGAAATTATTTTTGGAGCACTGCTTACCGAGCAGGGTCGACCAATGAAGGATTTCATTTTTTTGTGAAATAAGGTTTATTTGTTTAATATAATATATGTAGGTGACTAATGTATGGTTTATTGGTAAATGTGACTCGTGAATGAGTCGACTTGATAATTTGAATGGTATATATAAGAGGTCAAGTTGCAAATTATAAGTGTGTGTGATGGATTTGATGTGAAATGAGTGCAAAGAAGGACTGATTATTGTGAGAACAAATTTTGAAGGATGATTAGAGATCATTGAGGAGTGGCAAAGCTATATTTGATCAAGGAGGATCTATTGGTGAAGAATTGAGATTTGTAATCAAAAAATTTAGTTGCATCATATTCAAGTCAATTCATTGTTACTTTCTAATCATTGTAGCAATGATTTCAAAATCTCTTAATAGAGTCGGTTTAGCAACCATTTTGTAAATCCTCTAACAAGGTGATAGTTCAATTGAAATTTTCTAAAGACCTCTAGCAAGGCCACTCTTAATAGGGTGATTAAATCCTCTAACAGGGTCACACCTAATAGTGTGTTTTGTAACCTTTAACTAGGTTGGCTCCTAATAGGGCTCACTTTAGAAGAGTGAAAATTGGTAGCTAGTTACTTGGTGGTTTTTACCATATTGGGTTTCCACATTAAATTTGGTGTCTTTTGTGTTCATGTTATTTAATGTTGCATGCATGTTGATAATTATGAATGCTTGAAGACCAGTAACAAATTAATCTACCAAGTTACAACATTTTGTGAAGTGATTACTGACTATCAGCAGAAACTAGTCATTTAAAACATCTAAGGGATCTGTGGATTTATTTTTGTGGTAATTGATTCACCCCCCCCACTCTCAGTTACTCCATCTATAATTCCAACAACAAAAACACTAATTGGACTTCTTGTCTTATCTTAATATTTTTTTATTTTTTTCAGTTAGGGTACCTTTCATTTACATTAGATCTACAACTGCTACATCAAACACACTTGAGTTTTCATTCTCAAACAATCCATTAATGTTAGTGTCTTTCTATTGTGTGTCATCTTGTTGAATAACCATCTCTTCTCTTCTCTTCAACAAGCACTTTAACTCATCTCTTACTTTATTCAACTAATGTAGGGTAAGTTGTGTTTCAATCTTCTAGTGTAATTCATGCCCAACGCTCAAACAAGGGCATCCTCTAGAGGTACTTTCCAATATACTAAACTTTCATTTGAAATCCTTGAAGAAAAAGAAATAGAATCTTTGTATCACCAGTTAGGTCTTTAGAAGTAACACATACACCTATTAGATCTCTTTCTACTCCTCCAATTGATAGGTCACAACCTAGGGTACCATCTTTTCATCTAAATAGATCACTATTTCACATGGACCTCCCTATAAATTAGCTATTTTCTACCTTTAATGGTGAGAGTCCTCTTATTTTAGCCCAAAGACATGATATACTAGTATCTTCTCTTAAAATTCTACCAAATTTTACTAGTAAGGCTTCTATTTCCTCAATAGAACACATTCAATAAATCTCAAACACCTTCTTAATTAATTATTATAGGACCACATTAAGAACTCATTACACTTAGTGGTAAAATTAATCTTCCACCTTTCAATTTGAATAGCTTTATGTACACATATCATTATGATGAGTGAGCTTAGCCACTTCATCATCGACATGTCTTCTTCACATCTTTAACTCAACTTCATAGAATAACAACTATGCAAAAAGATATAACAAGTTTACCAGAACATGCCTTTGAAAACTCTATCGTAGAAAAATCTTCTCCAAAACTTGCATAACTTCTTGCAAACCTAATATCTTATCCTTCTAAGGTTAGCTACATATACTAGACAGTTGGTAGTATCTTCCTTCAACCTCACTTAGTGAAAATACTTAACTATCTATCTGTACCAACTTGATCTTTCTGCTATTGTTTTGTCAGATACCATAGAAAACTATTATGCTAACATCAATGACAAAAAAAATCATGAATGTAACATATCATCATGATAATAATATAATCATGTTTCTACAATACTCCCCTATAGAAATATTGTTAGTATTCATGCTTCCAACAATTAATAACTAGGATGATCTAGTTGAAATATTATGTAAGCACTTCAAAGATAAGAGTGGTCATCTATCACTCCAGGAGGGACTAACTACAATCAAAAGGGAACCTCATGAGTTTATGATAGATTTCAGTTATAGATTCTAGAAAATATGGGATATAATCCCTATTGTAGTGAAGCCTAGTACTAGTAATTCTTTCTTGCATTACCTTAGATATTTTAATACTGATATTTCTACCACACTAAAAACCATGGGGGGGGGGAGGGGGACACTTTTCCAATTGCTTATTAAATTTCCATAAAGGGAGAGAATACTCTAATTAAATTAGGAAAGATAGCTTTAAGACCTCCAATGTCACTATTTCTTGACATGCCTACACAACAACCTACAATGACCCCCATCAACTACAACTAGATGTCAACCTATTGTTGCCACCCCTTCAACTTCTGCATATTCAAATGAGATAGATGAAATTAAGACTATGATGTAGGCTATGATGCAAAATATGGATAAAATTAAGAATCACAACTTTGATATAGATAAAAGATTTCAGGGTCAACATGTAGTAATGCAAAGAATTAACATTGAGTTGGTATCTCTAAAGAGAAAACAAGCTCAAGGTAGCAAGCCTTTTCAAACCAACTATAAAAATCCTCCATTCAATAGGTAGCAAAACTATGGTTAGGGACCATTTAACCAAAATGGATTCATGGGAAATATGGCCTCTACAAATGCAAGTGCAAATCTAGTAAGGAGAATAGTTGCTAAAAATAATTTGGCTCTAGAACAAGAATATAGTTCATTTTTTAACATTTCATATGAGAAATGTATCTTCCATAGAGTGTAACCATCTCAAGCCTTGACTATGTAATAACAAGAAACAAGGAATCAATATGATATTAATTAACCGACTATTGGTTTTCAATCCCAACATCAAGAGGACTACACCGTCATGAATTATCATCCCAAAGATTACTGCCATGTAAATCATAATGATGGAATAGCTTATAACACTAGAAGAAAAAGGAGAGTTGTAGAAGAGGCCCCATCCTCTTCATCAAATTGGGTTGCAACTTTGAATACTATTCCACATGTTGCAAGTGCAAATGTACAACAAAATGTTTTTGTCCCATTGTAAAATTAGAATAGAAAGAAGACTAAAGTGCCACATGTTGCTCCCATTCATATACCAAACCTTGTAGTCACCAAGGTTCTAGCCAAGTTAGCATACACTCTTCTCAACATGGTAGATCAAATGAAGAGGGCCAATATCAGTTTCCCTATGTGATATATTCTTGCAATTCCATCTCATTTATAATTTTTACAAAAAGAATTAAAGACTATCAAGGTGCATGATAGACCACCCACCATGGAAGGAGCAACAAGCTTTGTGCAACCTACAAAGAAAGAAGAAACAAGTAAGAAGATTAAGGCTTCCCCATTTTATCTTTCTTTGATTATAAGAGATAAATTAGTTCACAATTACATGATAGATTCTGGAGCTAGCAACTCTATTGTGCCAAAGTGTGTGGCTGATGGCCTTAGTATTTAGTATGAGCCAATGGCTAAAGGGGTTCTTTAGTTGGATGGTAGTTTTGTTATAATAGTAGGAGTGTTTATAAAAATATAAAGATGGAATTGCATGCATGTCATGGTTGCACTATCATACAAGACATCTCAGTTATTAAGCTTCTCCCATATCTTTCTATTTGCCTATTTAGGGACTTTACTACACAAATTGGTGGTTATATTCCATAAAATTGTTCCTACATGTTCTTCAAGACAAGATATGGAACAAAGGCTTCCTTAAATTTTGAATCATTGGCCCTTAATCACATATAAACTTATACTCCCGGCCCCATAAATATGAATTGCACAATCTGGGAAGAAGATGAAGAATGCATAACTCATGAACATGCTACACCCTTGATAGGGGCTCTAGACTAGCTTATAGATGAATGGTGTAATGCTTTGCATGCTGACCCAATACAATAATTTGAAGAGATAGGTCTTGGGACTTGTTGTATATTTGAGGAGGGTGCTCCTATTCCCAATCTCATGAAAGAAAAAAAGATATAAATGGATTGTGGAATTTGTTCTTTGATGGATCAAGGAACAAAAATTGTTCAGGTGTTGGTGTAATGCCCATTTCCCCTACTTTGGAGAAGTATTGCTTTTCATATAGACTCCAAATTAGCTGCACCAATAATGTGGCTAAGTATGAACCCTTGATCTAGGGTTTCCAACTTGCAAAAAGAAGAGGCATTAAGATCTTGAATGTACTTGTGGATAATGAATTGGTTGTCAATCAAATTAGAAATTAGAATGTGAGAAAGAACAACCTTCCCAAGTCATACAATCACAGAGTTTGGGATCTACTTGAAGGCTTCCAAGCATTCAACATTCAGAGTGTTCCTAGAAATAAAAATAAACATGTTGATATGCTTACAACAATTGGTTTCATCATGACATACTAAAACATGTTGTTGATGTAAAGAAGAAACAAAATAGACTTGTTGTAAGGCCCATTGTCATAGATAATTGTACAAATTGGCAAGTATTTCATTCTGATCTACAAATTGTTAATTTCCTATAAAATGAAGCTTATAATTCTCTTCTTAAAATTAGTCTAAGCTACGAAGGAAGTATGGAGATTAGATCATGAATTTGAATTCCAAAAAATTACCTAAAGTTCTGGTCACTTTAGAAGGCATATTCAATACTGATGATCAAGAAAGAAGCAAGGGTTTGAATCTAACTACAAGGATCAATGACTACATACTTGCCACCACTGCTGATGGAAAGAATCTCAACTTGGGGAAGGTATGCACTAAGACTGAGCAAGATGTTTTCATTAATTTATGTTAAGAATTTAGGGATGTTATTGCTTGGACATATGAAGACTTGAAATTTTTTGACCCAAGATTATTACAACATACTATACATTTAAATCATGAAGCAAAGCCTATTAGACAAAAAAAAAGGTTAGTCAACCCTAAAATTGAACCATTTATGAGAAGAGAGTTGTCCAAGCTTATGTAGGCTAATATCATTTTCCTATTAAACACTCTTCATGGGTAACTAATATTGTTCATATTAGAAAGAAGAATGGAGAAATTAGGTTATGTGTAAATTTTAGGGACCTTAATAAATTTTCTCTTAAAGATCACCATCCCCTTCCTTCTATGGAACAAATTCTATCTAAGGTTAGTACTACGTGTTAGTCCAAGATTCAAACCATTAAAAAATAGCCTTCACTCCCAAATTGGTTACTTATTTCTATTGTAAGATGCCATTTGGAAAAACCAATGTAGGTGCTACATTTTGAAAGGTAATGGAGATTGCCTTTAAGGGCATGCTAGAGAATTTTGTTCTGATATATCTTGATGATATAACTATCTTTTAAAAGCATGTAGTAGATCACTTTGATCATTTAAGGTAGATTTACATCAAATGCAGAGAGTATGGTGTGTCTCTAAACCCCAAAAAGTGTGTGTTTTCCATTGGCCAATGAAAACTCCTAGGACACTTTGTGTCAAGAGATGGGCTAGCAATAGACCCAAGAAGGGTAAAAGAAATTCTCTCTCTCCCACATCCCATCCACAAGAAAGGATTGTAGAGTTTTCTTGGTAGGATCAACTTCATGAGATAATTCAACCCTGATCTTTCTTCCATGGTGAAATATATCACAACCATTTTGAAGAAGAATATGATGTTCACTTGGACCAAAGAAGAGACTACCAATTTTTAGGAGATCAAGAAATTAATTACATGAGCTCCCACTCTTGTCAATCCTAGTTTCTATAGAGATTTTTGTTAGAAACAATAGTATGCCAAGATAATTGAGAAGGGGACGGGGGTGAATAATTTATAAAATTCTCATAGACAATTAAACTAGATATGTTGACTAGGGAAACCATTGATCAAAGGGAAAACCCTGGTGGGAGTGATGCCCACAAGATGATGTACTAATATAAATATTCATTGTTAGAGGATAGACCCTATTAGGAGTCTATTACAACATTTAGTACAATAAGTCCCTTTTAGGAGACTTTGAATCCCTATTAGGAGATTCCAACCTTGTTAGGAGATGTGGTATAATGTATGCAAGAAGAGACCACTACTCAAAAAGTTAATTTACTATTATCTTGTCCTTTACTTTTCTCTTTCCTCTATCTTGTCAACTAGAACAATCACTGTCAAACCTCATAGTTGGTCATGAACCTGAGATCCAAATATCAAACCTTAGATCACTAAGAAAAACCTCAACAATGAAGTTCCCTTCACTTCCACACTACTCTTCTCAACTTCACATTCCACACTTTACTGCTACTTCTCAATCATTCACATTCTATTCATTCCATTCATTCGATACTATAATAAAGGAAAATTTCCTTCCTTTATACTATATCCATAAAACAATTCCCTGAGTTGACTGTTAGACCTTCTCAATTAATTATTATAGGATCAAATTAAGAACATGTTACACTTAGTGATAACATTAATCTTCCACCTTGTAACTTGAATAACTTTTTATACACATAATATTACAATGAGTAAGATTAGCCACATCATCCTCAACATATCTTCTCTATCTCCTCAACCTTGATCCTTAAGCTATCAACTCTACTAAAAGATATAAAAAGTTTACTAGAACATGCCTTTGTAAACTCTATCTCAAAACAACCATCACCAAAACTTATATAACTTCTTCTAGACTTATCCTTTCTTCTTTTGACATTAACTACATATACCAGATATTTGGAAGTATCTCCCATAACCTCAGGTAGTTATAATGCTCAACTAGCCATCCATACTAACTTGATCTTTCTATTGTTCTTCTGTTAGATACCACAAAAAACTACTATGTTGACATCATTGAAAAACTTACCTATTAATGTAACATATCATCATAGTAGTACTCCCCCATAAGAATATCATCAACATTCATGCTTCCAACCAATCTTCCAATAGTCATCTGAATCTTCCAACAATCTCCCCCTTTGGCATTGATGGCAACATAGATGAAAAATATTTAGTTCCAAGAATACCAAAAAAGGATTGTTCATCTTCAAGTCCTCTTTATTCATCATACTCCCCATTGATATACCTCAATGTTCTCTATACCAAACTATTATTCTACAAACTATACTTATGTCAAAATTCTCTCTTAGCATAATGTTTTTCATGCCAAACTTCTCACCCATTGGCATCAATGTCAAAGGTAACCAACTTTACTACATCAAACTTTACAAAAACTAATACTTACTAGCCCGAGTATCAAAAACCACTATTCAAAACAACATCTAATAAGAGTCCTAGATGACTCTATCCGTCATAGATGCTCCTCCATATAGGAAGCATTAGCATTCAGTCTAGACAACAATGGTGCTCTATTACACTGGACTGATGCACTCTTGCATCTTCTACTCTAATGTAGGAAGGGGCATAACCCCAAGTACACATTGGACAAATACTCAAAAGTGTCTTTGGGAAGAGGCTTAGTGAATATTTTTGCAATCTTCTCTTTAGTGCTCACATACTCCAATATGATTTCCTTTTCTATAACTTTTTCTCTCAACATATGATACATAATAGGAATGTGCTTAGTCCTCGAATGCAATACTAGAATCTTAGACATATTTATTGTGCTTTTGTTGCCACAATGTATAACAAAAGGTTCATTGATTTCTATCCTTATATCCTTCAACAACTACTTCAACCAAATTACTTGATTGCAATTATTTGCTACTGTAACATACCCTACTTCTACTATACTTTATGATATACAATCTTTCTTCTTGCTTAACCAAGAAACCAATCTTCCTCCAAGAAAGAAAGCTCCTCCATGGGTGTTCTTCCTATCATCCATACTCCCTGCCCCATCTGCATCAATATAAGCACTTAGAGTAAAATCATTAGATCTTTCATACCATAATCCAAAATCAAATGTTCCCTTCAGATATCTAAATATCCTTTTCACTGTTGCATAATGTGCTTCTTTGGGATTAGGCTAGAAACTTGCAATAGTACCAATTGCATTTACTAAATCTGACCTTATGTGAGTTAGATATTGCAATCCTTTGATCATAGATCTATACTTTTTCTGCTCAACAGTAGGTGTCTCATTTTTCATAGATAACTTATGTCTAGTTACCATAGGTGTTCTAATGGGTTTGCATGTTTTCAAACCAAACCTTTTTAGTAAATATTTCAAGTAATTAGTCTAAGAAATAAAGATTCCTTCTTTATTTTGTATAATCTAAAACCTTAGGAAATATTTCATCTCTCCTATCATACTCATTTCAAATTCTTTCTTCATCTCTCCTGCAAACTTCTCACTTTCTTCATTATTTCCTCCAAATATAATGCCATCAAAAAATATTACATAAATCATCAAACCATTATCAGTTTCTTTCGAATATAGATTACTATCTACCATACCTTTCTATATCCAATTTTTTTCAAATGTTTGTCCAACCTTGCATAATAGGTTCTAGGTGCTTTCTTCAATCCATACAATGCTTTCCTTAGTCTGCATACTATGTCCTTATCATTTTTCAAAGGACATTCTTTAGGCTACTCAATGTATACCTCTTCTTCAAGTTCTCCATTCAAAAATGTTAACTTGACATCCATTTGATATACTTTGAATTTCTTTTGTGCTACATAGGTTAAGAACAATCTTACTGCTTCTATTCTAGCAACTAGAGCATAAGTCTCCTCATAATCAATTCCTTCTTGCTATGAGTAACCTTTACATAACAATCTTTCTTTGTTTCTTACAACCTCTCCTTGCTCATTCATCTTGTTCATAAATACCCATTTAGTTCCTATCACATTCTTGTTTGCTAGTTTGGGGACCAATTCCCATGTCTCATTCATTTCTATCTAATCCAATTCCTCTTTCATAGCTTATTTCCAGTAGTCATCTTTACATGTTTCATCTGCATTATTAGGCTCAACTTGAGATATCAAGCATGTTGGAAATATATATGATATGCTAAGTTACTAAAAGGGGAGGGGTGAATCAGTAACTAAGAAAACTTTTCTCTTTATTTACCAATTAGTCCTTGTTGTGTATTCTAATCCAATGACATGCATGAGAAATTGAAAACATTAAAAATTTTGATGCAAGGCCACACCACCCTTACCAATTGACAACCAAGATCACAACAATATGGAGACAAAGAGATGAAAAAATGCTTTTCAAAGCATGCTTTTATTATACTTGAAAATCCTTATAATATTCTCCAAATGAGAGAACTCCAAATTCTTACATTATAAGAGAGCTACCACACCAAGAGCTTCCAACTAGCTTGCACAACAAGAGCTTGAAGAGCTTACACTTAAAGAGCCTATCCTTGAAGAGCTTCTACTTGAAGAGCTTATCTTTGAAGAGCTTGATTACAAATGATCATAAGTCTTGCTTATATAGGCACTAACCACCTGAAATATTAAAAACACAACCAATGCGAGATAAAAGGTAAATACAACTACATTAAAATAGATATTAAATTCTCACCCAAATACAACTAAGCACCACCATGTGGCCCAATTATAAAATTACATTTCCTTTGTGGATCACAACAAATACTAAATGCATGAAGGAGGAGCTGGATGAGGAGAAACTGAGAAAAAGACAGAAGAGGGAAGGATAGAGCATGGAGCGATCCAGCAGTCAGGGAAAGGATTCTCTGCCCATTCCCCTCTCCCCTATACATCCCCAGCCTCCTTTGGAGGAAAATGATAACTCTGGATAGATTGAGGGGGAAGTGCAAGTTAATAAGAGAAGGAAGGCTTGGAAGAACTTCAATGTGAGAACAGCCACTATGGGAATTTACAGAGAGGCGATGAACCCCCAACTCCTGGTGGACGACCTCGAAAAGCCTAGACTCAATGAGCTAATTGACCCAGCTATGGTGGCTATTTATGATAATGCAAGAGAAACGGGAATGAATCTGTTGAACAATGCCCGCAATAGCATGATCGAAAACTTCAGGTCGATTAAATGGCTTTTCCATGAGCTTGAGGATGTTAGAGATAGGGTTTCCCAAATGGAAAAAATCAAGAGCAAGACTGGTGCTGAAAGCCAAGGCAACCAGAACAGTTGGGAGACTTTGATGGAGAGGAGAGTAAAAAATATTGAGAACTACAATCACAACCTGGCTAGTCAAATGATCTCCCTCCTCGCTTCGATCAACGACAACATCCTCTCTCTCTGGGATAATCTCAAAGACAGGAACTAGATGGAGGAAGATGATAAACAGAACAGAGACAAAGATAGGCTGGATGTGGATAAAGCCAAGGACAGCACTATGGAGCAGGATCTGACGAACGCCCAGGACCATAAGGTAGAAGAGCAACAAGAGTGCGTCGAAGCTGCCCAGACCATGCTCGAGATGGAGAAGTAGTCTGCTAGGTTTGGTCTCTGTCCTTTGGTTTTTGTTTCTCCTGGCTTTGGCTTTTTGTCTAGTTTCTGTTTTTTCTGGTTGGTTCTCTAGCCTTTTTAGTGGGCAGTTGTTTCGGGCTAGGCCTTTGGGCTTATTTTCAGCCATAAGGATTACGATTTGGCTGGGCGATTTTTCGCTTATTTTCAGCCTGTCTTGTTAAACTTATGGGTTTCAGGACCCCTTAAAACCTGTTTACCTTATCAAAAACAAATACTAAATGCATGATTTAAGGAACTTTCCACAAACTTCTAAGATGCAACCTACACACCTCGATAAATGGAATGACAACTATTTATCTTATTTTTCTATTTGTGACACCTATGTACCTTGAAAATAAAAATTTCTTTTTTTCTCCTTTTCCCTTTTTTTCCTCTATTTTTCATCACTTTCTCTCTCCTCTAGTTTGCTTTTTTTTGAAATTTTAAATTTTGATCACACCCCTTTTTCATGATGCAAGATGCTCCTGCATCAGACACCCATGGTAGGAAATTTTTTGTGGATATGTATATATACGTATATATATGTACATATATGTATATATATATATATACATATATGTATATATATACATATATATATATATACATATATGTATATATATATATACATATATGTATATATATATATATACATATATGTACATATATATACGTATATATACATATCCACAAAAAAATTTCTACCATGGGTGTCTGATGCAGGAGCATCTTGCATCATGAAAAAGGGGTGTGATCACCCCTTTTTCATGATGCAAGATGCTCCTGCATCAGACACCCATGGTAGGAAATTTTTTGTGGATATGTATATATATATATATATATATGTATGTATATATATGTACATATATGTAAATATGTATACATATATTATATATACATATATATACATATATGTATACATATACATATATATACATATATATATATTTTGTTCTTATAACACATAGCTAGGACAAGTATCTACTGCCAATATATTTTCTTTCTTTCTTCTTTTCCAACACCTAGCTAAAACAAGTGTCTACTACCGAAAATATTCCTCTGTAATATATTTTGTCCAAGTATAACTCTCATCCTCCTCCAATCTTGTTGAATTAAATACACCTATAATAAAATCATACCCCTTTTTTTGTGGATATGAATTCACAAGATGAAATAGCCATTGTTGATATGTATATGTATATGTATATGTATATATATATGTATACATATATACATACATACATATATATATATATATATATATATATATATATATATATATATATATATATATATATATATATATATATATATATATATATATATATATATATATATATATATATATATATATATATATATATATATATATATATATATATATATATATATATATATATATATATATATATATATATATACATACATACATATATATATATTCTCTTCTTATAACACATAGCTAGAACAAGTATCTACTGCCAATATATTTTCTTTCTTTCTTCTTTTCCAACACCTAGCTAGAACAAGTGTCTACTACTGAAAATATTTCTCTATAATATATTTTGTCCAAGTATAACTCTCATCCTCTTCCAATCTTGTTGAATTAAATACACCTATAATAAAATCAACAACACCATACCAATCTTCCTTTGTATACCATACAACACTAACAAGATCCTCATGCAAACCATCATCATCTTTAAAATTCATCTCAAATTCAACATCCCATGATTCATAGAAATTTACCTCTTTGACATATTCATCTTCACTTGTCTCTTTCATATCATCAACAATGCATGTAACTACTTCACTTGCTTGATCTCCAACTAAGCCACTATACTCTTTCTCCATTGCTACAATCTTCAAATCATTTTGATCTACTTTAGGTTCACAAATCTTGTCATCTTCATGCTCCTCCTTCTCTCTTTAATCTTTTTCAACTTCAAGTTCATAAATATTTTCATCTTCATCCTCTTGCTCTTCTTTTATATCACATGTGTGATAGTCCACTATATCTTCTATCTTTTTTGCATCCAAAGAATAGTCAACATCTCTTTTCAAGTGACGCGCTCTTCTCTTCTCCAACTCTACTTCTAATTCATTCACTTGCTCCTAAAAATAAAAGAATGCAACTCGTAATGCCTCTCAATTTCTTGCTCTAATTTTCTCAAGTCTACATATCCTCAAAATTCATCTTCTTCTTTCTATTCTCCATGCTCAATTCTTCATAAGACAAACTTCTTGTAACACAAGAACCTCATTAAACTACCTCACAATCGGCGATCTATCTACACACTTAGCTGAAATCATGATCTTCATGCAAGTTGCCTCATAGTGGTGATCTATCTACACAATAAAGAATTCCTTGACAAACTTCACCTAACCCAAGGTCCTATTGTAAACTACCTCATGTTTGATAATCTATCCACACACTTATGAACTCCTTCTTTGATACCATTTATAAGGGGCCACACCACCCTTACCAACTCACAACTGAGATTAAAATAATATGGAGACAAAGAGATGACAAAATTCTTCACAAATCATGCTTTTATTATACTTGAAAATTCTTACAATACTACATAACACTTTGACACACAATTTGGTGACCCAAAAACCTTTCAAATAGAAAGTAAAATTGGGGTGGGGATGATACCCACAAGCTTAAGTACTACAACTTATAATGATCACTTTTGATGATTTACTCTAATAGGAGCTATAAGGACTACTAGATCCACCTTGCAAAAAGATTTACAAACATACAATAAAGTATGTGCTCAGTAAAGAGATTTACAAAAGACTATTAAGTCTACCTTGTGAAAGAATTTAAGTAATCCACATATTATGATGAAATAGTGGCTGATCTATAGTCTCCAACTTGGTATGTTGAATGAGATTCCTTTGAGTATAATGATCATCTTGGTGTGATAAATCTTTGCTACTCCTTATACTACTTGTAGCCTTGTATTTCACACTTCTACTCTTCTTTTCTTTTTACATTACTTCCATACTATATTTTTGATGTGATACAATAAATTACATATATACCAATCCAATATACAAATAAAAAAAGTTGGGTACAATAAAAGTTTACACAAAATATACAAAGTTGGCCCAAACTATAGGAACTCAGGTTTTGAAGAATAGCTAAGTGAGGTTTGGCTACTCAGTGTCCACAATCAATGCTCAACATCTTCATGCATTCGGTAGATGTAGAAGCTTGGTCCATACTGATCACTTCCAAGTAGTCTAAACTCTGTCTACACTAGTGAATCAATAAATATTGTGAAATTTAACATATAAAATGAACCACTTGATTCATACTGCATAGGTCAATAAATGCAATAACTATGAGCTCGGTATAAATTGAATCATTTGGTTAATACTGAGTGGATTGGTCAATATTGGATTCACATTGTTGTAACTATGAACTTGGTAAGCACTACATAACTCAAATTTCACTAAGCAATTTGGTAAACCTTATAAAGCTCAATTTACACTATTGATCACCATTATGGTAGAAATTGCTTGGTGTAAACTAAATGTTGTACTTTTGATTTGATAGCAACTATAGAACTCAGTAGAAACTGAAATGTTTGGTTAATTGTATAATATGCTTGGTAGATACTTACAATCTAAACACATGTGTATCACTAATAGAAAAAATGACTATAATGTCAACAATCTCCCCCTTTTACATTAGTGACAAAAACACTTATCAGCCAATACTTAATTTCAAGAACACCATATATTCACCACTCTATGTCTCCAACTTGGTAGAGTAGTCTATTTTTGAGATTTTTCAAAAAAAAAAAAATTGTAGAAAATGTATCTTTAACTATGTGTACATATATAATTCTCCCCCATACATATATATAATATACTTACATTTTTCTCATGTAATATCTACATTTTCTCCCCCTTGATGTATACTTCCTTTTATAATATACATCTTCTTTACAATATACATCTTCTCTACAATATATTTCTTCTCACAATATACATCTTCGCCCCCTTTTTGACATTAATTCCAAATATGTATGCCATATACTATATAGTAATGCCAAAATGTGATAAGAAATTTGAATGTACCTTTCAAATTAGCACCATTGTCTTGTCTCAATGTTCTTGCAACACCTATCATATGTGCAGTGCCACCTATACTTTGCTGAAAGTTCTGATATGATCACCAATTGAGAAGTTCTTATCATGGATGAGAATTTTGGCATGTGCAATATGTTTTTGCAATGCACCCATGTTCAAAAGAATCATGCCTTGAATGTCTACCAATGTAGCTCTTATTCTAGCTTCTTCTCTTAGTAATTGTGTCTACATATCAATTAAGAATCTAATCTTTGAATAATGGATAGAGCTATAACTCAAGTCAAGTTGTAGTTGATGTGCACTTACCTATAAATCTTCATAAATTTTTGAAAATTTGTCTCTTATTTCCTTTGTGAAAGTTGATGTATCACAGAGTTTACCAAATAATATAGTTACATTGTTGCAAGAGGTCTCCAATGAGCCTAGAATAACAGATAGCTCTACTTGATGAATACTAATTTTTTGAGCAATAAGTTTTGAAACTTTATTCTCAAACTTCTTCTCAGCTCTCTATAACAATTTGTCCTATCCATTCAAATTTTTGTTGAATTTATGGACTACCTCTGCTACTTGAATCAAAATTGGTTGAGAAGTGTCAATCTCTATATTTAATGCCTCGATTAAAATATTCTATTCATCTTCAATTATTTGAAAATAATTATTTCTTTCTTCTCTAAGCCTCTATTGCTTAGCATTCTTTTGAAGAATTCTCCAAATATTTGCATTTGATCATGGTTAAGATTGGAGATGTCCTAATTTGGGATAACAATCTCCTCGTCAAGATGAATTTCTTCTTCTTTCTCTTTTTATTTACTCAAAAATTGTGTGCTTGGTTGAGGCTTGGTCTCAACTATCTATGTACTTATTATTTGCATGCTAGGAATGGAAACAATGATAGAGATAGTAGGACTAGCTGAAAAAATAGATACTGCACTTATTGTTGAAATACCAATTGAACTACCTAGTGTAACCAAAATTAATGTTGAGGGAAGTGTTGACTACTCGGTAGATGAAATCCTTGCCACTTCTATCAATGAAGTATTGAGCTAAATATGTGCAAAAATTGATTGAATGTTAGTACTTATAGTGTTTGACACAATTAATTTTGTAGTAGCTTTCTCTAGGCTTGATGTTTTCAATCTTTTGCTTGAAGAACGAAGAAGTGAGGCTATGACCACTATTGTAATTTTCTCAGGGTAAACTCCTCTATTTTCTAAACATTTGGTAAATCTTCCTTGGTAGTTTCCTATCCCTATTTCTCCTCCTCATCATCTATATTGTCAAAATGTGTCACTTCTTCATTATCAATTTCCTCATCCTTTTCATGTTAATCATCATCTTCATCCTTTGAACTGACATGAACTACAAAATCACTTTACTTTTGAAGATTTAAAATGTCTTTCCAAGTGGTGGTGGCATTCCTTACCACATATTCAATGTCATTTATCAATATAATACAAGTATTAAATCTTGAGGTAAGATTTTATTCATTTTTCTTTAATGATTCTTTTACTTCCTTATCATTCAAACTCAGCATGATTTTCCTCAAGGTCTACTCATATATGTCTTTAGTAGTTTTCATAGAATTCCCCCATCTTGGCTTGATCATCTCCATTAGAGCACTCAAAATCTACTGAACAAGCTGAATGGGGGAATATTTCCACTTACCCATTTTAGACATTATCATGTCTTCTATTTTCTTTTGTTCCTCTGCAATCCTAGTCTCATAGTTTTTGTGATTTAAATTTTGTTATGCTAGCTCCTAAGTCCATTTTTATGCTAGCTACTAAAAGGTGGGTGAAGATCTTCTAAAGATCACATCTCATCATTCTTTATCAAGTTTTTTTCTTGATGCCCTCCTCGTGAATACAATACTAGATGGTTTAATAGGCTTGGTTATTATAACCTTACCTTTCTTCTTTATTGACTTTTCTTCCTCGAATTTCTTTTCACCTTTTTCTTCACCTTCCTCAATGTCTTCTCCTTTGGCTTTAGTCCATAGAAGAGTGGAGCTGGTTTTCAATTTTGCAATTCTCTTCTTCCCTTTGTTGACTTCTTGAGGGAGTTTTATCTCAAGTTCTATCCTAGATTTTGCTTCATCATAGTTTCCAAAATATATAGATTTAGGGTTAATAGGCTCATTAATTAGTTCTTCAATAATGTCTTTTGTTTCATCAATGTTAACCTCATTACCTATACGTTTAACCCATGTAATTCTCACTATTACTACCTAAATATATACTTTGTCACTATCATCCATGAAAAAAACATCATCTTTCTAATCATCAACAAGTTTCCTTGTTATCCTAAATCTATTATTCATTTTATCTTTGAATGCATCAAAGTAAATTTTCATAATACTCACATAGTGTTCTTCCATTTCAACTATACATTCATTAATCTGATAAATCACAAGTACATCCTTCCTCCACATGACTGTATATTTAGATGGGAAGAACTTTTGTACATAAAAAATAAAAAAGTAAAGAGTAAACTAAAGTTACAAGAATTTTTCTTTGAAGTTCTTATACTCTCCATGTTCTTGTTGAACTAGTTCAGCATCAACTTGACAAGTTCAAGTGACATGTTATTCTTGACCACTTTGTATATGAGATCCACTGCTTCACATGATACACTATTAAGTTTTCTTGAGTTGTATATCTTATTTGCAATTACATGAATAAAAAACTTTAGTTCTATATCTATAACATAGCTGATCTTCATTCCCCTTCCGTCCCACTCAGTAGGGGCTTTCTTTTCAAGCTTGACCCAACTTAGGGTTTTGGTTGTTTTAGCTTTTTCTAACATACAAAGACTAGTAATCCTATTGATCATCTTCTTGGTTATAAAAATAGGTTATTCTAACCATAACTAACCATTATGCATATGACTAAGAATGAATCTTATCCATTTAATCTAGAAATCTCGTGGCATATGCAGAATGTGAGTCAAACCTTTTGCTTCAAGGTATTGATGCTCAAGTTTTAACATGTCATTCGCACATAGATTCTCAAGGGTTTCATCCATTTACAATGTTCCAATATCTTGAATAGCACAATGAAAATGTGAATGAATGTCATTGATCAACAATGCCTTTGGTGGTATTTGTGGTTGTGCTTCACTTGGTTCTAGGGATTCCATGATAGCAAGATACAACTAAAAGTGTGGTGCCTTCCACTCCACACCTTGAGCTAGCATATTAGATCCTTTCTTTGATTTTCTACTAGTGGATTCCATTTTTCTAGATAGGGTTTTGAGAAAACACAAAAATTTCTAATAATGATTTGCTCAGATTTCTTGGATACTCAAAAGTCACTTTGCACAAATAGATCTATAAAATTCATGGTAAGAAATGACTTTGATTTCATCCTTTTATCAAATTTTTCCTTTCAATCACCATAAATGCCTGCTACAATTATTTTCTCAAATGACAATCTATCATCCACTCTGCTTGTGTTGAATGCTTAGCAGAGTCATCCATGACTCAGTTTCTATACAAACTTAGTTACTTCTGACCTTGCTCAGCATAGTCTTGTGACCCAACAATGCTTGGTAAGGACTAATATCTGACTTTACTTAGTAATGAATGGCATCTTTGAATGCTAGTATGGATCTTTCATTCTATTTACTGGAATTGGTGTGAGATTTATTCTTTAGAATCCTAGTTCCAGTTCTCCTTAAGAGATCAAGTAGAAATACTTGAGTCAACCAATTCTTGAGTGAAATTCTCATCACCACTTGAGCTTGCATTTTTAGAAGATTTTGGAATCGATTGTTATCTCATCTACCTTTTGATGTTATCAGCTTTTTCCTTCCTTCCATCTTACATTCTTTTACTATTCATACAGTTCTTAGCAAGATGACCAAGTTTTGTATAGATAAAACATCATTTGGTGGTGTCTCTTATCTTTATGTGATGTTTTACAAATTTCATTCCAATGTGTCCAAATTCTCCATAGTAATTACATCTGCACCAAGTGTTATAGTCCCAACGAAATATAGCTTTTACAATTTTTTCTACTGGGTTCAATATCTTAGTTTTGTGTTCTAAGGATTTGTGCCCATGATTCTTGCATTTGTGACATTTTCCTTCAAATTTAGGTTTCTCTTTGCATTCATTAGTTCTATAACCATGTGGATTGTAGTTGTAGAATTTTCCATTGAATATAGCTTTCCTATTGCTCCAATATTTATTTGATGTATGTCCAATCTTACCACAGTGGCTGCAAGTAGGTCTTTGATTCTTTTGAGCTCCTTGCTTGGGTGATTCATCTTTTTATGTATATCCAATTCTTGTTTTACCTTTTCATCTAAAGTGACTTTTCTCATTTAATTGATTCATGTCTTCTTGAGATTTCATTATCCTCTCATTGGTTTGATTTTCATTATTTAGATTATTCAACAACCATTCATTTTCAAATCTTAGATTCATGATTTCTTCATTTGCATTTGTGAGTTGATTAATGAAGTTTTATTTCTAAAGGGATAAATATTGAATTTCATTATTCTTTCCTTCTATTTCTTCTTTTATCTTGTTTTTATCTTCCACAACTTCACATAGTCTTACTGACTAAATTTCTTTCTCTCTTCTTAGTTTTCTTACTTCCTCTTGAAGTGAACCATTCTTTTCTAATAGTTCTTTGATTGCTTCATTGGGTTCATTTAAATTTTTTGTTGAATGGATGTCTTCAATTTTTTTTTCAATGTAGAGATGGTCATTCATCTAGATTGCAAGATATTTTCTTCTCTTAAGAGGTTGAGAGAGTTTCTCCTTTACTTTCTTGAATTGTGCAATAGCCATTTCCAAATTCAGCCCTTGTTAAGTCTAAATACCCCCATAGCCTTTGATCTTTGCTCAAGTTGTTAAAATTTTCTTTGAGAACCACAAAGCTCTAATACCAATTTTTGGAAATATATATGACAAGCTAAGTTATTAAGAGGGGAGGGGTGAATTATTAACTAAGAAAACTTTACTCTTTATTTACCAATTGATGAGAAATTGAAAACATTAAACATTTATAACACTTTGACACACAATTTGGTGACCCAAAAACCTTCCAAATAGAAGTAAAACTAGGGTGGGGATGATACCCACAAGCTTTAGTACTATAGTATAAAGTTGGCTTGTTAAGGCTTACAATGATCACTTCTGATGATTTTTCCTATTTGGAGCTATAAGGACTGCTAGGTCCACCTTAAAAGGATTTACAAACATACAATAAAACATCCACTCACTAAAGAGATTTTAAAAAGACTATTAAGTCTACCTTGTGAAAGGATTTAACTAATCTAATTTTTAGAATGAAATAGTGATTAATATATGATTTAAAACTTGGTTTTCTAAATGAGATTCCTTTGAGTGTAATTATCACCTTGTTGTGGTAGATAAGTATTTTTTGCTCCTTATACTACTTGTAGCCTTGTATTTTTCACTTCTTCTCTTCTCTTATTATTACATTACTTCCATACTATATTTTGGAAGTGATATAATACATGTTACATATATAAAAATCCAATTTACAAATCAAAAAATTCCACTACAATATAAGTTTACACAAAATACACAAAGTTAGCCTAAACTATAGGAATTCGAGTTATGAAGACTAGCTCGATGAGTTTCTGATACTCAGCATCCACAGTCAATTCTTAGCATCATCATGCATTTGGTAGATGTAGAAGGTCAATCCATACTCATCACTTTTGAGTAGTTTAAACTCGATTTGCATTGGTGACTTGGTGAATATTGTGAAACTCAACATATAAACTAAATCACTTGATCCATATTGCATAGCTTGGTAAATGGTATCACTATAAGCTTAGTATGCATCCTCAATATTAGTTTTATCATTCTAAGAAATCCTTTCAAATCTTGGTATGCCCCAAAATTTCTTTCATGTGTGACATGATCATGGTTCATAGAGATCTTATCACTATCAGAGTATTATATAAGATTCCTCATTATTATGTTATTTAAGGATCTTATTTTGACACCTATATATGTAAAAACCTAACTTGTCAGGAGCACATGTAAACAAGAAAACTTTAGTAGCATGTGCATTCAAGATACAAAAAATATTGAAGAGCTACTAATTCTACTTGAGTTTTGAAAAAAACTATGAAACCAACACATTAGATTCCTCACACAACCTCAAAATAGCTCAACAAGGGTGCCCACAAGAGGCCTTGTTGGTATGCTAAGTGTGAGGGATGTAGATGTGCTCTCCCAAACACAACTATTGAATCCCTTGATGATGAACATGCAACATGAAATGAATCTATACTAAGAATGTGTGAGGAATGTGTCAAGAGAAGGCTATGAAGAAGCCATTCTCAAAACATCCTAAGAAGTGGAGATGGATGTAAGAAAACAAACTAGATTATCAATGAAAATGACATAAAAATCTAGCAACTCCCAAAGGTTGTTAGCAAATGCATAACAACACTAAAAGTTCTAGAACTATACTAGCATAATAACAATGCAAATGAGGGAGATGTCAAAATGCTTGATATAAGGGCTTTATTTATAAGTTTGAGAGAGGCCTTAAGAAGGTGGAATTTATGTGGCATCCACATAGGTTTCACAAGGGAGACACATGGGCTAAGGAGACAAGCCATGCAAAGGTCAACATAAGCCTTTATGATTGAGAGGCTCAAGGTTTTGTCACACATGTGTGAGCAACCTTAGGGGAAGGAGTAGGGAAAAAAGTTGTAAGAGATATAAATGAAGTGAAAGGCTTATTGGATCAAGAGCTTCTCACACATGTGAGCAAACACTTAGGGGCTATAAGGTGTTTAAGATAAATAAATGAGATTAAGTAGTGGGTAGGCTTAGAAGGATGAGAGTGATGGGTCTAGACTAGGTTTTAGGATAGAATTAAGATTAAATTAAATAAAATTTAACTTAATTATAAGATTAAAGAATTTAATGGAATGGAGGGAATTAAATAAATAGAATTTATTTAAAAGGGAATTTATGGAGCACTATGCATTAAATAAATTTAATAGATTAGGGTGAAGTATTCAAATTAAATTTAAATACATTAGTGAAATGGACCTATTTAATTAAATAGTTTTAATTAAATAAGTAGAAGAAAATGACAAATATAATTAATTATAATACATAGGAAATATTAAATAAATTAATATAGTGTTTAGTACAATTTTAAGTTTCCACATTTTGCCCCTCTTTGATGTGATGTTGGGACTACATTATATCAAAGAAAAGAAAATATAGGTTTCCCTAGAAAGGATAGGAGTCCTAGGAGTGGTGTCAAAGTGAAAAGAGGAGAGAAGGTGGCCCCTCATGAAAATAGCATAAAAAATACATTTTGGGCAATTTTTGTGAAAAGGTCTTTAGAAGAAAAGAAAGGGTAAGAAAAAGGCATTAATGAATATTTTGCAAGACTCGGGGATAAACAAGGGTTGGCATGGCCCAAGAAAGGGTACAAGCTCAAAAATGGGCCTTGGAGGGCCTATATAAGCCTCCAAGGGGCTCAAGGAAGAGTCATTTGAACACCTAGAGAGTAGATAACTAGAGAAAAAGATGGATTTGATCGATAGATTACAACTTGGAGAGCGCATTCAAGAGCACTAGGGACTAGCCTAGATGATCTCACCAGTGAGTTGACTATCTTGCTTTGTCAAATTTTTAATTATGCATTTATATTTAGCATTTATTGCACCTTGAATATGGGGTAAACTTGGTTGGGGGGGAGATGATAGTCTCCACCCTATCGTCTAATCAGACGATAAACCAAGTATTGGGTATTTTGTGTAGATGACAAGATGAATCTTGTCATCTATGTAGAAACAAGATGTATCCCATTATCTATGTAGATGATAAAAGGGGGGAAAATGGGACCAAAGCTAGGTTGGAGATGATGATCTCTATGTTTTCATCTCTATGGATGACAATCAAGTAGGTGTTGGCAGGAATCTAGCATTTGCATAGCCGCCAGAGAGGCCAGATCAATGTCTCTGTAGTTTCTCATCTCCACTAATCAACATCTATGTAGATTAGCATCTCTACTAAATGGCATCTTTGCCAACTAGCATCTTTACCATTTGGGATGAATCTAAAAAATGAGGGGATTGGGATACACTGACCAAGGTAGAGTGGGGTAGGTGATATTGTGTGGTTTAGAGCATGTCCATGAGTGGCCCGATTTGAGAGCTCACACAATGCAGCTATTAGCATTTATAGAGCAATGGCATACACCAACTTCTAGTTTTCATCTATCTACTAGAGAGGTGATAGTTACTTTGCTCAATGTGTGGTGGATTCTATGAGTGCTGATCCATGAGATGTACCTAGAGTATATTCTATAGGGTGTTGA
Organism: Cupressus sempervirens; assembly: GCA_028749045.1. NCBI lineage: Eukaryota > Viridiplantae > Streptophyta > Pinopsida > Cupressales > Cupressaceae > Cupressus > Cupressus sempervirens. The sequence continues at coordinate 794,441,620 of CM053786.1, read as the reverse complement.
TCCTTATCTTCGAGAGTGCTTCAGGCACCAATGATAGAGGCTGCCCATACAAAGATCATGGATGACATGGAGGGAGGCATTGGAGTAGAGATTTCCATGACTTGTTCTTTACCTTGCCTCACTCATATAGAGGATGGTACTAAACCATGTTGGGCATGGGTTCTTGATTGGGTGGACACGGGTGTTGAGCACTCTACTATAGGATGATGGTGCGATCTTCTACTAGGCTCAAACCATCTTGGCTGAGTTGTACTATGGTTTACATATATGCACCTACAAGACACACTGGACTATAAGTCCAAGGTTGACATTAATAGTATGGTCATGGGAGCACATAGGTGTGATAGGCCCCATTACTAGACAAGAAACTTGATAGCCTGGCGAGCCATATGCATGCTGATATAGGTTGCTGATCTAGTACACCTCTACCAAGTCTATCAAATTTTGGAGTAGATGCCTAGATGAGATTATTAGGTTTGACTAGACTTTTTATGATGCTTGGAGTGGTGGGGGAACACTTTACTAGCTAGGGGAGAGGATGATAGTGAGGATCAATTATACCTCTAATATACATAGACAAACTGTTGGCTAATTAGGAAAACCACACATGTGATTATGAGATATATGCCCTCTAGCGTGCAGTAACAGTTCGAGAGGATCCCAGATGTAGTGCCAAATATATTTGTATATCTAGTGGTATCCTAGGAGCATGAAAAATTATGGGGTCATGGGACTACCCTAAGGTTAGCTAGGATATCATGGTGGCGGATGTAGCCAGTGCCTTGGGTACACAGATAGGACTAGGAAGACATAGGGATGACACCTACATACACACAATGGTGGGTCACCCATCAGCTAGTATGATTGATAGTACCCAGAGCACCACTACTAGTAGAGCAAGCATAGGGTTAGGGGGATGGAGTAGGGGATGGTGGGTAGGTAGTGGTGGCATCACCACTAGGGCAAGGAGCATAGCAAGGTCCTTGGGGGTATCGAGTTCACTAGAGGAGGGTAGCAACAACAATGAGGCCACCACAGGGGCCATTGGGGCAGAGGCCATAGGGTCCATAGGCATAGGGGCCATAGGAGCCACTAACATAGGAGCAATCCTAGGCCAAGGATGCAGATATGGTTAGAGTAGAGTGAGATAGCCTCCAGACAAAGGCTACCTATCTACAAGGCGAGGTACAGGTAGAGTGGGTGAGGGTAGATAGTGCCTAGTAGGCCTTGGCAACTCTACAGGCTGAGGTGCAAGCACATTGAGCAAGGGTAGACAGTGCTCAGGAGGCCTTGGTTGCATTGTAAGCTAGGATAGATGCAAGAGAGTTCAACAATTTTTCTATGGAGGCTAAGATGGAGGAGCTAGCCTAGATAGATACTCTATGATAGGAGGTTGCCACCTTACAAGCAAAGCGAGAGATGCGCTAGAGATAGGTGGATGAGTACTGCTAATAATGTGACTTGGCCTGATAGATGGTACAACCTAGGGTGGCTATGGCCATGATGCAAGAGGCCATGGTAGCCTATGGATAGGAGACACAGGCTATGTAAGAGGCAGCCTACTATAGGTCCTTGTATCATGATGTCATGCCTACAGGTCAGCGGTAACCATATTTTCAAGAGGCATCCAATTCATGCACCACAAGGGGCTGCGAGAGATTAGAGTAGTTAGTGGGATAGGGTATCCTCCATGAGGAGGGGGTATAGGAGGGGTTGGACCCTCACAGCCAACTTCATGATTCTAATAGTGAGTAGTTTTGACACAGTGATGCAGATGCAACAAGTTTTTGATGATGCATTGTGTATGATATACTACATGATTATTTTTGTATATAAACTATACAAATGCTAATTATGAATGCAAAGTGAAATGATGTAAATGTAAAGTGGAAATATAAGATGTGCAAATGTAATATGAATGAAACTAATGGATGGACATGTGTCAAACTTTTCACATGTAGGAATCAAGTACCATAGCATAAGATGGGGGAATAAACAAAAAAATTGTCTCAAGTTGGGTGGAATGAAATCCTAGCTACATGAATCCTAACAACATGATATGAAGGGATTCAATTGTGTTTATATGGCAGAGCACGCCTTAGTTTGATTTTGCAAAGGGGTTATGCATTAGATGCTATAGAAGCATAAATGACATGGTTCCTTTGCGTAGAAAAGACTCTCAACACAACGGATACTTTAGGATGATAGGTGTAATTTGCATAGTCATGATGGAACAAATGTCATATACGCCTTAGAGAGGTCTAGGCACACCCAAAGTCTTTTTAGGGATCTTTGGTGGAACGTGTACTAACCCATTGCCCCTAGTGTGCAACACATAACAATAACTTGAAACTAACACATTTTTAATAAAACATCAAAAAATAGATCATACCACAAATGTCACATGTAGTCAATGAGAGCTACTTAGGTGATACCAAAATATGGAAGATCAAGACACACCATAAAAGGCTTCCAATAATGCACAAAATAAAACCAACCAAAAAGAGACCTCATGACCAAGTAGTCGTTCAGTCCATAGTTCTTGCCAAGAATGTTAAGGCCTAAAGGTGAACATCATACTGCCACATATAGGAAGGATGCATCCTATGAAAGTTTATTTGTTTGATATTGGTTGTTGCAAATGTTTGTTGGCAAGGGCTATAAAAGAACAAGTTTCTCAAATCATTAAGTCTCAATGGTGATTTTGTTTAGCTTCTTTTGTACTAACTGTTGTGGGAAAAAATTCATTGTAATGGGATTAGGGAAAACACTCGATGAGAAAATGCCTCATGAACTAGAGGTCTTTTAAAAAAAAATGAGAGTGAAGTGATGCCTCACAAACAAGAGGTCTTTTATTGGATGCATGAAAAGTATAGGTCAAATAGGACTTCTTCACAAAATATTGGATGAAATGGTAGATAGTGGTGAAGTGAGATGAACCTTATAGATAATGGACCAAGATACTTTTTTAAGGAACATTTTATGAATTTTTTTGGAGTTTTCTGATTTTCTAAATTTTTGTATTTTTGTGGAATTATAACAACATTGTATAGGAACTACAAGACTCAAGCATAGAACCACTTGAGATGTTGGATATTTATAGGCTCATGGAGTGAATTTGATATGCAATCTGATATGCCCTGGAACTATATTGGCTATAATGATAAATGGACCAAGCCAATTAGCTTCAAATTTTCCTTTCTTTTCACAGTTCTAGAGGTTCCTCATGTTATTTTGCAAAACTAAGTCACCCACCTTAAATTCATCAGGTCTAAATTTTTTGTGAAATTGAAGCTATAGATAATTTTGATGCACATGAAAGTGGTTTAGGGCATTGAGGTATCTCTCATCAAGGATTTGCAACTCTTGCAAGTGAGAAACTCAGTATTATTCTTTGGACATGAGATTCTTGAGATATATTCTGAGGGAAGGGAGCTCAATTCTGATGGATTAGGAAGCTTCAAAACCATAAACAAGGGAAAATTGAGTGGCTCCTATGGGGGTGTGGATGGAGGTGTGGTAGGCCCAAAAGGTAGGAGCAATTTGGAGGTGCTAGTCATGACCAACTGCATCAACATTTTTCTTTAGGATTTTCAAAATGGTTTTATTGGTAGCTAATTCTTGGCTATTTCCTTAGGAGTAGTATTTGGTGAAAAATGCGAGGTGATTCCAAATTTCTGACATAATGTGGTAACTTCTTGGTTTTTGAAAGGAGTTCCATTATCAGTCATTATGTCCTAAGGTATATCGAAATGACAAATAATGTAGTTCAAGATGAACTTTGAAACTTGTTTCTCGGTGGTGTAGGTTAATGGAATAGCCTCGACACACTTTGTGAAGTACTCAGTGGTAGCAATAATATACTTGTGGCCATTTGAAGAATTTGGATATATTTGACCTACAAGATTGAATCTCCAGTGAGAAAAGGGCCATGGGGTGATGGTGGGTTGAAGGTCTTGGGTGGGGGTATGTATCAAATCACCATCCTACTAACAAGCAACACATCTCTTCACAAAATGATAGGCATCCACTTCCATAGTAGGCCAATAGTAACCTATTCTAAGGAGCTTTTTCACTAACATAAGGCCACTAGAATGGGCATCAAAAATTTCTTGGTGGACCTCTTCTAATGCCATTCTAGCTTTGTTTGAACTGAGACATCGAAGGAGGGTTCCATTGAAGTGTTTTTGAAAAAGTGTATCAGCTAAGATAGTATATTGGGCAATGTGACAGATGAAGGTTTTGCATTAGTTTGTGGAAAGGGCTATGGGGATGGTTTCATGATGAAGGTAGGAAAAAATGTTGGCATAACATGGAGACTTAGGACTGTCAATCTCACACACCATCTCTAAATTAGGTTGCTCATAAGCAGGAAGAAAAAGATTCTCAACAAGAAACTCACACTTACAACTATATTTAGGCATGGAAGTCAGGGAGGCAATGGTGGCCATAGCATCTGCTACTTTGTTTTAGTCCTTGGTATTTGTTGAAAGACTATTTCTGTGAAGTGTTGTTTAAGATCTTCAATTTTTTGGTGATATGGCAGCAACTTTTCATCCTTTGTTTGGTATTCATCTATGACTTATTTAATGACCAATTGAGAATCCCCAAAGACAAGAAGGCTTTTAATATTACATTTGATAGCTTGCTAGAGTCCTATGACCAATCCTTCATACTCAACAATGTTGTTTATGTAAGGGAATGAAATTTTATAAGACTTAGGAATAAGGTCTCCTTGCGGTGTAACAAAAAAAATTCCTGCCCTTAATCCCTTTTGTGTATAAGAACCATCAAAATATAATTTCCATTGTATACTAGGGGTAATAGTCATAATTGTGTCATCTAGAAAATCTGCTATAATAGGATGGTCTTCTTGAAGAGGAGCTTCAACAAGCTGGTCTGCAATAACTTGTTCCTCAATGGCCTTGTGATCCTTATAGACAATGTTTAATTCTCTTAAAATCAAGACCCATTTTGTAGGTCGACCAGTGAGGGAAGCTTTTGATAGAAAATATCTGAGTGGATCTATCTTAGAAATGAGATGTGTAGTGTAATTAAGCATATAATGACATAGTTTCTGTGTGCAAAAGACTGCCACCAAACAAGCTTGCTCAATACTAGTGTAATTCAACTCATAGCAAACTAGAATTTGCCTGAGATAGTATATGCGTTGCTCATTACCCTTTTCATCTAGTTGTGCCAAAAGAGAACCTAAGGAAACTGAAGTAGCAGAAATGTATAGAATCAATGGCCATCCTACAACTAGAGGAACTAGAACTGGTGGATTATCGAAGGAGACTTTAATTTTCTCAAATGCTTTCTAACATAGGCAATCCCATTAAAAATTAATGTCTTTTCGAACCAAATGTTGGAGTGGGTGAACCTTATCTAATAACTAGGACAAAAACTATTTGATGGATTGTAGCCTTCCCTAAAAACTACAGAGTTGTTTCAATGTGGTAGGTGGAGGCATTTCCATGATGGCTTTTACTTTGCTGAGATATACCTCAATTCCTCTTCTTGACACTATGTATCCTAACAACTTGCCTAATTTGACCCCAAAAACACACTTCTTTGGATTAAGGTGCACTTTATATTCCTCCCACTTTTCAAAAATGGTGGTGAGCACATTAATGTGGGATTCACATGTCTTAGACTTTCCTATAATATCATCAACATAGTCCTCCATTATAACATGTAGAAGATCATGAAAGATTGTAGTCATTGCACATTGATAGGTGGCACCAGCATTCTTTAATCCAAAAGGCATGACTTGGTAACAAAAGGTCCCCCATGGGGTAGTAAATGGAATTTTATGTTGATCTTCTTCTACAATTTTGATTTGGTTATAACTGGAGAAACCATCCATTAAAGACAACATTTTATGTCCAATAGTCAAATCCACTATGATGTCTATGTTAGGAAGTGGAAAATCATCCTTAAGACATTCAAGATATAAATCTCAAAAATTTGAATAGATGTGGATGCCCCTAGATGCTTTCCCTATAGGAAATATGTTGGAAACCCACTCAGGATAATCAATAGGTTAGATGAATTTTGCCTCTAGCTTTTTTTGTTATTCTACTTTGACCAAAAGTGCTAACTTAGGATGCATCTTGCATAGTTTTTGTTTCATAGGTTTAATCTTTGGATGTACTTCTAAGTGATGCACAACCAAATATATGTCTAAACCATGCATATCTTTGTATGTTCATGCAAAATTCATTTTGCATTGTCATAGGAACTCAATCATCACCTTTTTTCTTTGGGACTCAGGGTAGATTCAATGTAGGTAATTTGTGGATTATCTACAGTACCCAAGTTAACTAGAATGGTGTCTACATTCAATATAGATGACTTTTCTAGTGGTAAAGATCAAAACAACAACTCAACCTCTCCCTCTTTTGGCACCTCTAGAAGGTTTTCAATAGAAGATGTGTCCTTTATTTTATCTTTTTCTTCATCCAAAAGTGTTCCAAAAGAGTTTTCACTAGAGGATGTTTCTTTTATTTTACTATTTTCTTTTTCTTTTTCACTTTTGTGAGTAAGAGAGTTAACTTGGCTACCAAAGTAGGCTTCTTGATTGTATTGGATCTCATGTTTGTAATCTTGGAGATTCTTAAGGCAAAAGAGTGCCATCACTACTTTGTCAGAGTTATACATATCAAGAGTTAGCAGTGCATCCTAAAGGTCTCAGTCTGTCATGTCAAGATTTGTGAGAGGTAGGTTGACAGGTGAAAGGTCGGCTATGGTAATGGCATGGACATGGTTATCTAGGTCATCCTCAATGTATTGGAAGGGTACTTTGAAGAATTCCTCCTCTTTAGTCTCAGAATCAGGTTCGACCATACAATAGTTATCAGCAAAGGACAACTTGGGTTTAATAGAGCCCAAACCACATCATTTAGGATAGCTATTTACTTCAAGGGGCTGTTTGATTCCATATTCTTTAGGCCCAAGGCTGGTACCATGATATCCCATGTTTCTAATGATGGGAGGAGCCTTAACATATTTATCTTTAGTGAATTCTATAGGTTCATCTTCTCCATCAAAATATAGCCAATCTAGGATATTAGATTCTATGTGTTCATCACTAAGTGAACCCGAATGTTCAAATGTTGTCTTATTAGCATGCATAGTATCCTTATTTGTAGAAGGTGGTATTTGGGAAGGTTTTCCAAAGGAGTGGGGGGAGAGTGGTAGTTGTTCAACACACAAGGCATTTTAAAACCTATACTCTCCCATTCCTTGGTCAACAAAAGTAGCCTTCTTCACTATAGTGTTGATCTTAATATCATCAATGTTCTCTTTTCCTTTACAAGAACTAGAATAATTATTGGATAACTCTAGCATTGTTGTGGAAGGTGATTCTATTATGGTGAGAGATCTAGGTATAACCTTAGAAAACTCACTGATAGGACAAAAGTTTGTGGGTGCACCTTCCAATCTCTTACAAAAGGCAAAAGGCAAAGGATCACTTGGAATTGTGACCTCTCTTTCTTGGTGGGGAAATTTCAAGCATTGATGATATGTAGATGGGACTGCTTTGAGTGTATGTATCCAAGGTTGACCAAGCAAGATGTTATATGGAAAATTCAAATCTAGGACATGTCATTCAATGTTTATGATAGTTGACCCAACCTTTAGCAATAGCATGATAACTCCTTTTGATTCTCTTTCTCTTTCATCATATGGTCTGATTGTTACCCTTTTATTGATATCTAGGAGGTCTTCTAGAAGCTCCAAGAAATGGATCATCTTCAAGGTTCAAACTAGATCCATTATCTATAAGGACCCATTTTATCTTATGTCAATGTATAAGGAATTCAATGTGGAGTGACAAATTGTGGTGTGGAATAGGACCTTGGAGATCTTTGTCTATGAAAACAAGGTGTTGTTGTGTGGCAAGATTTTTAATTATGGTAGTGAATTGGGATGCATTAATGTTCTCAAGCACATGAGACTCTAAAAGAGAAGCCTCCAAAATCTCTTTATGGATGGGTGAGGTGGTGAGGAGCTCTAGAATGGATATTTGTGTAGGAGTCTTCCCTAACTAGGATAATACATCATAAAAAGAAGCAGGTATTTGTGAAGTGGATGGCGCAATAGGTACATGTGGAATTGATGGATTAGTGGGGTTGGAAGTGGAAACTTGCAAAGTAATTCTTCCCCATCGAGTGGTTGCATCATAATCAGCTACTTGTAGGACAAGGGTATTCACATGAGTGTCTACCTCTTCAATGCAACCACACATGGAGTCAAAACCACATATATCATTTGTTTCTATTTTACCACACAAGGAGTCAAATCCTGATATGTGGCTAGTAGAATAGTCATAGTGTAATGTATTTGATGTGGAAGCTCAATTTGCATTGTTTGTATTGTTGTTGTTTTCATTTTTGTGGTTAGGAAATGGCTTTTGAAATATCTTCAGTTTAGCATTTTTAGAGGGTGGTCCTCCTTCTACCTCAATTTTTCCATCATTGACAAGATTTTGAATGAAGACTTTGAGTTTTATACACTTGTTTGTGTTATGTCCCTTGATGTGGTGGTATCTTCAATATTCATGTTCTTTATACCATGTTGATTTGGGTACATTTTCATCAATTAAGGGTCGTGTGTTGGGAAACACCATCAAAATGTGCTCCACTAGTTTTTTGAATATGACATCCAAGGGTTCATGAAAGTTAGTGAACTTCCTATTGTAATCATAGTCATGGTTGTAATTTCTATTGGTATTTTTTTTGTTGTGAGAAAAATATTGTGTTTGATTACAAGATCACTACTTGTTCTGATTGTTATTTTGATTTAGATTGTCATGGTTTGAATTGTTGTTGTTTCAGTTACAATAGTTGTTATTGTTGTTGTTGTTTTTGTTTCCACCTTGGAGATTTTGTACACTTTTAACATCAATGACACCATTGTGCGTGACACCTTTGTTTTTGGACCAGAATTTGGGTTTGTTTCTGTTGTTCATGTCATTATTTGAGGATGAAGAGCTATAATATTTAATGGAACCTTTGTCTAAAAGTCTATTTTCAATGTTCTTGCCTCTCTTGACTAACATGGAAAAGTCTTCAGGAATAGCCATTTTCATGTGGAAAGACATCTTTGGTATCAAATTTTTGATAAATATACCCTCCACCATTGTAGAAATTTGGCAAAATTTTCACCATTTTGTAGTTTTGTGTTACACAAATCACTCAATGAGGCACGATGTTCAATGTTGTAAGAGTATTGTGCTACAAATTTCCCCATCAAATCATTGAAAGAAGTAATGGAGACCTTGGGTAAGTTCATTAACCACTCAAGTGTGGGGCCTCCAAGACTTTGTGTGAAGAGCCTCTTAAGATAATCTTCACTATAGGATACTTCTTGACATAAGATGGAAAATTGTTTGAGATGTGTGATAGGACATGTTTCTCCCGTGTATTTTTCAAATTTAGGAATCTCAAAATTTGGTGGAAATGATATCATGTTAATGGATCTATCAAATGGAAAGGGGCATTACTCATGGTATGGATCAAATTTCTAAGTTCACGCAACTGTTGGGCCAAACCATGGTTTGGTTGCATTTGTGATTGTTGGGAATTTATGAACCCACCTCCAAAGTTGTATGGAGCCCCAAACATATTATAAGGTGTTGGAAGTGCTCCACTTTGGCAAATGTATTGATATGCACTCATTAGAATTGGCATAGATGATTTCATCACATTGGTTGGCATTTGTAAATAAGAGGAATATATTGGTTATGTTGGAATTGCCATCTGTTATGTAGATACTTGCCCAATGTTTAAGCATCCTACATTTGGACCTGTCAAGGTGGACTGCAAAATACAAGCATGTGTAGTAGTGTTGGGCACAACACTAATGATTTGTTGAAAATGTTATGCACTCAATTGGAAGGTTGGTTGTGTTGAAACACTTGACATATGTATGGAACTAGTTCTCATTGTGAGTTCTTTTTCATTGCCAGATATTTGGGCTATGTTTGAAGTTGGTAATATGAGAGCACCATTCTTGGTAATTTATCTAAATAAAGCGCTCTCACCAAAACTTGTAGGGACGTTAACACCATCTTTAACCAAGTTTAGGAAGATCTCAGTCTTGTTTTCCCTTATAGATTTTTTCATCATTTCCAAGTTACTATAAGAAATGTTTGGACATCACTAGGGATGTTATTGTCACCAATGAGATCTTCATCTTGGTACACTTCTTCCTTATCATATGAATTACTCTCTAGAGTGGTGTTTTTGAAAGGATTCTATAGTTCTTGTGTGGATGTTGAGCTAGGCATGCCAAAGTTTATACTTGGGGGAAATTTGCTCCCCAATGAGGTTGATTATGGAGGAAAAGGATTCTCCATCTCTTTTTGTCTTAGTGATTCCAATAGACAAGGCATATGATTAAATGTGAAACTTTTAGATCATGTTTGTACCATACAATTGTGACTAAACCAATGGGTGAAAGGTTGTGGAAGAAAATGGGAAATGTAAGAGAGCAATTGGACCTTATATAATAAAATGGTCAACAACCTAAACACAAACAAAAGACCTTGTTGATTATAGACCAAGTGTGATATAGGATAAAAGTATATTTCTCCTACCAAAGATGGACAAGTGATCTTTGGAAAATATAGTATACCAAATAGATTACTCACTATTTGGAGATAGAATTCTGATCTCAAATGTGTGATTATAACTATGATAGGGTTTTTTTATGGATAAAGGTCTAGTGTTGTAATCTTGAAAGATGTTCTTATGCCAAAAGCTTAAGGTTTAAATGATCGAGCTCCCTAGAGGAAATTTTGAAAATGGAAGACTAGAAGTTTTGAAAATGAATTGGTGCGAAAAATGAAGGTGTTATGGTCACTATGCAGTTAACTCAATCTTCTCTCACTGGGAACAAAAATCTTGGGTTCACTCCAGGGAAAGTAGACCAATTTCAAAGTTTTCCATTGTATTCAATTCTATCATAATGGTCCAATTTAGCTTCTTCTTTCTTGATGTCTTTGATAGCATATTAGAATTTTTTATCATTGTGTGCTAGGTTTTTTCTTTCCTTGTAGGCAAATGGTTTGGATAATTTCACCTTCTTAGGTTTGACTTTGTCGGTCATGGCAGGAACAAAAAAAACCCAGCTTCAAGCACAAAAATTTTGCAAACAAATTTGTGACTAAAAGACCCAATGACTTTCAAATACTAGACCAAATATAGGAACTCTTGAAACATAACCATAGGTCAAGATGACCCACTTACAGCTATTTCACTCACTGAAAGTTTAGCTCACCATTTCACTCATTTTTTTAACTTGTTTGATGCTTGGTATTAGTTTTGGATGTTTAAACAATCAAGCATGCTAAACGCATCAATAATCCTAATAAAGGCTACCACTAGGATGTACAAAGATTATATAGAGGGCATCCTCAATATAAACAAGGTATGTGAGGCCCAAATTTTTAGATGAAAGAAAATAATACCACATAGTTAGGGTAAGACGGTAACCCAAATCTCCACCATCATTTTCCAAAGGTATAAAGTTCTTTGGGACTTAGCCAAGAGTGATAAGATTTTTCTTCCAAGAGAGGTGTCTATTGATTCACCTCCCGATATTTATACTTCACCAAAACTCTAAAGTTGAGATCATCCCAAGGGGTGATGAAATCTTCAAGTAGGCCTCCTAAAAAAAAAACAAGACTACTTATTTCTTGGGCACTCAAGATCACTCGAAGGCAGGAGAGGAGAGAATACGTAAGTGGCCTTGGGGTTAAAAGATACTAGTTCTTTCCCAATGGAGCTTTATATTTTGTAATCTACTCTTGAAGACATTCATGTTTAAGCATGCATTGTTCTTTCCAACTTGACAACATCATCAAAAAAATGAAAAGTGAGGATTTATCAACAAAATTAAATCGATCGTGAACATAAGAAAATTGCTTAAAATGAAATTAATTCCCTTAAGTCATTCAAGATTGAGTGAATTCATTTTAAGGACCAAGTCCAAATGTTTGATGGCAAGTTTTTTTCCCTTAGGCATTCAAGATTATGTGCACTATCTAGCCATTCATTCTAATGAAAGCATGTCAGCTTCCTTAAGGCTCTCAAGATTGTGTTTGACTAGTCTAAACATGCATTCCAATGAAAAACTTGTTCATTCATTAATAACATTCAAGATTGTGTTTGAGCATCATCCATCCCAATAAAATGTGTGTAAATTCTTTAAGGAACTCAAGAGTGTGTAATTTTTTTACTTTAATGCATTCAAGAGTGTGTTTGGCCTTTAGATATTAGTTTGCAACATACATTCTAAAGAAAAATTATTATTTCATATAAGTTCTTTCACCATCTAATCTTATAAGTGATCAAAACCACTAAAAATTCCCTAAGTGATTAAAATCACTACAAACCTTTAAGTAATTAAAATTACTACAAATTTTTAAGTGATTAAAATCACTAAAAAGAAGTTTTCCAAAGCTTATTTCTTGTAATAAAAACTGATTAGAAATCCCTACCAATTAACCAATCAATGAGTTAAGTATTAAAAAATTGATTTAATCTATCAAAAAGCGGAGATGATAGAAACTTGGCACAGACAATAGAACCATACAAACACCAAAAAATGTAGATGATAGAACACTAGGATGTATAGTTAACTTTTCAATTCTAAGTTGTCAGTAACAAATGATAGAATAGGGTCACAGACAAAAAAACTTAGAGATGCAAGAATATGCAGATGACAAAATACTGACAATAGAGATTTTTTTAGCATACAAAGAAAATGATAGTTTAGGTATCAGAGATGATAGAACTCAATAAAAATTGTAGATGATAGTATGGTTAAACATCTAGTTTTAATGGCCACCTGCAACGCAAACGATAACACACTAAATTTGCATAGATGAAAAAATAAGTGTTTGAGATGCTAAACTCAAAAAAAGATGACAAAACTTAGATTTAATGCAGTATCAGGTTGATTTTAAAGTAACAGTGATAGAGACACCAATCTACATAGATGCAGGTCTACAAAGATGTTGATCTGTGGAGATGACAGAGCATCTTTGTAGTCGACACTACGTCCTAGCAAAGATGATAGTGCATGGGTTTCAACAACAAGTTAATGGTTTTGATGATTCTTGAAGGTGAAATATGGATGTGGGTCCCATTTGGTGTGTCAATATATATATATATATATATGTAAAAAAAAAACATATTGGGAGCATGCATAAAAAAGAAAACATTAGTAGCATGTCCATTCAAGATGCAAATAAGATTGAAGAACTACTAATTCTACTTGAGTTTTAAAACAAAATATGCAACCAACACATTAGAGTCCTCAAACAACCTCAAAGTAGCTCAACAAGGGCACCCATAAGAGGCCTTGTTGGTGTACTTAAGTGTGAGGGATGTAGATGTGGTCTCCCAAACACAACTATTGAATCCCTTGATGATGAAAATGCAACATGAAATAAATCTATACTAAGAATGTGTGAGGAATGTTTCAAGAGAAGGCTATGAAGAAGCCATTCTTAAAAAATCCTAAGAGGTGGAGATGGATGCAAGAAAACAAACTATATTATTAATGAAAATGACATAAAAATCTATTAACTACCAAAGGTTAGTAACAAATGCATAACAACACTAAAAGCTCTAAAACTATACTAGCATGATAACGGTGCAAATGAGGGAGATGTCATAATGCTTGAGACAAGGGCTTTATTTATAGGTTTGAGAGAGGCCCTTGGGAGGTGGCATCCATGTGACATCCACATATGTGTCACAAGGGAGACACATGGGCTAAGGATACAAGTCATGCAAAGGTCAACATAAGCCTTTATGATTGAGAGGCTCAAGGTTTGCTAACACATGTGTGAGCAACCTTGGGGGAAGGAGTGGGGAAAAAAGGTGTAAGAGGTGTAAGAGGTATAAATGATGTGAAAGGTTTATTAGATCAAGAGATTCTCACACATGTGTGAGCAAACACTTAGGAGCTAAAAGGTGTTTAAGATATATAAGTGGGATTAAGTAGTAGATAGACTTAGAAGGATGAGAGTGATGGGTGTAGACTAGGTTTTAGGATATGATTAAGATTAAATTAAATAAGATTTAACTTAATTATAGGATTAAAGAATTTAATGGAATGGAGGGAATTAAATAAATAGAATTTATTTAAAAGAGAATTTATGGAGCACTATGCATTAAATAAATTTAAAACATTAGGGGGGGAATATTCAAATTAAATTTAAACACATTAGTGAAATGAACCTATTTAATTAAATAAATTTAATTAAATAAGTAGAAGAATATGAAAAATGTAATTAATTAATAAATAAATAATTATAATGTTATAGGAAATATTAAATAAATTAATATAGCATTTAGGACAATCTTGAGTGTCTACAAGACCCTCAACACTAACTCTTATCTTGTTCTAGTTTTAATGTATTTTAACTCTTTGAAGTGTTCAAAATATTAAAATTTATGACTAAATAATATTATTCATTAAGGTCTATGTTGCCACACTTTTCACCGTGTAACCATTTTGCAAAAGTGGAAATTTTTTTGTCCTAGTTAAGCCTAGGTATGTTTGGGTCTAGTTTTTCCCCTTAGGTGAAAAGAGTCTCCATCGGATTTTCCATCTTTCCCTTCTACCACATTTCATGGCCAGGTGGATTTCCTTGATGTTGTGAGTTTATGGGTAGCTTAGTACCTAATTTGATGGGAATTCTTGAAAAATGCAAAGGTTATTTAGAAAGCTAAACTTGTTCACGGCTTATCATGTTTTCAATGAAGGAAGGAAGCTTGCAAAAAATTGAGCATCGCCTTCTCCTCAGTGGGTTTTCAACCCATGAAGGCAATTTTTTGTGAACAACAATAAATGATGTTTACAGGCCTATGTAACAAGATGATGAGCTTTCTTATGGAAAATCTCTATTTTCATTACAATATTCTACCTTGGAAGACATTGAAGATTCATCACAATGGTCAAAATCATCTTTAGTGGAAAACTCAAAAATGACTTCTCCTTGGCGGGCTTTCAACCCATGAAGTCCATTTTCTAGCAAAGGAAATTGTAAAGGAAAGAAACAAGGGAGTGGGCCCCTCTTCAACTTTCACAATCCTTTCAAGATTTTCTAAACCCAAAAAAAATATCAACTCAAAGGATTAATTTTAAAGGAAAGCTTGGGAAAAAAAATGAGAATCGTCTTCTCCTTGGTGGGTTTTCAACCCATGAGGAAATTTTTTTGCATTTAAGAGAAAATCAACTTTGTAAAGAGATTGGGCCCACAAATTACACCAAAAACATCTTAAGATGATAATGGAAACAATCTAACCATTGCAGGAAAGGTGTACTGAGTAGACTTCAATTAGGCAGATATTTCCTTATGGGGTACTCTATTCATAATTCTTTGAAACTTAATGGGAAATGAAAAAGTAAGTATGAAAGAAAGGAAAGTTACTGTTGGGCCAATAGAAATAGTGAAAAGACACCAAAAACCTGCTAGAGCTCCTACATTTACTATTTCAACATATTTATCCTTTAATTCATTCATGTGGAGAAAATCCTAAAGATTAACAGATAAATTGAGACTCCTATATAGATGGAAACCTAACAGTTATTCAAACTACTATTTTTTCTTGAATTGTTATTCTCTTAAATTGCACAATGCTTTTAAATTATCTGTATTTTCAAATTCAATATCCTATTCTTCATCTACATTCAAAATTTCAGTTTACTTCATTCTCAGACAAAATGGCAACCAGATTTGAGAGGTTTGATGGGCTAAATGGAATCGAGTCCACATTAAAAAATTCCATAGATATGTCACTCCATTTTTATGATATGCAAGATTTCCAAAGGATGCTAAAGTCAGGGTCGATTCATCCCATAATTGAGAAACTCTAAGGAAGTGGACTAGTAGAGGCAGCTAGTTTCCTGGTGGCAATCCAA
This sequence comes from Cupressus sempervirens, assembly GCA_028749045.1. Lineage (NCBI taxonomy): Eukaryota > Viridiplantae > Streptophyta > Pinopsida > Cupressales > Cupressaceae > Cupressus > Cupressus sempervirens. Next base: position 794,425,672 of record CM053786.1, on the reverse strand, counting down.
GCTCTAGAATTTATTTATGAATGCATAAATCACTACAATTCAGATACCAAATAGATTGTGTTACCTTATCATATAGTATTAATCTCCATTGATAAGCAAACTGTGGTGAATTGCCTACGAGTTCCAGAATGGGAGGAGTTTTCAGACTTGATAGTAGGAGGAGCAGTCTCTGAGTTCTCTATGAAAAAGATGATGTGGAGGAAGGAAATTATGCAATCCTAGTTTCAAAAGCCATGGAGCACCAAGAGTAAGGTCCCCAAAAATTTATTTGGTACTAACCTCAAACCAAAGATTTTAGATATTCTAGTTCTCCTACATAGAGTGAAAGGTGAGGTAGAGCCTCTAAATTTTGTCGAACAATATTTCTTTCTAGTAGAACATATTTGTTTAGATATGCAATATATTGGTTGATCCCATGAGGTAAGCAAAAATCATTCCAAGGCCATCAACATTGTGAAGTTCTACAACACTTTCTATATGTCTTCCTTTCTAATTTATATGTTGGCATCTCTACAATTATGGCTAGGCCTTCCAAGAATAGAAAAATTTCTTGATGATGTGAAATGTTATGAGTTCTATCCACATTTGCAATTACAAAATAGTTATGTAGAGTATGTCAAATTTAATGATGCATTTACAATGAGAATTTGCAGGGAACTCCAAGGATGCTTGTAGAGGAGATTTAGTCCAGAGGCAATGGTAGCTATTAGCCAATTTGGAAGCTATTTTATCTAGTTCTCATCTTTGTTATATTTGCATCTTGCAGCTTTCGATGGATTCCCCCTAAAGTTGCCCAGGTATCTAAGCAACATGATCATGTTGATAGAGATTGTGAGACAAGCAGTCCAGGTGAATGTGCTAAGTGAAAGCTTAAAGAAGAAGGGATATGAGTTCCCTATGAAAGTAGGAGCTTACAGTTGTGAGTCTTGATCTAATGCAAAGAATATGCTCAAAGCATTTGAGATGAAATAAAAATTGGAGATGTATGAGGTCCTAAGACCTATATTTGATCCGAATGGATATGCTAGGGATGTGTTGCAGATTGGGAGTGTGATCAAACACATTACCACTATTGAAGACTATTGGGCAGATTGTAAAGATGAGATTGAAAGTGGAGATCATGCTTTCACTAGGCTCATAGTGGAGCAAATAAGAACATACAATATCAATCTTAATGTTGAATTATTGGAGGATGACAGGCAATATATGTATAGTAATACATATTTGACTAAGTTGAGAAACACTCCTATCAACTCAAAGCCTTATGAAGGTGCTGAGGAGGATTTAGACACTATGATGGCCCAAATCATCAAAAGAACTAGGAAATGGGTCAAATGGACAAACAAACCAAGTTGTAGTAAAGGCATATCCACTCAATCTTCTCCAGCAACTACAACTCCCTCTTCCTTCTAGAGTGCTACACCAGGTGTAACACTAGTTACCACTCAAGGACCAGATCAACCATCAAGAGGAGGTGACCAACCTCTAGACAAGAGTATCCCCATAGCTAAGACTTGTCATGATGGCTCCCTCCTAGTTATTGGAACCCAAACTCATGCTAAAGAGAAGAAGACAGAGGAGCCAAAGGATAGTGTTGTTACTTCAATTCCCTCCCCTCATGTTACACTAGTTCCCTCTCCTCATGTCACCCTAGTTCCATCACTTCATCATAGCCTAGTTCCACCAGTAAGTGCTACACTTCTAAAACCAAGTGGCTCCCTACTGTAGATAGTAGATTTTGGAGATGGAAAGAGTAGTAGCAATGAATCTACTAAATTTGATGAGGCAACAAAGAAAACCTTAGAGGTGGAGAAAGGTCAGAGCTCTTCCAAGCTCATTTCTTAGGAACCAAAGAATCCCTTCACTTCAAATATGATGACAATCACTCTAGTTAAGAAGAAGATGTTTAGCATAGAAGCACTTGGGATAGCCTCCAAGGTGATAGGCACTGATTCCTAGTTAGATGATACTCTAGAGAGAAAGAGGAAAAGGAAAGATAAAAGTACCCCCACAAAGGATACCATATCCCTCATAGTTCATTTTGGATCTGCATTAACCAAGGTGAAGAAGCAAAAAACCTTGTCTATACTTGGGCAAGATCCAAAAAAAAGGCACCTAATAATGGAGATAGCCAAGCCCAAAAAAGAAGGAAGAATTGAAGATATTACTACTGATGATTTTACTATACACTTGGTGGACCTTGGAGAGGTTGGACATGACACCAAGGCTAGCTTGTGGAAGTCAAACAATGAAGTAATTGAAGGACAATTGGAAACCCTAAAGTTATCAAAAGTCAGGATGAAGGCTGAGATAGAAGAGTTGAACAGGTTCATCAAACAATTGGTCACTCCATTGGCAACTATCTTTGGAGTACTAGTAACAAGAAATCTTACTATTTCTGAAGTTGAAGCCCTTATCTCTCAACTTCAAGAAGATAGGCACTTTGACCAAATTGGAAAAGCCTGGACTAGGAAGCTCAAGATAGAGGGAGTCTCTATTATAGAAAAAATTGACAATGTTATCTTAACATTAGAAACAAAGAAGGATAACATCTTAGCAAATAGTGGTACTTTAGCCAAAGAAAGAGTGAAGAGTGATGAAGGTATCTTTTTTCTAAAGATGATCATTCAACTGAAGGAAATAGAAGTCGTTGAAGCCAAAATATTTTCAAAGGAAGATGAACCTCTAATCAAATGGCTTCAGAGCATGCAATTCAAGTAAAAAATAATCTTATTAGCAGAAAAATGACTTAAGGAAACAAAGGATAAAGTGAAGAAGACCCAAGACAAAGGATTTGAACTCATGAGGCGACTGCATATAAATTGATAGAGTAGTGGTCAAGGGAAAGCACTGATTGGGATAAATGTCATTAAAGAGAATTTCTCCAAATTCTTAGATAGTCTGATTGATGTATTTTCTAGTAATTAAAATAGAGTTGTAGAACTCCAGAAACTTAGCAGATGCATACACATGGCTATGGAGGAATTACCAAATCAATTGAATGTTGTGAAGGAGTTGGCCAACGAGCATTCTAAGTGGCTCTTGAGATACAGCGACATACATGTACCTAGGCATTTAAAGCTAATCCCAATCATAGTTGCTACTAAGGCCTATAGGATAAAAATTGAAAAGGGGAAGAATATGAAATGATTCACATTTCACTCCCTTTTCATTTTCTTATGTAATTATTGCAATATGACAAACTAGTTTCTTTACATTTGTCTGCAATATGAAAAACTAGTTTCTTTACATTTGTCATTCTTTGAGGAGATGAACTGATTGAACTTCTATTGTAATAGTCATCTCAAAATCCTATATGTATGAAATTGAAAGATTAATAAAAGTTCAAAATTTTTTTGGTGTGAAGTACTTGATGTTGCAGAGTCAATTGAACGGTATTTTGTATCAACTATTTTTTGTTCCATTTCTATTAGTTGTTAGTTATATGTATTCTCTTTTATCTAGATTGAAGCAAGGAAAGAATTGAGTTTCATTCCTCTATTTGAAGGTAGCAAACAAATGTGATAAGTAGTGTCATTGCATGTTCAAAGAGAAATCTCTTAAACATTCTTCCTTTCTAGTTAACTTCTTCCTTTTTGTAGTTTAGATCCTAGTTAATCCAGTTTAGTATTAGTTATTATGCTATTTTAAGTTATTAAGCTTTGTGAGTTCATAAGATGTGTGGGTTCATGAACTTAATCAATTCTTTAGAAACCTTTTTCTGCCTAAGTTAGATCCTGTTTAGGTTTGGCTTAGTTTTGCCTCTTCTATTCTCAAGTCAAGAACACAACCCATATTAGTTTTAGAAAAAATACATAATTCATTTCAAATCTACCATAGGGAGTTGTATCTATTAATTTAGAGAAAAGACAATCTATTCATAAGTGGCTTTTCAACTATTTGTAATCAGATATTGTTCATAATTTGGGCATTCAAGAGTCATAATTAAAGAAGAACAAATCTATTTACCAATAGATTTTTGGAAACTCCATTGGGGAATATGAATAGTTGCTTGACTAATAAGCCTATATCATGTGGAAAAATGGTACTACCTTATGAGAACATTTTTCTAGTGCTCCAACCTAACCTTGGGTTTCAAGATGACCAAGAAGACATAATTTCATCCCTTAATACATTTGTTTGGAGACATACGAGAAATGCTAAAAATTATAGGAATGCTACCCAAGTATTGGAAGAGGAAGAAAGAAGATTTGATGCTTTAGAAAGAGTTTTTCAAAGGAGGGACATCCAAAGAGTAGAAAGACAATTGAGATAAGAAGCTCAAAGGCAAAACTAACCTAGCACCCTAGAACAAACAAGGTTCCTTAGAAGTACCAAGGAATAGGGTGGGAAAAAGCCTATTTTTGATAAACTTACAAAGCTTGGTTTTCCCATCCTAGACATTTCAAAATAGAAAGGTGAAAATAAAAGCTGAAGTAGACCACCCTCCCCTATTAGGAATCAAAGTGCTTTGAATACTACCTGCCAGGTATTGGCCCTGCACAAAATCATTGCTCACCCAGTTGTCAATTTTCCACCATACCTTGCTAGAACAATTATGGCTGCTCCATGGGCTGCAACAACAAGACCATTAGCACTAACAACTTATCATCCTCTCCCATCTGGTTCAAGGAAGAATTTCCCTAAATTTTTAGGTGATGGGAAGGTTACTATAGATGAACACATTAAAGCCTTCTTTGTGGCTACTCACATCTTAGGAGTTAGACATGAGGATGTTGCTATAAAATTATTTGTGGAAACCTTGATAGAAAATGCAGCAATTTGGTTCTATCATCTGGATGATGGCTCGATCACTAATTGGGATACAATGAGAATGGCCTTTAAGACAAGATTTAAGACAGTGGAAGATGAACATGTCCTTTTAACATAGTTGACATCTATTGAAAAGAAACCTACCATGAGTATGAAGGATTTTGTTGCTAATATCAATAAGATTATTAGTAGAATTCCAACTGTTGATAGGCCCACTACCGATAATTTAAAAAACTTCTTCATAAATGCAATGCCCCCAGATATCAATTATGATTTGAGAAGGGCACATCCCAGAGATTTAAAAGATGCACAAAAGAATGCAATTGAATTTGAAGATGACTTGATTTCCATAGGAAAATGGAAGCAAGAGCTTCAAACTAAAGAAAGTTCTAGCAATACTACATCATCTGATGAAATGATTCAAAAATTGTCAAATGAGTTGGTAGTAGTAAAAAGACAATTACCTGGATTCAATAATTCCTACTAGCAGAATTACTAAAATTTGCCAAGAAGGAACAATGATGGAAGATTTTCATAGCTCACAGGCTCATAATCTAGGTTTCAAATTAAAGTGGCACCAAAGAAAGGAAATATGTGTGTCCTCATTTGACAATGGATCATGATGGTGAGAGCTATCCAAAAATTGCACATATGATATAGTTATTATCCACCACTGAGTTGAACACTGCAACTCCTGTTTAGAGTTAGATTCATACTCAAATGGTGACTTTGGAAATTTATTTTTGGAATATGAGTTAGATTATTAACCAAATGGTGAATGTTATGTGACCATTGATGGAACTTCATATATAGTGCTTACTCAAGGTCAAAGGCTAAATAATCAACCCTCCAGTCATCCTCATAGGAATGATCTTAGTCCCTTAGTGAATAATATTCATGTTGATCAAGGAGCATCAACTTCTCAAATGGGTAAGGAAAAAATGCCTTTTGATTTCATTCAATTCTGTGAAGAATAAAAAATCTAAATTTCTCCTATAGATTATTTAAAATCTCACCCCTCTAAGTTGAAACAACTGGTAGATCAATGTAAAGGGAATGCTTTAGATTTAAATCATAATGTGACTATTGAAGAAGGGGATAAAACCTTGACATCTAACCTATATAATCAAGAGGATTCTACTATTTTAGCAACCTCTCCTAGGAAAAAACCCAATCCATTCTATATTTCACTACATATCAATGGATGTAAACTAAGAAATTGCATAATAGATTCAAGTGTGTCAGACAACATTATGCCTTACTCTGTAGCTAAGGCCCTGGGTCTCAACCTCACTAAAGTGCATGGAAGATGTTATTCTATGGATGCCAAATAGGTCCCTCTGCTTAGAAAAATTAAAGATGCTCAAGTAGCCTTAACTTCACATCTAGAAAAGAAACTCTTACTAACCATTCTAGTGGCAGATATCCTAGCAAGCTATGGACTTCTCTTAAGTAGGAGTTTTTGTTGAGACTTAGGAGGAGAAATAAAACTAGACTGGTCCCAAGTAGTCATACCTATAAGGAATAAGAAAGTCAAGTTAGAACCTAAAGAAAAGGAAAAAATTACTATCTTAAAATCAGACGATCCTAAAGCTTAGATCCTCCATCAAGAGCTAGAGTTTGACAATTACATGTTATTTACCAAAGAGGCTCTAGATGAACAAAAAAATAAAAATCTAGTCAAAGGAATTCCCAATAAGGAAAAAGATTTAACAAGCACATGGACACTAAATTTGATGGAAGTTGTTCCTCTTTAAGATCTGGCATAGGTGTAGTGTTAATACCCCTTGAGCGAGAACCTAAACCCATGGCCTTCAAATTGGAGTTTGGGAATACAAATAACATCATAGAGTATGAGGCCTTATTACTAGGGATAATGATAGTGAAATAAAAAGGAATAAAGATCCTAAAAGCATGAGGTGATGTAGAGCTCATTGTAAGAAAAATTAAAGGCCAATACTCTGTAAAGAAACACAAGTTGAAGAATTATAGAAATAGAGTTTGGGATGAAATAGAAGGCCTAGATGCCTTTTCTATTGAAGCAATGCCAAGGGAGATGAACACAAAAGCTAATTCCTTAGTAGTTTCTACTTCTCTACTATTACCTCATCTGGATTTCAAAGATAAAAAGTACCAGATCAAAATTGTATATCAAACCTCTATTCTAGATAATATAGAATCTTAGCAAGTTTTTGAAGATGACAAGAGCTTGTAATTGTTCTTAGAAAATGACAAGGCTACTTCCAAACATCAATCTAATGAAGGTAATAATGAAGACTCTAATCATGAGCTAAAAGAAAATTTGATGGGTGAAATCCAATTATGAGGCAATATTATTCCCCCATATTTTGTGTCTTTGGAAAAATTGTTTAATAGACATGATACCTACATAAAGCAAAAGAGGGCAGAAAAGGGACCTACCACTAGTGAATATGAAGGTGTAAATATTGGTGATGCATGTAATCCTAAAATGATCAATATTGGTAAGTCTTGTTCACCAAAAGAGAAAGAAGATGCTAAGCTTCTTTTTATAGAATACAAGCATGCATTCACCTTGAGTTATGAAGATTTGAAAAGCTATAGAGGTAGGAAGATAAAACATTATATTTCCCTCAAACTTGAAGCAGTCCCTTTCTAGTAGAAATAAAGGAATTATAATCCTAAGGTAGTAGACACCATATTTCAAGAAGTAGATAAAATGTTGAAAGCAAGAATGATCTATCCCATCCATCACTCCACCTAGGTAGATAATATAGTACTAGTTAGAAAGAAGAACGAAGAAATAAGGATCTGTGTTGATTTCTGTAATTTGAACTAAGCATCTCTAAAGGATAATTTCACTCTCCCTAGTATGGAATACTTACTACAAACAGTGGCTGGATCTAAAATGATCTCTATGTTTGATGGTTTCTCAAGTTACAACCAAATTGAAGTAGAAGAGGAGGACCAACATAAGACAACATTCACCACTCCTTGGGCTATGTTTGTATATCACATAATGCCCTTTGGGCTCATCAATATTGGTGCCACATTTCAAAGGTGTATGAGTAAAAGATTTTCTGATCTAAAGGACTAGATTATAGTTATATATCTAGATGACCTCATCATGTTTTCAAAAAGGAGGAAAGATCACATAGAAGATTTGAAGAAAGTCTTACAAAGATGTTAAGAACATGGAATCTCACCCAATCCAAAAAATCCATTTTTTGTGTCATAGTTTTTCATAGGGTATTTTTTTGGATTGAGTGAGATTCCTTGTTCTTGACATCTTTGTAAGACTTTCTTCAAACCTTCTATGTGATCTTTCCTCTTTTTTGAAAACACGGTGGGGTCATCTAGATATATAACTATAATTTGGTCCTTTAGATTAGTAAATGTTACCACCTAGGAATAGGCATCTTTGAACATTATGAACAAATTGAGAAACATGCTTTTACAGTAGTTAAAGCACTTAAACTTTTTTGATTTTACATCTTGCATTCACATTCTATTATTTATGTCTCAAATGTAGCAGTAAAAAGTGTGTTAACACAATAGGATGTAGGGTGTAATGTCAGAGGAACATGGATAGCAAAGACACAAGAGTATGATATGGAGATTAAACCTACCAAGCTAGTAAGGGGCAATGCCTTGTGCAAGGCGATTGCTGAAAACAAGATCGCTGAAGAATCAAAAAAATTTGGAGAAAAGCAACTAGTTTTGGCTATATGTCTTCATGATCTGTGGTTTGAAAATATTACTTATCTCCTAACATATGGAGAATGTCCAAAGGGCCTAACTACAAGACAAAGGAGGGATCTCAAATTGAAAGTAGCTAAGTATGTAATTTGGGATGGTAAATTATTTTAAAAAGCCATAGATGGCACTTTCCTTAGATGTGTGGACAAACAATAGCAAGAAAAGCTATTGAAAACATTTCATGATGAAGCCTATGGAAGGAATTTTTCATCTTTAGTCACAGCTTTCAAAATATTAAGATAGTACTATTACTAGCTTAGAATGTTCAAGGATGCCTATTCCTCCTCCATAGGCTTCATCATGAAATTTTTTCAACAACTTTTCTTGTTGTTTTTTATCCACACATCCGAGGAAAGTTCCATCTGTGGATTTTTTAAATAATTTAGCATCCCAAATTACATACTTAGCTACTTTCAATTTAAGATCCTTCCTTTGTCTTGCAGTTAGGCCTTTTGGACATTCTCCATATGTTAGCAGATAAGTAACATTCTCAAACCATGGATCATGAAGACCTACAGCCAAAACTAGTTGATTTTCTCCCAATTTTTTTGATTCTTCAGCGATCTTGTTTTCAGCAATTGCCTTGCACAAGGCATTACCCCTTACTAGCTTGGTAGGTTTAATTTCCATATCATACTCTTGTGTCTTTTCTATCCCTATTCCTTTGACATTACACCCTACATCCTATTGTGTTAACACACTTTTTATTGCTACATTTGAGACATAAATAATAGAATGTGAATGCAAGATGTAATATCAAAAAATTTCAAGTGCTTTGACTATTGCAAAAGCATGTTTCTCAATTTGTGAGTGTTTCAATTCATGATTTTTTAGGGGCATGCTCATGAAAGCTATTGGGGCTTGTATCTTGTCATTATTATCTTGCATGAGTATTGCTGATAAAGTGTGTTCAGAAGCATAACAATAGATAATGAATAGGCTTTAGAAGCATTAGTAATAGCAGTTTTTAATATTCTAAAAGGCCTATTTTCCCACCTCATCCAATTGAAATTTGAATTTCCTTTCATCATGTCCACAATACACTTAGTGGTTTCTATAAAATTTGATACAAACCTTCTGAGGAAATTCACCTACTTGAAGAATGATTTAACTCCTATTTTATTTGATGTTTGGCTCAATCTTCAAATGGCCTCAACTTGTTCAGGATCAACTCTGATACCCTCTTGACAAACTACGTGACCAATTTTTCCACTCCTAGGTCACATAGTTTCTCAAGAGGGTATTAGAATTGATCTTGAATGAGCTGAGGCCATTTGAAGATTAATCCTGCCATCAAATAAAATAGGAGTTAAATCATTCTTCAAGTAGGTGAATTTCCTCAGAAGGTTTGTATCAAATTTTGCAGAAACTAGTAAGTGTATTGTGGACATGATGAAAGGAAATTCAAATTTCAATTGTAATGAGGTGGGAAAATAGGCCTTTTAGAATATAAAAACTACTATTACTAATGCTCCAGTATTATGTCACCCTAATTATAAGTGAGATTTCATTATCTACTTTTATGCTTGTAAACACACTTTATCAGCAATACTCATGCAAGATAATAATGATGAGATACAAGCCCCAATAGCTTTGATGAGCATACCCCTAAAAAATCATGAATCAAAATACTCACAAATTGAGAAACATGCTTTTGCAATAGTCAAAGCACTTAATATTTATTTTATTTTACATCTTGCATTCACATTCTATTATTTATGTCTTGGATGTAGCAGTAAAAAGGGTGTTAACACAATAGGATGTAGGGTAAAATGCTAGAGGAACATGGATAGAAAAGACACAAGAGTATTATATGGAGATTAAACCTACCAAGCTAGTAAGGGGTAATGCCTTGTGCAAGGTGATTGTTGAAGAATCAAAAAAAATGGGAGAAAAGCAACTAGTTTTGGCTATAGGTCTTCATGATCTATGGTTTGAGAATATTACTTATTTACTAACATATGGAGAATGTCCAAAGGGCCTAACTACAAGACAAAGGAGGGATATTAAATTGGAAGTAGCCAAGTATGTAATTTGGGATGGTAGATTATTTAACAAAGCCATAGATGACACTTTCCTTGGATGTGTGGACAAACAATAGCAAGAAAAGCTATTGAAAACATTTCATGGTGAAGCCCATGGAGGGAATTTTTCATCTTCAGTCACGGCTTTCAAAATATTAAGATAGTACTATTACTAGCTCAGAATGTTGAAGGATGCATATTCCTCCTCCATAGGCTTCATCATGAAATTTTTTCAATAGCTTTTCTTGTTGTTGTTTATCCACACATTTGAGCAAAGTGCCATCTATGGCTTTTTTAAACAATTTACCTTCCCAAATTACATACTTAGCTACTTTCAATTTAAGATCCTTCCTTTGTCTTGTAGTTAGGCCTTCTGGACATTCTCCATATGTTAGCAGATAAGTAACATTCTCAAACCATGGATCATGAAGACCTACAGCCAAAACTAGTTGATTTTCTCCCAATTTTTCTAATTCTTCAGCGATCTTGTTTTCAACAATTGCCTTGCACAAGGCATTACCCCCTACTAGCTTGGTAGGTTTAATTTCCATATCATACTCTTGTGTCTTTGCTATCCATGTTCCTCTAACATTACACCCTACATCCTATTGTGTTAACACACTTTTTACTGCTACATCTGAGACATAAACAATAGAATGTGAATGCAATATGTAAAATCAACAAAATTTAAGTGCTTTGACTACTGGAAATGCATGTTTCTCAATTTGTGAGTATTTCAATTCATGATTTTTCAAGGGTATGCTCATGAAATCTATTGGGGCTTGTATCCTATCATTATTATCTTGCATGAGTATTGCTGATAAAGTGTGTTTAGAAGCATAGCAATAGATAATGAATAGGCTTTAGAAGCATTAGTAATAGTAGTTTTTATATTCTAAAAGGCCTATTTTCCCACCTCATTCCAATTGAAATTTGAATTTCCTTTTATCATGTCCACAATACACTTAGTGGTTTCTGTAAAATTTGATACAAACCTTCTAAGGAAATTCACCTGCTTGAAGAACAATTTAACTCCTATTTTATTTAATGGCAGGCTCAATCTTCAAATGGCCTCAAGTCATTCAAGATCAACTCTGATACCCTCTTGAGAAACTATGTGACCAATTTTTCCGCTCCTTGGTCACATAGTTTCTCAAGGGGGTATCAAAATTGATCATGAACAAGTTGAGGCCATTTGAAGATTGAGCCTGCCATCAAATAAAATAGGAGTTAAATCATTCTTCAAGCAGGTGAATTTCCTCAGAAGTTTTGTATAAAATTTTGTAGAAACCACTAAGTGTATTATGGAAATGATGAAAGGAAATTAGAATTTCAATTGGAATGAGGTGGGAAAATAGGCCTTTCAGAATATAAAAATAGCAATGCTCTAGTATTATGTCACCCTAATTATAAGTGAGATGTCATTATCTACTGTTATGCTTCTGAACACACTTTATCAACAATACTCATGCAAGATAATAATGACAAGATACAAGCCCCAATAGCTTTCATGAGCATACCCTTGAAAAATAATTAATTGAAATACTCACAAATTAAGAAACATGCTTTTGCAGTAGTCAAAGAACTTAAATTTTTTTGATTTTACATCTCACATTCACATTCTGTTGTTTATGTCTTGGATGTAGCAGCAAAAAGTGTGTTAAGACATCGAGATGTAGGGTGTAATGTCAAAGGAACATGGATAGCAAAGACACAAGAGTATGATATGGAGATTAAACGGACCAAGCTAGTAAGGGGTAATGCCTTGTGCAAGGCAATTGCTAAAAACAAGATCGTTGAAGAATCAGAAAAATTGGGAGAAAAGCAACTAGTTTTGGTTATAGGTCTTCATGATCCATGGTTTGAGAATATTACTTATCTACTAACATATAGAGAATTTCCAGAGGGCCTAACTACAAGACAAAGGAGGGATCTTAAATTGAAGGTAGCTAAGTATGCAATTTGGGATGGTAAATTATTTAGAAAAGCCATAGATGGCACTTTCCTCAGATGTGTGGACAAACAATAGCAAGAAAAGCTGTTGAAAACATTTCATGATGAAGCCTATGGAGGGAATTATTCATCTTCAGTCACAACTTTCAAATATTAAGATAGTACTATTACTAGCTCAAAGTGTTCAAGGATGCCTATTCCTAGGTGGCAAAATGCAAAAAATTGAAGATTTTTGCCGGGTGTCCTTAATTAGTTGCTCTACTATTAAGACCTGTCATCATTGAGGGACCATTTCAACAATGAGGATTTGATTTCATTGGTCTGATTAACCCAACATCTAGTGCCGGTCACCAGTATGTGATAACTATGACTGATTACTTCACTAAGTGGGTGGAAACCAAAGCAACTAAGAAAACTACTTTTGAAGTAGTATGCAAATTCATTAAGGAAAACATATTAGTTGGGTTTGGTGTTCCCATAACACTAGTGATGGACAACGCAACCTATTTCTCTTCAATTGAGATTACCAATTTATGCTTTGAGTATGGAGTTACAGTCAGTAATTCATTTGATTATTTCCCACAAGGAAATGGTCAAGCCAAGTCTAGTAACACGAATTTGATAAATATTATTAAGAAATTGGTGTCAGATAGTCAAAAGACTTGGCACAAGAAAATTCATGAGGCCCTATGGGTAGATAGAATAACACCTAAGAGGTCAATTGGCATATCTCCTTTTGAATTAGTCTATGGAACTGAGGCTAATCTCCCATTACCTTTGGAATTGGCTACGAACAAACTTAGAATAGTGTGATGTCCCCATATTAGTATATAATTTGAATAATAAATAAATGTTTTATATAAAGTAATGATATTAAAATAATATTAGTATTATAGAGTAATATTACATTCTAGTTATATTATAATATCATATCGTGTTATAATAATAATAATTCAATATAATATAGCAATATACTATATTAATAAAGTATTATAATCTAGTAATATAGTTGATATATTATTAAATTAATATATATTATAATATAAATATTTTATGATATTATTATAAATAAATAATTATATTATTATAATATAATTATTATATTATTATAATATATAATTATTATATTGAAAAGTCACAAACCAAATAAATATTATGGATGAAAGTATCAATCAATATTGTTAATGGATAATAATAATAACATTGAGCATCGAATATTGAAAGAATCCTAACTAATAAGAATGCTGATGAATAAAGCATAATAGTCAATGATAACTCAATATTTGATAATATAAAAGATAATATAAAAATATAAGTCAATTTTGAAATTCATCTAGTTTACAACAATAATTGATTTTATATATTAATAAATCATGAAACATATAATTGATCAATATACAATAAATAAATAGGAATTGATAAATTAAGAATATTTAATATATAGTGATTGCTAGACTAAAAGGACGTGACTTTTGGTCAGCAACTCATAGATTTACCTTGCTCATATAAGAGTAAGAGCAGGGAAGAAGATCAGGGCATCAAAGAAGAAGTAATAAGTAATAATAAAAGAACATACATGAGAGAACAAGGAAGAGTGATCAGGCCAATGGATATGGAGATGAGGTCAGAGACAGAATCTACAGTGCCTGAGATAATCAGTCGGATAATATGATGTGAGAGAAACAAGAGCAATGGTTAAAGAAGATAAATGATATTGAGATTCATCTCTTTATCAAAGCATGGACTCTTCATCATGCTCTCCACACCACAAATAGAGTAACGAAACTTTTAAGATGATTAATAATCTTAATGTCGAGAGCTCACTATTTAAGAAGTTCTTCAAGATCTCGAGGATAAAATATAGTATATATGTTTGTGTGAAAATCTTTAATGGTTTCGAAGAAGAATCAAATGGATTATGGCAGCAATGATGGTGATGACACAACGGGCTCTAGATCTTCATATCATCATTGTAATAAGTTGGGAGAAAAGGTTAATGAATAGTGTACAAGAAAAGAATTATCAATTGGAGATCGACGAAAATAAGAACATACAAGTGATAACTATTCATCAATTAGTCCATAAATCAAATGGATTTGATATAGTTAATCAGCACGGCCCCACCAATTATCCAATAGAGTCAAACGACTCAGTCTTCATTGATAACTAATAAGAATAGACAATTCTAGCTCTAATTGATCTTGATGCAGTATCATGTTAAGGATCAACCAAAAGAGATGAATGAGAATCAAGCATTGAAAAATTAGTAAACCAACAAAGGTGATTGACATAATGATATTATGTATCTAATTCTTTCATCAGATTAGTTGCACATGACGTAGCTAGATATATTACTGATGATGGTGAGAGACTATTACCCATTGGAGATATAAACCATTGAGATACATCAACATCATCATGGTAATAATTATGATACCTAGTCAAGGTAGTAACATGCTCATAATATCATGAGGATAAGACCTATTTGATACTTCTATTGTACCAAGCATGAGAAATGTCTTCATAAAAGTAGAATGGGATTGAGATATCAATCAAAAAATATTGATCAACTATTAAATAAACAAAATATTAAATATATTGCATTCCTTCATGGATCACTCTATTTAGAGTGGCAGATTTTCAAGGCAATCAACGATGCAAGCATTTATTTGCATAATCAAGAAAATACAACAAAAAGGATACAAATTACAGACAGGTTGCACATAAATTAATGAACCCCAAAATGGGTTCATTACAAATAGTGATTGAAGATGATATCTATAAAGATGGTTAGGAAAAGAGGATTTTGTACTTGAAGTAAACTTGAAGAGGAAAAAGAAAAAATTGTGGATCACATCACACAACATCAGATGTGAGTAAAGAATCTGTTCAATAAGAAGGCAAGACCATGGAAATTCATGGTAGGAGAAAGTGTGTTAGTCTAGGATAAGTGAAGTGTTCAAAAGGGTATGTATAAAAAGTTTGACACCTTGTGGAAAGGTCCATTCATAATTCATCAGGTGTTCAAGAATAATTCTTTCAAATTGGCTTATCAAGATGGTGAAGTGCTACATCTGACCTATAATGGTCAACATTTGAAGCTTTATCAAATTTTAAACTGAGAACAGGTAACCCCTATATTGTATTATAGTTACATTTAGTTCCTTTCCAAGTTTTCCTAGTAAGTTTTCCTTCTTTTCCTTTCCTTCCCTATTTTTCTCTATTTTAGTTTCATTGTGTTGCCACCTTTTATTTTTATGAAACTAGAGATTTTGAGTTCCTTGCTTGGGTATATTCTACCCAAGTCCCTAGTAAGAGCCATTTGTTGCCCCACTTTTCACCCTATAACCATTTTGCAAAAGTGGAAAATTTTGTGTCCTAGTTAAGCCTAGTTATGTCTATTTCTAGTTTTTCCCCTTAGGTGAAAAGAGTCTCCATCAAATTTTCCATTTTTCTTTCTCCCACATTTCATGGCTAGGTGGCTTTCCTTGATGTTGTGAGTTTATGGGTAGCTTAGTACCTAATTTGATGGGGATTCTTGCAACATGCAAAGGTTATTTAGAAAGTTGGGCTTATTCATGGCTTATCATGTTTTCAATGAAAGAAGGAAACTTGCAAAAAATTGAGCATCGCCTTCTCCTTGGTAGGTTTTCAACCCATGAAGGTGATTTTCTACAAAGAGCAATAAATGATGTTTACGGGCCTATGTAAGAAGATGATTAGCTTTCTTATGGTAAATCTCTATTTTTATTATAATATTCTACCTTGGGAAACATTGAAGATTCATCACAATGCTCAAAATCATCTTAAGTGGAAAAACTCAAAAATGACTTCTCCTTAGGGAGCTTTCAACCCATGAAGTCCATTTTCCACCAAAGGCAATTGTAAAGGAAAGAAACAAGGAAGTAGCCCCCTCTTCGACTTTCATAGTCCTTTCAAGATTTTCTAAATCCAAAAGAAATATCAACTCAAAGGATTAAGTTTAAAGGAAAGCCTGGGTAGAAAAATGAGAATCATCTTCTCCTCGGCAGGTTTTCAACCCATGAGGATGATTTTTTGCATTCAAGAGAAAATCAACTTTATAAGCAAATTGGGACCACAAATTATACACAAAAATCTTAAGATGATAATGGAAACAATCTAACCATTGTGGGAAAGGTATACTAAGTAGAATTCAATTAGGTGGATATTTCCTTATGGGGTACTCTGTTCATAATTCTCCAAAACTTAATGGGAAATAGAAAAGTAAGTATGAAAGAAAGGAAAGTTACCGTTGGGCCAACAAAAATAATAAAAAGACACCAAAATATCTATTAGAGCTCCCACATTTATTGTTTCAATGGATTTATCCTTTAATTCATTCATGTGGCATGAATCTTGAAGATTAACGGATGAATTGAAACTCCTATATAGATGGAAACATAATAGTTATTCAAACTACTACTTTTTCTTGAATTGTTATTCTGTTAAATTGCACAATGCTTTCAAATTTTTTGTATTTGTGAATTCAATATCTTGTTCTTCATCTACCTTGAAAATTAAAATTTACTTCATTCTCAAACAGTATGGAAACCAAATTTGCAAGGTCTGAAGGGCTAAATGGAATCAAGCCTACATTGTAGAATTTCAAGAACACTTCACTCCTTTTTTATGATATGAAAGATTTCCAAAGGAGGCTGAAGTTAGAGCCGATTCATCCCATAAATGAGAAGCTCTGAGGAAGTGGACTAGTAGAGGCAACTCATTTCTGGGTGGCAATCCAAGCTCTAGAATTGATTTATGAATGCATAAAACACTAGAATCTAGATATCAGACAGATTGTATTACTTGATCATATAGTATTAATCTCCATTGATAGGCAAACTATGGTGAATTGCCTCCAAGTTCTAGAAAAAAGGAGTTTTTAGACTTGACAATAGGAAGAGTAGTCCCTAAGTTCTCCATGAAGAAGATGGTGTGGAGGAATGAAATTATGAAATCCTAGTTTCAAAACCCAAAGAGCACCAAGAGTAAGGTCCCCAAAAATCTATTTGGTACTAACCTCAAACCTAAGATTATAGACATTTTGGTTCTCTTGTACAGACTGAAAGGTGAGGTATAGGCTCTAAATTTTGACAAACATTATTTCTTTCTAGTACAAGATATTTGTTTAGATATGCAATATATATATTGGGCCCATGAGGTAAGGGAAAATCTTTCTGGGGCTCTTAGTGCTACAATGTTCTACAACACTTTCTATGTCTTCCTTTCTGATTTATATGTTGGCATCTCTATAGTTATGGCTAGGACTTCCAAGAACATAAAACTTTATTGATGATGTGAAGTATTATAAGTTCTATCCATGTTTTCAGTTACAAAATAGTTATGGGGAGTATGTCAAAGTTAATGAGGCATTTACAATGAGAATTTGCAAGGAACTCCAAGGATGCCCAGATAGGAGATTCAATACGGAGGCAATGGTAGCTATTAGTTAATTTAGAAGCCATTTTATCCAGTTCTCATCTTTCTCATATTTGCATCTTGCAGCTTTCAATGGAGTCCCCTTGAAGGTGCCTAGATATCTGAGTGACATGATCGTGCTGATAGGGATCATGAGGCAAGTGGTCTGGGTAAATGTGCTAAGTGGAAGCTTGAAGAAGAAGGCATATGATTTCCCTATGAAAGTACAAGCTTATAGTTGTGAACCTTGATCTGATGCAAAGAATATGCTTTAAGTGTTCAAGATGAAATAAAAATTGGAGATGTATGAGGACTTGAGACCTATGTTTTATCCAAATGGATATGTTAGGGATGTGTTGTAGATTGGGAGTGTGATCAAACACATTACCACTGTTGAGGACTATTGGGTGGATTGCAAAGATGAGCTTGAAAGTTGAGATCCTGCTTGCACCAAGCTCATGGTGGAGCAAATTAGAACATAGAATATCAATCTTAATGTTGAAGTATTGGAGATGTTGGCGCTCAAAATCGCATTCTCATTTTGAGTGTCTATCTAAAATTTTGAGTCAAATCAAGCCCCATAAATGCTTTTAAATGAGATTGTACCTAGCTGTACCTTTAAGCCCCAAGAGGTGTTTAATATTTCTAACACCTCCATTTAGTGCATCTACATGCTCCATGAAGACAAATTGTCATTCTAAGTCATTTCGTGAAGTCTTGTTTTGAGCATTTGCCAAATTTGCATTTTACCCTCAGTGTCAAACAGTGATGGGAGGCCATGTTTGCAATTGAATATCTCACATCTAGAAATGTTTCATGATTTTTTTCTTTGGGAATGTCTAGTATCCATATCTAAGACCCTATTTTTTAGATTTCAAGTTGTTTCAAGTCTGTTTGACTAGGCTTTGAATCCCTCAAAGTTGGTAGTTTATTGTTTTCATGCTAATGAATATAATTATGGGAGGCCCTATTTGAAATATTATAACTTTGACCTAGTTGACCAAAATGTTGAAATTGCTTTTGTGTTGAATTTTAGACATCAGATAATTGTTATGTTTCAAGTTTTAGTTTATGACGAATCCATTTGATCAATTTTCAAACGTGATTCCAAACACAATTTCTAAAGTTATCTTAGTGTCAGCATTTGTAGATTTGTTGGAACCCCTATTCGTGATGTTATAACTCAAAATTTGTGATAGGTAAAATCAAATGGATTGTACCACTGTGTTGTACTCCAAAAATACTTTAAGTTTTCCAAGTTTCAAATCTTGACGAATCTGTCTGCACACTTTTCTAGGTCAATTCCATTTGCAAAAAAATGTTTTTTGTCAGTGTTTCCAGTTTTCAAATTCTAAGTAGCCTACTTTGACCGCTCACCATTTGTGCCCAGTTATTCATCATGAGCCCAAAATGTAGATTCATATTGTCCTCATGATAGAGAATCAATGCCCCAGTTTTAGTTTTCCCAAGTGTCAGTTTGCCTAGTTTTCAAAGCCAAATCCAAACCCGATTTATGTTTTTCTTACATGTTTTTTGTAGGTGTTTTTAAGAGGTCAACTTTGATAGTAAATATCTTTTGACCTAGAATTCATCATTAGATGAGAACTGACAGGGTGCAAGAATGCAGAGCAAAGAATCAGTGGGTTCATTTTCAAAGGCCGGTCAGAGGTTTGGATTAGTTTTTAAGGCCAATCAACAACCTCCTGACATGAAATTGATAGGTTGCAAAAAGGGATAAAATGAGTTTCAAATGCTGATTCAGTGATTGAACTTGATTCTAATTAGTTCGAGATGTTCAGTTGGATCTCTTTGGAGTTCAATTGTTTGAAAACAAAAAAAATTTTAGCCGGACCCACTTTGGGGTCTGACTAATTTCTCCAGATTGATAAAATGTGAAGGATATTGCTTCAAATGGAGACTGATATTTAATAAGAATCAGACAGTTGTCTTTAATAGAGATACCCTCCATTGAAGTCATTGAGGGTTCTAAAATAATGGGTGATTATTATTTGTCAGACAGGGAAACATATTGCAAAAGGAAACAAAGAGAAGTATCAGCAGAAATTTTTAGTGAAATTTCACAGATGCCTGTGCACAAAAGGATTGAACAAAACACAAATAAAGTTACTCTATTATCAATTTCTTGTTTTGACAATGCATCAGATATTACATGCAATGACACTTAATGGTGTCCACCAAAGCTACTTGGATCTAAAGATGAAAATCTATCTCCATTACGGAGGGATATAGTTACTATCAAAAGTAAAGAAAATAGGGAAAACTATGGGTTCCTGGAAATGGAGTTGGAAAACCAGGTTATCGGAGGTGGCATGGAAATTCTAGATAGAAGACAAATGAAGTTCAAGGTAGTGTCTAATTTACCATATATTTATGATGATGAAACTCATTCTACATTTTGTACTCTGAAGAGCAAAAATGTGTTTTCTAAATATGAATCCACTAAAAAATTGATGAAAGATGTGTTGGCACCCATTATTTGCAATGAGAAGCTTCTAGGTAAAGAAGTTAGACCTTGGCCAGATGATGGAGAAGAAGGTAACTTACATGCAAGAATCCTTGATTTAAGTTATGATAAGGACCATTCATCCTTTTCTCAGATTTCTTGCTCCTTGTTTTCGCCAATGACTAATGATTGGAACCCAATAATGAGAAAACTTGGAAGACATATGTGGAAAGATGATAATAATAGTAATTATAAAGAAATTGATTGGCCCAAAGAGGAAGAGTTATTGGAAATTGATTATCTAATAGCTAAAGATAACACTGAATCAATAAGAGCAACTTCTCCCAAACCTCCATAATTGTGCACATATTCTCGGGTTGACTCTTTCTATGCAAACAGGGGAGTCAAAAGAGAATCCTATGCCAAAGGGGAAGCTGCCAAAACAAGGAATCACCCCACATTGTCAATAGAAAAGTTCCACACACATCAAACAAGGAGCTGACAGTTTCAAAGAATAGTCACACCAAACATTAAAAGACAGTGCCATACAAAGGACCATCCATGCATTTTAAAAGAGAAAGCTATCCATGATAATAAGGAAACTCCATCCCACGCCTGGCAGGGTATTTATACATGCCAATGCAAATTGAAGAAGACCCCAAGTAGTATATAAAAGAAGTCATTGTTTTATGAGTAGACCCTGGGTGATTAAAAGGAGGCTCCACACCCAACATCAAAAGACGCTGCACTAGAATGAAAGAACTAGCAATAAATAGAGAAAGCTCACACAGTAATCAAGGAGCAACCACTGCAACCAAAGTGAAGAAGCAAGGGTATCCCATGTTGAGAAAAGAGAGCTCCAAACATGATACGGGGGAGGCTCAGCATTATGTAAAAGGAAACTCCACACAACTAGTCTAGGGGTCCATATCAGATAAAAGAAAAGCTAGACGGTAATGAAAGAAGAGAGACACCCACGTTTGAAAGAGGTAGCACTCCACACAAGAAATGTCTAAGATAGCTGACAACCATGAGAAGACACCAAATCAGAGCTTCACCCTAAGGTAATACGTAGGCAGAAGCCACCAGGGCAGTATAAATCCATGCAAGTAAGGAGTTAAAAGAAGAAGAACATGCCATAATAAAAAATGCAGTTAGAGTTCCAAAAACAAACACCCCATGCATGTACAAGAAACTACCACTGAAGCATTAAAAAGAAAATGTCACAACTAGCTAACAGGGTAGGCATATGTTGGAGTATGATCATCAAACCATAGTAAGTTTAAGGCAAACAAGCTAGCCCAAAAGCATAGGAGGTTTTCAATGCATAAGATGAAGGAGCCCTTGGTTTTAGTTAAAGAAATTTTGAGTGCCAAACATGAAAAGATTATGCATTGAAAAAGAGAAATGCCTACTAGTCATTGAAGCCTGTAGTAACACAATTATCCCACATGCATTGTATGGGGATAGTTTAGTATGTTTTAATACTCCAATAGACATAATGCATGGTGTCTTAAAGACAAGTGCTTTTGAAGCACAAACATTCAAGGTGGTCCCTATGTGTCGGGTGGATGCCAACTAGTGTGAAAAAGAAAGATAATTTTAAATGAAGATGCTCATATGATGATGTGGTGAGGTGTGCTAAGATTTTGACATGTGGCACATCGAACAGACTCCATATTTCTATAAAAGAAAGATGCTCACTAGATAGGTAATGCAGGTAAGTAGGCTGCTGCCACGTGGTAGTGGGTCTCGAAGATGGTGATGTGGCAATTAGGAGCAAGTTTGAGAGGGAAGTGCTCAGATCATGACACATGTCATGATCTAATGGTTGGTGCAAGCCCACTTTTTGAAGTTTCCCAAATGTTAAAAAATGTGAGAATGTGGGGATGCACCATGTGGCAGCGGGCTCGCTAGTGACAATGTGGTGAATAATAAGACATGGTGATGATGTGGCGATTGAGCAACCAATATGAGACTGCCACATGGCAGTTGGTCAAAGCTTGTTGATCTAAATTGAGGAAGAGGGAAAATTTCAAAAATAATAAAAAATAATATTTTATTATTTCCTCAAATATATGCATGTTTAGAACTCTCTTTAATTTCAAAGGAGCATATTCTAAAGTTATGAGTTTAGAATTTTTTAAATTTTTTGAAAATTTAATTTTTAAAGTTACATATCTGAGCCTAAAAGTAGGGGGGACTATTTTTCAAATTGATATTCTGGGGGTTTCTAAGAGGAAAACATAGTAGTATTATATATCGTCGAAATCAAGAGAATCTAGATTTTCTAATTATGCAGTTAGTTTCTACATAGGAAGTAGCTTGTTCGAGTTATTCAAAGTTTTCTCTTAGGTTTCCCTTTTGCAACTGTATTCAGGCCAAGAAGTTCAAAAATGATTTTTGATAAGGTAATGACCTAAATGTGATTAAAAGGTAGTGAAAACTCAATTTGGGTCAAATTAGATCACATTCATTCAATAAAAACTGAGATTTCACCAGCATT
Organism: Cupressus sempervirens; assembly: GCA_028749045.1. Classification (NCBI taxonomy): domain Eukaryota; kingdom Viridiplantae; phylum Streptophyta; class Pinopsida; order Cupressales; family Cupressaceae; genus Cupressus; species Cupressus sempervirens. Next base: position 794,402,775 of record CM053786.1, on the reverse strand, counting down.
TCATGTGGCAGATCAGATATTTTTGGTGACTCAACAAGTTTTCATCATTAAACAAAGATATTTGCAAATCAGTAATAGAAAAATGATGAAACCAAATCATATTAGAATTGAAGAAGGGAGAAAGAATTTATTCAGTTGCAAGAGATTGAATTTCAAGTGGACAGATGTCAATTGCATAACAGATCTAGGAATTCACTTCTTGCTATATCTTTCTCTCTTTCATTCATTGTAAAGTTGTTGGTAGTTTTCTCTAGGTAATACTAGTAGGGTTCTAGTGTTCTACTATGAAACCATGGATGTGATTGGTTTTGCTTCATGTTTATTGAGCCAAGCTCTAGCAGTGAAGACCACATACCCGCACCTGTGCAGATTTGCATTTCATTTTCATGCATTTTTTTTGAGATATGATAATGGATGCTAGATTATGTGACATATCTTGAGCTTCATTTTGTGTTGCCAGTTTGTGTATTTTGTATTTCCAAGGATAAATACAAAAGGGGATTTACATGAATTATTTGAGTTCTCTAATTCTATCTCCTAATTCTTCATGTGCTATTAACTTTGAGATTAAATGGATAAGGTTCATTTGATTTAAGGCAACTTGGATGAGTTGTATATCAAATCTTTTGTTGCTTTTGATTCAAGGAGTTAAGTAAATGCTTCAATGTTATAATAGGGTTTCTGGGTGTATAAAGGGGATATTGAATAAGAATGGGATTTGGGGATTTCAGTTGATAAACTTGATTGCAATGAAAACAAGTTAGGTCATCCTACTAGTAATGACTCTATGTCCCAATAGATAAGGCACTAATCACCAAATTAGATGCAAGCTGATATGAATGTTATTTTCACAAAATCTTTTATATCAAATAAATTTAGTTCTTCATGTTGTGTAGTGGGCTCAAAAGAATTAACCCTCACTCAACTTATGAGATTCATAGATTTACATTCAGCTACTATAGATCTGTGTCATTTCATGAGTTATTAGGAGATATAAGGGGTTTACATCTATAGTAATTAGGTTCAGATTTATGTTTTAAAGTCACTAGTACCATTCATTAGAACCTCAAGGATAACTTGCCTAGGTCTTGCAGAGCCTGAAGTGAAGAAGGGTCAAGCCTTATAGTTGGCCCAAGACTGTAGTCAGATGCATTCATCAAAGGAATTTCCTAGCCTTAGATGCATTTGTCTGGTTTCTTGGTTGTTTGTAAAACTGTTAAATTAGGAGCCAACAGGAGGATGGCAAACAATATATGTATAGTAATACATATCTGACTAAGTTGAGAAATACTCTTATAAACTCAGAGCCTTATGGAGGTGCAGAGGAGGATTTAGACACTATGATGGCCCAAATCATCAAAATAATTGGGAAATGGGTCAAATGGATAGCCAAAACAAGTTAGAGTAAAGGCACAGCCACTCAAGCTTCTCTAGTAGCTACAACTCCCTCTTCCTCCCAGAGTGCTACACTAGGTGTAACACTAGCTACCACTCAAGGACTAATTGAACCTTTGGGAGGAGGTGACCAACCTCCAAACAAGAGCATCCCCATAGCAAATACTTGTCATGATGGCTCCCTCCCAATTATTAGAAACCAAATTCGTACTCAAGAGAAGAAGATGGAGGAGCCAAAGGATAGTGTTATTACTTCAATTCCATCCTCTCATGTTACATCAGTCCCCTCTCCTCATGTCACCCCAATTCCCTTACCTCATCATAGCCCAATTTCACCAGTAAGTGCTAAACTTTTGAAACCAAGTGGCTCCCTAATACAGATAGTAGATTTAGGAGAAGGAAAGAGCAGTAACAGTGAATCTACTGAATCTAAGGAGGCAACAAAGAAAACCTCAAAGATGGAGAAAGGCAAGAGCTCTTCCAAGCTCATTTCTTATGCCCCAAAGAATCCCTTCTCTTCAACTACAATGATAATCACTCAAGTTAAGAAGAAGATTTTTAGCATAAAAGCACTTGGGATGGCCTCCAAGGTGATAGGCACTAATTCCTAGTTAGAGGATACTTTGGAGAGAAAGAGGAAAATGAAAGATGAAAGTGCCCCAGCCAAGGATACCATATCCCTCATAGTTTGTTATGGATCTGCATTAACCAAGGCAAAGAAGTAGAAAACCTTGTCTACACTTGGGAAAGATCTAGAAATAGGGAACCTAACAATGGAGATAGCCAAGCCCAAAAAAGAAGGAAGAATTGAAGATATGACTACTAATGATTTTACTATGCACTTGGTGGACCTTGGAGAGGCTAGACATGACACCAAGGTTGGCTTGTGGAAGTCAACCAATAAAGTAATTGAAGGACAATTGGAAAGCCTAAAGTTATCAAAAGTTAGGATGAAGGTTGAGATAGAAGAGTTGAACAGGTTCATTAGACAATTGGTCACTCCATTTGCAACTATCTTCGGAGTACTAGTAATAATAAATCCTACTACTATTGAAGTTCAAGCCCTTATCTCTCAACTTCAAGAAGATAGGTACTTAGGCCAAATTGGCAAAGATTGGACTGAGAAGCTCAAGATAGAGGGAGTCTCTATTGTAGAACAAATCGGCAATGTTATCTTAAGATTAGAAATAGAGAAAGATAGCATCTTAGAAAATAGTGGCACTTTGGATAGAGAAAGAGTGAAGAGTGATGATTGTATCTCTCTTCTAAAGATGATCATTCAAATGAAGGCAAAGGAAGCCATTGAAGAAAAAATCTTGCCAAAGGGAGACAAACCTCTATTCAAATGGCTTTAGAGCATGTAGTTCAAGTTAGAAATGATCTTATTAGCATAAAAGAAACTTAAGGAAATAGAGGATAAATTGAAGAAAACCCAAGACAAAGAATTTGAACTCATTAGGGAACTGCATATAGATTCATAGAATAGTGGCCAAGGGAAAGCACTCATTGGGATAAATGTCATGAAAGAGAATTTCTGCAAATTCTTATATAGTCTAATTGATGTATCTTCTAGTAATCAAAACAAAGTTATAGATCTCCAAAAACTTAGTAGATGCATACACATGGCCATGGAGGAATTGCCAAATCAATTGAATGCTATGATGGAGTTGGCTAGGGAGCATTGTAAGTGGCTCTTTAGATACACCAATATACATGTGCCTAGGCATGAAGAGCTAATCCCAATCATAATTGTTGCTAAGGCCTATAGGACAAAAAATGAAAGGGGGCTTTTCATTTTCTTATGTAATTATCACAATACAACAAATTGGTTTCTTGTCATTTGTCATTCTTTGAGGAGATGAACCGATTGAACTTCTATTGTAACGGTCATCTTAAAATCTTATATGTATGAAATTGAAAGATTAATAAATGGTAGGAAAAATTTTTCTATGAAGTACTTGATGTTGCAAAGTCAATTGAATGGTATTTTGTATCAACTATTTTCTATTCCATTTCTATTAGTTGTTAGTTATATGTTTTCTCTTTTGTTTGGATTGAAGCAAGGAAAGAATAGAGTTTCATTCCCCTATTTCAAGGTAGTGAATGAATGTGATGAGTAGTGTCATTTCATGTTCAAAGAGAAATCTCTTAAACATTCTTCCTTTCTAGTTAACTTCTTCCTCTCTATAGTTCATATCCTAGTTAATCTAGTTTAGTATTAGTTGTTATGCTATTTCAAGTCATTAAGCTTTGTCAGTTCATAAAATGTGTGGGTTCATGAACTTAATCAATTCTTCAAAAACCTTTTTCTGCCTAAGTTAGATCCTATTTAGGTATGGCTCAGTTTTACCTCTGATGTTTTATTAGGTCAAGAACACACCCCATGTTAGTTTTAAAAGTAAGACAAAATTCATTGCAAATCTACCATAGGGAGTTGTACCTATTAATTCAAAGAAAAACTAGTCAATCCATAAGTGGCTTTTCAACTATTTGTAATCAGATATTGTTCATAATTTGGGCATTCAAAAGTTATAATTAGAGAAGAACAAATATGTTTACCAACAATCTACAATTTACCTTTTCTTCCAAGAAGACATTATCTATAATGGTTGACTATCGTAGGAGAGCTTCATCTCTTTTTCAACAAGTATATATATATATATATATATATATATATATATATATATATATATATATATATATTATTATATATTTGTGTCATTATTATAAACTCATTTTCTATCATTAATCATTTAAGATCACTTAGCCCTGAGGGGTTTACCTAAGGGTGTTACATTTTTAGTTGACTCTAACATAGAAGCTACTAGCTTGAAAGATGAGTTCATTGAATGTCTTCTCTTTTGAATGTAACATTTAAATTGTACATTTGTTCATGCACCCATCAATGCCCAGTGTTTCACAACTAGGCTCTAATACCAGAATGGCATGCCCTAAATTTATGAGGCAAAAACACAATTGACAATATTTTTTGATCTAGGTTAGGACATAAGAGGTGGGTTAGTTTAACATTTTGGTTCCCAATCCTCATAATCATACATTTTGAGTATACATATGAAGTACAAGTATAATAATCATGAGGCTGTAGTAATTCTATCATCTACAAATATGATTGTGTTTTCCAATTGTCCTAGGATGTTATAACTTTATGTCATGTACCCTTACTCGATACATTCTATGGTTGATACCATTAGGGTATACCTAATGTTATTTTAATGGAATATTTTCATTTTAACATTTAATAGTTTTTTATTGAATTACTGTTTACCACCTAGGTATCATAAATCGATCCTTGATTATTTATCCTCCACATTTCTATATAATAATACCCTTAAGCAACTTGTTCATCCAAAATTAATATTTTCCTATTTTATTTCATTATTATTATTGTTTATTCATTTTATTCTAACTATAAATTTTATTATTTTATTCTATTACTTTATTTTCATTTTCTCAAATAATAGCTTAATCATTTATTATACACTCCATTATCATGTGGGATGATTTTTTTTATGCCCTATTTTCAAGTCTTTCATTTAACAATTACCTTTGTAAAAGAGTTCATCTTAATTATCTATTAACTTCTACCTTTATATTTAACACTCCTAGGGTATGCATAGTCTTACACCTCACAATCTTTCCACTAATTTTAACCTTGCCATTATACTTGTCTAACTACCAACGTAATTAATATTAACCTTAACCACCAATTTTATTAATACTAAATGTAACTATGATCCTAATTCCCTTATCCTAACCACTAACACATGACTCGATAACCATCTCACCCTCAACATCTTAATAAAAGAAATTCCATCGATTAAACAACCACATCTCCTTCCCTACACATAACATGCAATAAAAAAAAAGTTAAAATAAGACAACTTACTATAATATCCAACTATCGCTTGGCTTATATAATAATCCATTTCTAACACATTAGCCCACCAACTTGGTTATCCCTACCTATCACCCTACACTTTTTTTCCACACATGTCATGAATAAAATAAAATAAATGAAACAACTTACTTCATTTTCCCATTTCCCACTTACCCTCTACATCTCTCCTTGTGCATCCACACTAGGGATCAAGCACTTTGTCCAAGAATGGCACAGTTTTCTTTGGTCCCCTTTTTAAATGGGGAAAAGTGCATAAGTGTGGGGAGGCCTATCATGATAGGGATAGGTCACCATAACCTATGCCCATGTCATTTCAAAAAGGTGGAGTTCTTTTTAGATAGTTGATTCTTTTTTATATTTTGACTTCCAAGTGCTTAGGTTTATTTAGGTTTGTTATGTTGCAAGTTTCTTTATTATTATAATTATTATTTCTTCACTTTTTCTTGTTTCCAAGCTAAGCACATTTCTTTGGAAGGTGGGGCCTCCACGTGTGTAGAGGTGGGTCAAATTCGTATGCCCAAGGTGGTTGGCCTTGGGGGTTTATTATACTATGCACATAATTTTAAATTTACATATATGTCAAAAAAAAACTTTAAAAGCTTTTCCTTTAGTATTTAAGGGGGGTCAATTTTCTTGGGGAGAGGAACATAAGGGATAATCTTATTTTATTTGAAAATGGGGGTGGGGCGGGGATGATTTCACATACTTCTAAGCACCTAAAAATAATTACACATTACATAGGTTACCATCCTTGAGTATTAGCTATGACTTAGTCACCTAGATGATTATTATTATTATTTTAATAATGCTCTATGTACAAGATTCCAAGTATATTCTAACTGAATAAAATATTAATCTATAATAGGAATCCACTATATTTTCTCATCCCCATACAAATTCCAGAGAAGTAAAATGGACACCTACAACATACTTTTCTCTCATAGATTTTAGACTATGTATTAGCTAAAGCTAATTTCTTTTATGTCTACTATGAACATATAAGAAATATAGTTGGTGACATGCTGATGTTATATAGTTGAGGGATTGATTGTTATAATTCTAGCATCAATTTTCAACACAAGATCAAATGCAAATGTGTTTCTATGGATAACTTTAATTACATATGGTATTTCTTATCATGGTAATCAACATGAATCATTTCATATGATCAAATTGAAAAGAAAGAACTCTCATTTCCATTAGAGCATTTACATAATAGAAAATATTATAATGAAATCACTCCAAATTGCAATAACTATTCATTACAATATCTCTCTCACATGAGGACTTTTTAGGGCTTACTAATGGAATACAAAATCTAGGCAAAAAAAATGAGCTAATTTACATAACTTCAAATATGTTTCCCCACAATATTAGATAGTCATTTGCATGAAATAATCTTTTCTTTCCTACACAACCTATGATAGTGCCATAGTCTTTCCCTTGCAAACACTACTATATACAAATCTTCAAAACCTCACCTTACACATTCTCAACAATATACAATAGGAGTAGTCCTTTTCAAAATACAATGAAACAATAATGGAACTTAGAATCAAAACACAGTATGAGATAACATGGTAAAGACTAGTCTCTCCACACACTTGATTTTCAACAATGCCAAGAGTGAAACCCTAGTCTCTTCAAAGGAACCCATCTTCACAAGACCTGCAAAACAACACAAAAAGAACAACAAGGATCATGGGTGCTTTCCATCCAACCATAGGCCTCCAAAGAAACCACCCCCATGCTAGGGGAACAATGCTCAAACCGAGTTTCACATAAAATCTTGCAAATGCATATACATTACATTCAAAACTTGAAAAATTCCATCCGAAGGATATTTCACAATGGTTCACCAATGGAACCATAAACATAGGGTGAAGGTGTACTTTTAAAAAAGAGACTTGCCATAACAAACAATATCTACAATAAAAAAATCCATGCCCTTTTGGGGCTATCCCAAATCAGAAAATTTCATGCCTTTTCAAGGCTTTCACAATCATCCTCCAAAATCACTACCATCAGTTGTAACTTCCTTGGAACCCATACTCCATAAACTTCCTCTCTGCACCATACTTCCCTTATCACCTTGTTAGCTTTTGATTTAACAGAGTTTGAATAACCAAGTATGCAAGGAAATAATTCATCTATGGGTAGCTATCTCCAATAATGGACATAATTCACCAAGAACTTGGGCCAACTACAAAACCTAGGTGGGTGGACCTCTTAAGATTTGGTTATATGACTAGTGCAATGAGCATAATTAGGATCTAGAATAATAGATGAAACCCCTAAATCTTATATACTTAACTAAGAATTCACAAGCATGAAATAGCTAATAGCATGACCCATGAAATTGGTAAGCTAAGTGAGGGTTATACTTTGAATAACTTTCAACATAAAAGGGAAAAACTGATTTAATATGTTGATATCAAAAAGACCTAGGTATGAACAACAAAAATGAATGACCCTACAACTAATTAATGCCTTATCTATTGGGAAATTGCATGAATTACAACCATACATCTTTTAGAAATCTTTGATATAACTCCTACATCAAGATACCTGATCTATCTTTCACCTTGTGAATAGACATCAGCATCAAATTGAATCTCATACTCGAACTATACCATTATGAAATCTGCAAACCTTGTGATAAACATCAAGCAATTACATGGCTCTTTTTTCCATCAACAAGATACTTCAATCACATAAATTATTAAACAAAATGCAAACTAGTTTATGCTCTTTGTTCATAAACTAGAAAAGATTACAAATCCATGAACATGAGACAAGATTTAATATGAATGTAAACCCTTTTCTTTTCTTTATTCATTTTCGTTGAAAACAAATACATGAAAGATGTATGAAAATGACTCAAAAATCACCTAACAAATCCAAACTATATGTATCAAAACTACAACTGTTTCTCATACAAGAATAAATGTTGGGTGTGTGACTTTCATAGCTTGACCAAAGCTTGTAGAGCTAAAGATTGAAAACCAACCAACAACCTTTACAAAAGAGAAGAAAGAATAAATAGGAAGGAAACAATTCTCGGATTTGATCAAAATATGAGAAGTGTCCCCTCATAATTATTTCCAAAGAAGCTGAATAACCTCTCTCTACCTTCTTTCATCAACTGCTAATCATATCCCTTTTGTTTTGTCTTTCCAAATGCAAAATATCTCATTAAAAGACAAAAATCTGATAACTAAATCTGGATATGTGCCAATTGATAAATTTGAAGCCAAAACACAACAAAGATTCAAAATAACTAGATACAAGAGTCACTGAACATGTTTAAGGTGTTTCTCCATTGAATTATATAATTGACAACTCAAAACACCTAATAAAACACACAAATCACTCTAAGATACAAAATCTTGTGTAGCATTTACTAGTGACATCCTATGCAAAAACTAACTTCATAATTGGAAAATTCATTTCCTCCTAGTTTTAGCAATATATAATATGACTATGTTCGCCTCTTAGGAACTCCCAGAATGTCATTTCAAAAAATTACCTCCTCTACTATAAACCTCTGGTCTACAACTTACCTTTTTTAACTTTTATGCAAAAATTTAAAATTTCCCTAAAGTTTGGACTTTGGGTTATAATCCTTAAAATTTTAAAAACTTGTACATGAGGGTTTTTTGAAAAGATGATTTAAAATTATTTTTTATTATTTTAAGATTTGTCCCTGCCCATGCAACTTGAGTCAACTAAGGTTTGACTAGTTTGCCACATGGTAGCACCATATTGGTCAACTTTTGCCACATAGATGCCATGTGGCATCATCTCATTGGTCCTCTATTTCACAATGTTAGCACCTCAGGAAGTGTACCATGTTTGAAGCCTCTACCATGTGTCACTTTCAGACTTTTCCACCTCATCACTAGCTATCGTCTAGTCACCGTCCACCTCACCTTGACATCTCACTACCACATCACTTGGCTACCACATCACTAGTCCACCTCAGCTAGTCGCTATGTCACCATGTTAACTGTCATGCATCTTTCTCTTGGTGATGGAACGACTATTGTGAGATCATCCACATGGTATCATCTGGGCATTTGGATTCCATGTCACCTCTATCATTTGCATGCATGTTCAAAATTGATTACAAGTCACCTCCAACTAGCTTCGTCATTTGGGTCGAGCCCACCACACAACTACTTCTGCCTTCAAAAGGTAGTTATCTTAGAGAAATTAAGTCCTTTGTATTGAGTGTTATTTAAATAATTAAAATGTTAGTGCATACTCAATGTGAGACTAAAATTTTTTTGTTGTTTTAGCTCTACCTCTTCAATGGTGTCTTCTGGTGATTCTTCTTTGTGGGGGCTATCTATTCCTTTTTCGTGGACCATAGCCATGATGCCAACTCTTGCGTCGAGTCATCTTTCTGAGAAACTAATGACTCACTCTTGTCATCATTTTTTCTGTTCCACATTTCCACTTCTTTAAAGAAGAACCTATTTTCTCAGACCACACACTGTCTCTTTACCTGATATTGTATGAATCTTCATCTATTTCTTCCAAGGATAGAAAACATCCTTCTATACTTCAAACTATAATTCATAAAGGGTTGCCTACACTTGACCTCCATTCTGAACTTATTCACCCCTCCACTTTCTAATGTGGGAGCTGATCCCTTTCTGTTACCAAAACCTCCTCATTTATGCTCTTGGTGTGGACCTCCTTCTACCTTGTTCATTGGCTCTATCCCTTTCTATCCTATGCTTTCTTGAATCCAAATCTCTACCATGGTTGTCCATGATTTTTCTCCTTACATGGAAGTGGGTGTGATTTTTTTCTTAGACTTTCCTACTCACCATGAAATACCCCTGTTGTGGGCTCTATTTCTATTTTCTCATTTCACCCCTAGTGCCAAATAAAGCCTCTTCATTTTTGACCTATGATGCATCCTTTGCAAGGTCATTGTGTTGCTTTATTATTTTTGGTTTGTCAATGACATGGCCATGCTCATTTATTTCTTGACCTTGTGCATCAGTGCAAAGCATAGGAGTCTTTGCAAGTTTCTTTTATATGCATTGGAGATGTTTTAAATACTATGGCTCGTATATGTGTTGGAGATGTTTTAATGCATTGAAGTTTGTTTTAATGCATTGGAGTCAGTTGAAATGTGTTGGGGTTTGTTGAAAAAGAATCAACAAACTCCACTTCAAATTCCTTCGATGAAGTTCACTGCAGGGGATGATGTCTTTTGCATAGAGACCGATGCTCTGATACCATTGATTTTCTCAAATCCCCAAACCTATTTAATATGTTTAAAAATTTATCATAATCTAATTGAAAGTGCTCCAATGATTCAAGACCACAAAATTCTTCTCGTAATTTTCATCTCTTTGGCTTTGGAAAGTTTCAATATTTTCAGCAATTAGAAATGCCTAACTCATTTAGTTGTATAGACACATCCTTTTTAGCCTTTCATAGCTCTTCAAAATGAGTTTTCCAAAGGTATATAATTCATTGAATTCTAAAACTCTCAAATTTTTGAATGAAAGCTGTGAGGAAAGATTTCTTTGACGTACATGCAAAAAAACAAACTAGTTCTCTTGATAACTCATTGATTAGTTGATTATAACCTCCTCTAATCACCAAAATCTTTACTCCAATTAAAGATACCATTTGCCCATTCTTACATCTTCTTTGCTCTCCTTGCTGCATAGTAGAAGTTCTCTCCTTTCAGTCCCTCATAATGACATCTCCTAAAAGTAAAATTCCATCTTATCTTTATTAAGGAGTCGGTAGTCAACAATTCCTACTCAGTCAACTCCACTCTATATGATAGGCCTATCAACCAATACACTTGCATTATTGACCTTGAATGGTATTGTGAAAACTTGGTGAGCATTCTAAACAATTGTGCTAACTTATCTTGTTTGAAAAAATTAAAATTAAAAAATTGCATTGGATACCTTTAGGAACCCCCTTCAATATTTCATTCTTCAAAACACCTTATCAATTTGACACCATTCAGTTAGGCCCCAAAGCGGGTCCGACTAATTTTTTATTTTTTTTTCCAAACAAGTAATACTCCAAACTAGTCCATTGATTGCCTAATATAGATTCAAAACAAATTATACCATTGCTCTGTCATTAAAAGCTCATTTTATCACTTTCTTACAACTTGTTGACTTTGTGCTAGGAGGTCCTATGACTAGCTTTAAAAACTAACCCAAACATCTAACTAGGCTCTAGGAATTGACACACTGATTCTTTGTTCCATATATTCTTACCCTATCAAATCTTGTCTCATGAAGAACTCTCAGTCAAAAGATATCAATTGTTAAAGTTTCCCTTCTAGAACTGCCTACAAGAAAAAATGTTAGAAAACACTAAATTGCATTTGGATTTGACTTTAAAAATAGGGTAAACTAACACTTGGGAAAACAAAAATTGGGCATTGGTTCATTTTCATGAGGAGAAAATAAATTTGGGATTTGGGCTCATGATGAATAAAAGGACGCAAATGGCAAATGGTCAAAGTGAGCTACTCAGAATTTGTAAATTGGAAGCACTAGCACAAAAACATTTTTTGCAAATGGAATGGACTTGGGAAAGTGTGCAAATGGATTTTTCAAGTATTGAAAATTTGCACAGTTAAAGTATTTTTAGATTACAACACATTGGTACAATCCATTTGATCTCACCTATCACAGATCTCATGTTATGACATCACGAATAGGGGTTCCAACAAATCTGCACTTCTTGACACCAGTAAAAAGATACAAGTTGCATTTGGAATCACTTCTAAAAGTTGATCAAACAAATTTTTCATAAGCTCAAAATTGAAACATAGAAAGTCTCTGACCTCTAAAATTCAACACAAAAGGGAATTCATCATTTTGGTCAATTGGGTCAAATTTATAACAAGTCAAATAGAGCTTCCTAGAATTTAGAATAATTCACATCAGCATGAATCGATAAGTGACCAGATTTAAGGGATTCAAAACCTACTCAAATAGATTCAAAATGACTCAAAATCTAAAACATAGGCTCTCTAGTATGAACACTAAACACTCCCAAAGCGGAGTCATGAACCATTACTATGTGCAAGATATTTAATTGCAAACACAACCTCCTATCACTACTTGACACGAGCAAAAATGCAGATTTGGAAAGTGCTCAAAATGGAAATTTATCTTCATGAAACACATAGATGCATTGAATGTAAGGTTTTAGAAACATTAAACACCTCTAAGGCCTCACAAGTACAATCGGGTACATATGCATCAAAAAGTACTTATAAGGTTCAATTTCTCAATGGTACTCAAAATCAAGGCTTCAATTTTGAGTCCCAATAGTGGCTCTATCTAGGGATGCATGTCCCTTGTAGACATGGCAAGAATTCAAATCTTTGGAAGAATTAGACCACACACAAAAGCTCTCAAACAACTTTATTGAAAATAGGGAAACTACTCCTACTATGTACACACGATGGCCCCGAGCCACTAAACTTCAAGAATTTATTTTTACCTCTATCATAAATCTGATTCTCATCTAAATGTGCATGAGATAAATTGGAAATACTTCTCCTATCAGTTTCACTAATTAGATTAGCATCGTGAATCAACTCACTTGGCAGAACTGAATCTACTCCTTGACTTTCATAATGCATATAAAAACTATGATCACTCTCTACAAATTGCTCATTATGAAAGTTCTGATCAACATGCTCAAAAGTATCAGACTCAAATTGAAAATCTTCTTCAACAAAAAAATCATGCATGCTATTAGTTTTGAATATGAAAGCTTCATACTCAACTTGGGGAAAAGGATCACACATGCCTTCAAATTGTATATCCTTGTGCATAACTAGATGGTACTCAAATGAGAAATCAGATTTGTACTCATACATGTCATCAATGTCATAATCTAAAACTAATCTGAGATCTTCAAATGGTCCTTTGAAATCAACAAACGGATCAGCCATCATTTTAGAATATCCATCATAAAACTCATTACAAGGTGCATGCTGATTTTCAACAACTTCGTCAAAAACCTTGTTATCCATATTATGAGATGCAACATCATCATCATAATCACTTTCAAACTCCACAAAATAAAAATCTGATCTCTTAAAACAATAGGATAATGTATCATCATTAAGATCATCCTCAACTAAATCTGAACATTCCATGTGCTCTTCAAAAAGCAAGTTGACAACTCCATGTAATGATCCTTTTTTAACATCTTGACAAAATATAGGTTGATCATCATTAGGATCTTCATCATATAAAGTGTTAGTATACACTTTAAACTCACTACCCACTTCATCTTCATGGAGAGTTTTAGCATGTGAAGAAAAATTAGAACTATATGAAGACTCACTTTCTAATCCATTAACGAAACACGTAGAAAATAGATCAATGTTAGTTGCATTGTTTTCATGATGGTGATTCAAATGTCTTGCAAACCAATCATCTTTAGGTGCTGATGCATTAACCTCTGAATCATTTGTATGCTGATTATCATTGCATGCATTTTCAAGACATTCATCTACACAATTAGGTAATCCGTCCTTATGGATAATTTCTTTTTCTTTATAGCGTGTAGACAACTCTTCTTCACCACTTTCAATGTCAAGCTGACTTGTATAACTTTGAAATGGAACTTCACTTTTAGATTTAGAAAAGGAACTCATACTTCTACTAGCATAAGAGTACTTACTTCCATCATTTCTTTCTTCTTGCCAACTTGCATCAGATTCATGTGAAGACAAATAGGTACTATCATTGTCTTCTTCTTGAATTGAGCAACAACTCTCGCCATTATCTTCACATAATGCTTCTTCGCAATATGTCAAATCAGCAACTTTATCTTCATCACTTGAATACTCACTTTTAACATTCAACCCACTAGACCATGACTGAAAAAAAGGTGAATTACATTCATTTTGATATGTTGCCTCATCTTGAAACTTCAAATCAGAAACATTGAACTCATCGCATGAGAGAGAACTTTCAGCCACTTCACTTGCACAAGACCAAGATAAAGATGCAGTTTCCTCACATTTTGAAGCACTAGTTACACCATCATACATATAATTATCATTAGAACTTACTGTTGTAACTAAACCTTGATTCGTAAAATCAACACAGTGCTCAACCCTATCAAAGTCTGAAATGTTTCTTACTAGTGTAGCATCAAGAACATGTGTAATTTCATTTATGACCGAACTAACCTTCTTTATACACATAGTCTAATCTAAATTTTCCACTTGATTAAAACTTACAGTAGGGGTATTGATAACCTAATTTGAAATTGAAGCATCAACACCACATTCATCCTTTCTTTCAAACACATTATACTAGCACATATTTCTAGAAAAATGACTTCTAGTCAATCCATATTTCAAATTGTTTTCAATCTCTATAGCAGTCATAAAAGCTTTCTATAGTGTCCTAAGTTCTTTATCCCTCAATAAATAACTTATTTTCTTGTCAAATGCATCAAAATAGAAAACTAAACACATTTGATTATTCGATCTATAATTCTTAGGGATATCATTCAAAACTTTTTACAAATTTGATATTGAATTGAGGCACAAGTTCATCACACTTAACATGAATCTTCAAGAACATATCATAAGAATTAGATATGCTTACTCTTTCTCCAAATTGCTCCATGAAGGAAAAATGCAACTCACCCCAAGATGAAATAGAACATGCTGGTAGAAAAGAAAACCAATCTCTGGCATCACCTTCCAAAGTTTCAACAAATAACTTCATGTACGAATCCTCATGAGCAATCTCATAGTCACCCATCAAATCACTGAACAACTCAACATGATGACTAGCTAAAACAAGATGGTTCCTACTTAACTTAGGCAATTTATTTCTAACATCATTAAGACTAACATTCGATAAACCATGAATACCATCAAAACATAATGGCATATACCACTTGGTAGACATAGATCTATAAATTTCACTAATAGGCTACATATTAGATGAAAGGAAAGTTGACATTATTCAAAGATTTGAAACTCATTCACCAATATTAAATCTCAAATTCACAACTTGTAGTGGATCTATACAACCTTCTACCAAATAAATCTCTTCAAATACACTTTAAAAATTTTATACAACAAGCTAAAACTCAATCCAATGAAGTATATGAAACTTTTCAAACTATTTTCCTCCTCTTAGTGTTGAAACTCAATTGATGGAGAACACTACCTTTTAACAATCAATTTTCATGAAAAGATAATACATAAAAATAAAAATACCTCAAGATTTGGATGGCTGAAAGTTCTCTATCCACTATTTATAATAGCAAACCCAAAATCTCATTAGTGCTTTACTAAACTTTTTGAACCAGCACATCACAAATCTTACCAACCATTTGAATGTTTCAACTTCTTCAAATCTTCTCTTCTCCTATAGCAACTAATCAAAATTCATGTATAGAACTGCACTGGTATAGAGATTGACTTTGATTCGCCACTCACATTAAGTGAGACATGAATTGCATTAGTCTTGAAGATAGCACAGACTGATTTGAAATAACAACAGATAGAAGACACCTCTTTAGATTTATCTTGAATTTGAAAGGTACACAAAGTTGAAACATAAGTTTCTTGACTCTAAAATTACAACAAGAAATCACACCAAATTGAATTGATTGAAAGCATACTCATTTCTAAACACAATTTGCATCCAATTTAAGAACTACTACTATAAGAGAATAAAGCTTACTGGGGAACATGAAAAAGTAGCAAGGAAATGGATTGAACACATCAGCTTACTATTGTATAAAACTTTCTCCATGTCTTTGCTTCTATTGTGTTGAATCCCTTTATATTCTCAAAGTCTGTCTATCATGAATCTCAACATAATTCCCCAGTAAAAAACCATACTAAAAAACATGACTAAGATACTCAATTTACACCAGAGACTCTTGTCCTTTTAACAAGATGTATTGCAATCTTATTCCCTAGTAGAGTTGCCTTTTTTTTGGTGACTCAAATGGACAAAACCACACTAAAAATAGGATTGAGATATTCAATTCACATAAGAGGTTCTTGTCCTTTTAACAAGGTGTATTCCATCTTATCTCCCCAGTAGAGTTGCCATTTTGTTGGCTTCTGATTTAACAAAGTTTGAATAACCAAGTATGCGAGGAAAGAATGCATCTATGGGTAGCTATCTCCAATAATGGACACAATTCACCAAGAACTTGGGCCAACTATAAGGCTACACTCATTTACTTTAGGCTATGCATAACCTAGGTGGGTGGACCTCTTAAGATCTAGTTATGTGGCCAATGTAATGAGCATAATCAAGATCTAGAATAATAGATGAAACCACTAAATCTTCTATACTTAAACAAGAAATCATAAGAATGAAATAGCTAATAGCATGACTCATGAAACTGGTAAGAAAAGTGAGGGTTAGACTTTGAATAAATTTCAACATAAAAGGGAAAAAATGATTTAATATGTTGATATTAGCAAGACCTAGGTATGAGCAATAAAACTGAATGACCTTGCAATTGATCAGTGCCTTATCTGTTGAGAAATTACATGAATTCCAACCATACATCTTTTGGAAATCTTTGACATAAATCCTACATCAAGATCCTTCATCTATCTTTCACCTTGTGAATTGACATTTGCATCAAAATGAATCTCATACTCGAACTATCCCATTATGAAATCTGCAAACCCTATGATAAACATCAAGCAATTACATGGCTCTTTGTTCCATCAGCAAGATACTTTAATCATATACATTCTTAAACAAAATGCAACCTAGTTTATGCTCTTTGTTCACAAAATAGAAAAGATTACAAATCCATGAATAGGAGACAAGATTCAATATGAATGTAAACCCTTTGCTTTGCTTTATTCATTTTCCTTGAAAATAAATACATGAAAGATGCATAGAAATGACTCACAAATCACCTAATCAATGTAAACTATCTATATTTAAACTACAACTGTTGTTCATACAAGAAGAAATATTGGGTGTGTGGCTTTCATAGCCTAAGCAAAGCTCCTAGAGCTGAAGATTGAAAACCAACCAACAACCTTTACAAAAGAGAAGAAGAAAGAATAAATAGCAAGGAAGCAATTTCCATATTTGATCAAAAGATGACAAGTGTCCCCTTAGAATTATTTTCCAAGAAGCTGAATAACCTCTCTCTACCTTCTCTCATCAACTGCTAATCATATCCCTTTTGTTTTGTCTTTCCAAATGCAAAATATCTCATTAAAAGACAAAAATCTAATAACTAAATATGGATATGTTCCAATTGATCAATTTGAAGCCAAAACACAAAAAAGACTCAAAATAACTAGATACAAGAGTCACTAAACATGTTTAAGGTGTTTCTGCACTAAATTTTGCAACTAACAACTCAAAACACTTGAAAAAACACACAAATCACTTTGAGAGACAAAACCTCTTGTAGCATGTACCAGTGACATCCTATGCAAAAATGAACTTCATAAACTGAAAGTTCATTTCCTCCCAATTTCAACAATATATAATATACCTATGTTTGCCTCTCAAGAACTCCTAGAATGTTGTTCAAAAAATTAGCTCCTCTACTATAAACCTCTAGTCTTCAACTTACCTTTTAAAACTTTTATGCAAAAATTTAAAATTCCCCTAATGTCTGGACTTTGGGTTATAATCCTTAAAATTTTAAAAGCTTGTACATGAGGGTTCTTTTGAAAAGATGATTTAAAATCATTTATTATTATTTTAAGACTTGTCCCTACCCATGCAACTTGGTTCAACTGAGGTTTGACCATCCTTCCACATGGCAGCACCCAATTGGTTGACCTCTGTCATTTGGATGCCATGTGGCATCATCTCATTAGTCCTCTATTTTACCACATCAGCACCTTGGTATGTGTGCTACATATGAAGCCACTGTTATGTGTCACTTTCAGACTTGTCCACCTCACTAACAGCTATCATCTAATCACCATCCACCTCATCCTAACATGTCACTAGCACATCGCCTAGCTACCACATCAGCAGTCCACATCATCCGGTTGTTGTGTCACCATGTTAACCATCATATATCTTTCCCTTGGTGACATAAAAATTATCATGAGATCATCCACGTTGCCTTATCTAGGTGTTCAGACTCCACATCACCTCTATCATTTGCATGCATGTTCAAAATTTATTGCAGGTCACCTCTATCTAGCTTTGTCATCTGAGTCAGGCATCCTCAATGTGGGACTAATTATTTTTCTTTATTTTAGCTCTAACTCTTCAATGGCATCTTTTGGTGATTCTTATTTGTGGGGGTTGCTTGCTCCTTTTTTAGGGATCGTACCCATGATGCCAACTCTTATGTCAAGTCATCTTTCTAAGAAACTAATGACTAGCTCCTATCATCATTTTTTTTGTTTCATGTTTTCACTTCTTTAAAGAAGAACCTATTATCTCAGACTAAGCATTGTCTCTTTGCCCAAAATTGTATGAATCTTCATCTATTTCTTCCAAGGATAGAAAACCTCCTTCTATACTTCCAACTAAAATGCTTAAAGCATCATCTACACTTGACCTCCATTGGAAACTTGTTCACCCCTCATCACTTTCCAATGTGGCAGTTGATCCCTTGTCATGATCAGAACCTCCTCATTTATGCTCTTGGCATGGACCTCCTTCTACCTTGTTTGCTAGCTCTATCCCTTTTTGGCCTACGCTTTCCTGAATCCAACTCTCCACCATGGTTGTCCATGATTCTACTCCTTACATGGAAGTGAGTGTGATTTTTGTCTTAGACTTTCCTTCTTGTCATGAAATTCCCCTATTGTGGGCTCCCTTACTGTTTTTTTATTTCACCCCGGTGCCAAATAAAGCTTCTTCATTTTTTACTTGTGATGCCTCCTTTGCAAGGTCAATGTGTTTTTTTGTTATTTTTGGTTTGTCAATGACATGTCCATGCTCATATATTTCATGACCTTGTGCATCAGTGCGGAGCACAAGAGTCTTTGTAGGTTTCTTTTATATGCATTAGAGATGTTTTAAATATTGTGGCTTGTATATGCAATGGAGATGTTTTAATGCATTGGAGTTTGTTTTAATGAGTTGGAGTTTGTTGATAGTGTTGGAGCTTGTTGAAAAAGAATCAACAAACTCTTCTTCAAATTCCTTCAGTGAAGCTCATAGTATGGGATGATGTCTTTTGCATAGAGGTGGATGCTCTAATACCATTGATTTTCTCAAATCCCCAAACCTATTTGATATGTTTAACAATTTATCACAATCTAATTGCAAGTGCTCCAATGATTGAAGACCACAAAATTCTTTTGGCAAACACATTACTATCTTTTTCATCTCTTTGAGATATCTCTTTGGCTTTGGAAAGTTTCAAGATTTTGAGCAATTAGAAATGCCTAACTCATTTAGATGCATAGATGCATCCTTTTCAGCCTTTCATAGCTCTTCTATATGATTTTTCCAAAGCTATACAATTCATAGAATTCTAAAACTCTCAAATTTTTGAATGAAAGCTACAAGGAAAGATTTATCTAACCAACATGCAAAAAAAACAAACTAATTCTCTTGATAATTCACTAATTAGTTTATTATAACCTCCTCTAATCACCAAAATATTTAGTCCAATTAAAGATATTGTTTGCCCATTCTTACATCTTCTTTGCTCTCCTGGCCACACAGTAGAAGTTCTCTTGTTTCATTCCCTAATAATGACATCTCCTAAAAGTAAAACTTCATCTTATCTTTACTCAGGAGCTGACAGTCAACAATTCCTAATTGATCAACTCCACTCTATACTATAGATCTATCAACTAATACACTTGCATTGTTGACCTTGAATGGTATTGTGAAGACTTGGTGAGCATTCCAAACAATTGTGGCAACTTATGTTGTTTGGCCAAATTAAAATTAAACAATTGCATTGGATACCTTTAGGAACCCCTTTCAATATTTCATTCTTCAAAACACCTTATCAATCTAACACCATTCAGTCAGGCCCCAAAGTGTGTCTGACTAAAAAAAAAAAAATTGTTTGCAAATAACTGATACTCGAAACTGGTCCACTAATTTCCTGATACAGATTAGAAACAAATTCTACCACTGCTCTATCATTAAAAGCTCATGTTATCACTTTCTTGCAACTTGTCAACTTTGTGTAAGGAGGTCCTGTGACTGGCTTTAAAAACTGACCCAAACATCTGACCGATCTTTGGGAATTAACACACTAATTCTTTGTTTTGCATACTCTTAGCCTGTTGAATCTTATCTCATGATGAATTCTCAGTCAAAAGATATCAACTATTAAAGTTTCCCTTTTAGAACTGCCTGCAAAAAAAAAAGTTAGAAAACACTAAATCATGTTCGGATTTGGCTTTAAAAATAGGGTAAACTTACACTTGGGAAAATGAAAACTAGGGCGTTGGTTCACTATCATGAGGATGATATGAATCTAGGATATGGGCTCATGAAAAATAATAGGATGAAAATTGTGAATGGTCAAAGTGAGCTACTCAGAATTTGTAAACTAGAAGCACTGGCAGAAAAATATTTTTGCAAATGGAATAGACCTAGGAAAGTGTGCAGATGGATTTGTTGAGTTTTGAAAATTGGCATGCTTAAAGTATTTTTAGATTAAAACATAGTGGTATAATCCATTCAATCTCACCTATCATGGATATCATGTTATGACATCATGAACAAGGGTTCCAACAAATCTGCACTTCTTGACACTAGTAAAAAGTTACAAGTTGTATTTGGAATCACATTCAAAAACTAATCAAACAGATTCATCATAAACTCAAAATTGAAACATAGCAAGTCTCTAACCTCTAAAATGCAACTCAAAATGAATTTCATCATTTTAGTCAATTCGGTCAAATTTATAACAAGTCAAACAGGGCTTCCCATAATTTAGAATAATTAACATCAGCATGACATTGATAAATGACTGAATTTGAGGGATTCAAAACATAGTCAAAATGATTTGAAATGACTTGAAATCTAAAACATAGACTCTCTAGTATGGACACTAAATGCTCCCAAAGTGGAAAGTCATGAAACATTACTGGGTATGAGATATTCAATTACAAACATGGCCTCCTATCACTGCTTGACACTTAGGCAAAAATGCAGATTTGGAAAGTGCTCAAAATGAGACTTCACGAAATGGCTCAAAGTAGAAATTTATCTTCATGGAACACATAGATGCATTGAATTCAAGGTGTTAGAAACATTAAACACCTCTTATGCCTCACAAGTATAGCTACGTACATATGCATCAAAAAGTGCTTATAAGGCTCAATTTCTCAGTGGTACTCAAAATCAAGGATTCTATTTTGAGTCCCAACACACCCCACATAAGATATGAGTGATTATGCCATACATTGGAACTCGTACTCCAAGGTTGTCAAATACATTTGAAGCCCAACTAATCCGTTCACCTTGGACTTCTCTTCCCTTCCCAAAGGGTGAGTGAAGTCCTTACACCCAAAAACAACATACATAACAAAATGGAGAAACAAAGGGAAATCAAATGCAACAACACATTTCATCAACCCCACAATACCACAATCTTCCCACAACATGGAACACTCTTCAAATATTTACATGAATATTATATCATAATACAATACCACAAAATCTACTCACAATATGAACTCACACTCCTTCATGCTCACGAATGCACTACCATTATGCAATTTTTGAAGAAAGAAAAAAAAACTACATGGACAAGAAGAAACCAACCTTGAATCCCTTTGCAAAATGGTAATGAATGGTGGTAGAAGAGCCCCTTACCAAACTTAAAAACCCCAAGAGTCTCTAAAGTTAGAGAGTGAGTAGACAACCCACTAATTTCTTCCAAAGCCCTCTAAAAGGCCTCCAACTTCTCACTCAGCTAAAAATGGCCCAAACAAGAAGCCTCTCTTTTCTTACATCATTTCCCCTTTCTAAAATTTTAATCTTGACCAAGTGGAAGAAAACATGTGAACTCTTCAATTTCGAAATTCTAAGAAAGTGACATGTTTGGAGGTTTCCCAAGGTCATCTAGGCCTACTAAAGGTTAGATTTTGACCCCCAACCCATAGTACTATCATGAGAGCACTTATTTTTCACCAAAATAACCCCCTAGGACCACTTTTTGATCCTTAGAAGTTAATAGGATGTTGTAATTCGAATTTCCCTTGATGGAGACTTCTCTTAACACTATACCATAATGGATAAACTTGACTATTGCATTGGGTTAGGTGACTTTTTCCCAAAACCCTAAATGACAAGTAATCAACACATGGACAACATAAGTGTCAAATGACACATAAAACTAACACATTACATTTATAGTGATATGTCTCTAATTATATAAGATTTAAACTATTACACACCCATACAATTCATGTTTATAAAACAAAACACATTACAATGAGGTTTAAATCTTTTCCACTGATTCAACCTTGGTTATGTCATGTTCACATGGGCATGAGCCTCGATTCCCCATTAAACCCCATGGTCCAATTCCTACACACTAAACTTGAGCATCGGTAGTCTAAGAAAATCATGTAAGCAATAGGTATATATGTGTAATAAAACATTATTTCATTCAACTTTAAGCTTTCATATTTCATTATTTTCAAATTAAATTTCCCTTTTCTAATTATTTTCAGGTAATTCATTCAAAATGTTAAGATATCAAAATCTACATATCATAAATCATCTTAATCAAATTGACATTTATCTGCATATCACATTAAATCATAATCATCATAATCATATTAACATTTATTTGCATATCACATTAAATCATAATCATCATAATCAAATTAACATTTCACATCACATAATAATCTAATTCTATCCTATCACAAAGTTGCATCCAAATGTTGTTTGATCATCCCATTCACCATATTAGGTTGATTGTGCATATCATAGATGCAAAACACTAATATAAATGTCAAAATCAATAGAGAACATAAGACATTGTCCTACTAAGTCTTGAATAATGTCAAATTATCCAAATCTTAAATATCAAAAGCAAGTAACATACCCCCACTTACACATTACATTACAATCATTTTTGCAATTTAGCTTCTGTCAAAACAATTGAAAAAAGACATGTATGAAATAATTAATTATATCATTTAGGTCTTAATGTACAAACATAAGTGTGGATCCTCAAAATTAAGATGTTAAAATAAAATAACCTTATAGTCTCGAAAGTATATCAAAACATCAAATTAGATGTATCATAATCCAAATATGTCATCTATACTATGGCAGATTGGGTGAGGCCTCACACAATATCTTTTACTTGGCATGTTGCATTGTTACCAACACTGAAAATTCCTCTATCCTATTATTTGAAGTCAACAAACTTGTTTATGTCATGAGTCATATGATGTGAGTAACCACTGTCAATTATCCAATTAGATTTCTTCTCAACCTATGATACCAAAGCTACCTTCCCTATACTTTCTTCTTTAATTGTCACAAATCCAATTTCATCATCATTGGCACTTAATGATTGTTCATCAAAATCATTAGCTTAATTTGCATATAAACACTCTTTATCTTTTCTAGGCTTATGATTTTCCTTATACTTTGTCTCCCTTTTAGGATACTTAGATGCATAATGACCATATTCATCACAAGTCCAACATTTAAAGATTTTCTGACCTCCTTTTTCTCTTTTACCAGAAGGGCTACTCCCTCTTCAATCTTTCTATCTTCCTCAGATTTTTTGCTACTAGAAAAATATCCTCTAGCACTTGTGCTCCTTGATAAGTTAGGTCAAATATTCAAGGCACTAAAAGTTGTCTCTTTCTCTGAACTATTTAAGTTCATTCTCAACTACTCCAAGTCTTCCAAGCAATGTCTCCTTTTTGAAATCTTTGGTACAAGATATGAGCAACTATATCATCTAAATTATGAACAACTGTATCATCTAAATTGGTGACTTAAATGGTAGTGTTAGAGTCTTCAATATCTTCCATATAACCTCATCATCTTCTTTGGTTCCTCCTTGAGCTTTAATACCTGCAATAATTTCTGATATACTACCTATATATGTTCTTATAGATTCATATTCTATCATTTTAGCATCTTGAAATACATAAATCAAAATTTGTAGCCACAACTTCTTAGAATGTGCATCACCTTGAGAACTATTTTTCACCCCTTTCCAAATCAAATGTGAAGTAGCAAGTAATTTTACCTAATTATACTTAGTTTTAGGAAGTACATTCAATAGTGCATCTCTAGCTCTCATGTCACACATGAAAATATCTCTTTTTGTCCCAGTGAAAATTTCCAAATCCTTTTCAATAATGATTGTCTTCACTAATTTTGTCAAGATCCAATATCCTAGACCCATACACAAAAAATGTGTCTTCATCTTTTCCTTCTAGCTATCATAGTTTGTTCTATCAAAATTCAAACTATCTTTCTTGAACATGTTAACCATGGATCTCCCAAAGTTGTTAAAATTTATCTTCAAGGACCTAAGGCTTTGATTCCAATTGTTAGAAACAATAGTTCACCAAGATAACTGAGGGTTGTGGGGGGGAGGGGGGTGGGGGTGAATTAGTTATCCAAAAATTAAAACATTTTTCTTCTTTAAACAAACTTAACTATTCAACTAAAGTAAACAACAACCATAATAAAATTTTCAAAGACAATTACACTAGATATGTTGACTAGGGAAACTCTTGATCGGAGGGAAAACCCTAGTGGGAGTAATGCCCACAAGATGAGGTACTAATATAAATATTCATTGTTAGATGATGGACCTTGTTAAGGGTATATTACAACATTTAGTAAAATGAGTCCCTATTAGGAGACTTTGAATCCCTATTAGGAGATTCCAACCCTATTATGAGTTGTGCCAACCCTATTGGGAGTTGTGGTATAATGTATGCAAGAGGAGTCCACTGCCCAAATATGCAATTTCAACTACAAGAAGATCTCACTACTCAAACAAGTAATTTACTATTATCTTCTCCTTTCCTTTGCACTTTCCTCTATCTTGTCAACTAGATCAATCATTGTCAGACCTTGTAGACCAGGTCACAAACCTCAAATTCCAATATCATAACTCAGATCACTTAGCAAAACCTCGCCAATGAAGTTTCCTTCACTTCCACACTGCTTTGCTCAACTTTTAATTTTGCACTCTACTACTGCTTCTCAATTATTCACATTCCATTCATCTGATACCATGATAAAGGAAAATGTACTTCCTTTATTTAATGTCCTTAAAAAAAATTCCCTGATTCTTTTTTTAGACCTTTTTAATTAATTATTATAGGACCACAATAAGAACATGTTACACTTAGTGATAACATTAATCTTTCACCTTGCAACTTGAATAACTTTCCATACACACAATATTATGACAAGCAAGCTTATCCATGTCATCCTCAACATTTCTTCTCTATGTCATCAACCTCAATCCTCAAGATATCAACTCTGCTAAGAGAGAAAGAAGTTTACAAGAACATGCCTCTGTAAACTCTACCTCATAATAGACATCACTAGAAGTTACATAACTTCTTCTAGACTCATCCTTTATTCTTTTGACATTAGTTACATATACAAAATACTCATAAGTATCTCCCATAACCTTGGGTAGCTATAATGCTCAACTAGATGTCTATACTTGATGTTTTTGTTGTTCTTCTGTCACATACCAAAGAAAATTTCTATGTTGACATCAATGAAAAACTTAGTCATTAATGTACCATATCATCATAGTAGTACTCCCCCATAGGAATATCATCAGCATTCATGCTTCCAACCAATCTTCCAATAATATCCCAAATATTCCAAAAAAATCATCCTTTACTCTCTTGGAGGAGATTCAAGTATATTAGTTGTTCTAACACTATTAAATGAAGAGAATTTGGAGTATCCCATTACTTTCTTTAGTGAAGGGCTTAAATATTATGAAAACATATATAGCTATGTAGAAAAGCAAGTTTCTTCTATTTTAAGGGCTCTCAAAAAGTTCATACACCTTCTATCCCATAACAAGGTCTAGTTAGCATGAATGTTGATGATACTACATTAGGGGAGTATCTTAGGCATTGAATATTATTGATATGTTGCATTCATTATTGTATTTCTCATTTATGTCAACATAGTAGTAATTCTATTAGGGCTAGAAGAATATTAGTCAATAATCTTAAGATGCACATAGGTTGAGGAAGTTTTAGATGATGCATAGTGGAGGACATGTTCCTGAGGTTTTCCTTATGGCATGGTTAAGAGGACTATGTCTGAGTCAATGGTGATGAAAGTTACACTTGATTTACTCAAAGTAGTGCAAAAATAGAGTACTAGAAAATAGAGTTCTTCTGATCTATCACTATCTTTCATCTAAGATGTAATAAAGAGATGTGTAGTTACATAGTGATAGAGTTCAATCATGTGGCAATGCTAGCATGTGCACAAGATGTGGTTTCACACATGTGAAGTTTTGAATCGACTGTGAGCCAACAATGTTATTGTAATTATGAATTAATTAATTATCTTATTTGAATTGGAAAATCTTGAAGGCTGACTCAAGGAATTATAATGAAGATATAGTATAAAGGAAAGTTGTTTTCATTAGTTTTAAGTGATCTTGGATTAGAGGATCAAGTAGAATACAAAGTATTAGTGGATAGTGCGAAAAGGAGTAGTATGCTTACTAAATGTGATTAAGCAATCCAAGGGATCATTGGATGTGCATTATGAGATCTAGTTACAAGATATGAAGGAGAAGAAGTTTTCTTGATAGGATAGAGATAGAGGAAGGAAGTACGTTTTAGTTATATTATTCTACAAGGAATAATACATAGATCATTTGGACAGTGGGTTCTTTGATCTTAACCTTGAAGCTATTTGGGCAGTGGGTCTAGTTGTCTTCCACAATTTCTAACAAGGTTGACACAACTCCTAACAAGGATAGGATCTCCTAACAGGCATTCAAAGTCTCCTAACGAGGACTCATATTTGCTAAATGTTGTAATAGACTCCTAATGAGGTCTATTCTCTAACAAGGAATGTTTATATTAGTACATCATCTTGTGGGTACCATCCCCACTAGGGTTTTCCCTCTGATCAAGGGTTTCCCAATTAATATCTAGTGTTAATTCTATATGAGTATCTTGTTGTAGTTTTAGTTAACATTAATCATTTGATTAATATTGTTTAAAGTTAATGATTGTGATAATAGTTGTATAATTGATTCACACCCCCCTCTTAGTTATATCAATTGACTATATATTCTAACAATTGGTATTAGAGAATCAGGTCCTTGAAGATAAGGATTAACATCTTTGGGAGATCAATGGAGAATATGTTATGGAAGGATAGTCTAAGATTCTATGGGGCCAACTATGATAGTTTTAAGGAAAAGATGAAGACTTATCCGCTATGCATGGGTCTAGGAAATTGTATTTTGACAAAAGCTATGGTGGCAATTGTTGAAGAATCAAAGCTAGAGGAATGTATTGAGGGTGAAAGAGATCTATTAATGTGTAACATGAGAGCTAGAGAAACCCTACTGTTAGCTCTTCCAAAAAATGAATACAATTAGGTAAAGATATTTCAAACTTCTCATGCAATTTGGAATGCATCAAAAGTTACTTTTGAAGGTGATGATCATGCAAAAAGAATGAAATTGAAAAATTGGATTGGTGTATTTCAAGATGATAAGATGATGGAAGATGAATCCAAAAGAAGTTATGTTGGTAGAATATTAGAAATTGTTGCAAGTATTTGATCTCTTAGTGGAACTAAACAAGATGATGAGGTTATATGGAAGATCTTGAAAATTTATCACCACCATTCAAGAAAAAAACTTAGATGATTCATATAGTAATGCCCTACACCAAAGATTTCACAAAGGAAACATTGTTTGGAAGATTAGAATATGTAGAAGCAGAAATGAGATAGTCTAGAGAATTGGCTAGAGTTGAGACAACCTTTAGTGCTCTTAACATTCGAATTAATCTGTCAAGAAGTATAAGCACAAGAGGAGACTTTTCCAATAGTACTAGATCTAAAGATAATAAAAAGATTGAAGAAGGAATAGCCCTTCTAGTAAGAAGAGAGAAAGATGGTGAGAAAATGTTTAAGTGTTGGACTTGTGATGAATATGGTCTTTATGCATTCAAATTTCCTAAGAGAGAGAAAAAGTTCAGAGAAACATTTAAGCCTAGAAGAGATAAGGATAAGAATTATTTATATGCTGATGAGGATGAAGAATCTAATGAAAAAGATCAAAGTGATATTGATGATGAATTAGGATTTGTGGCTATTAAGGAAGATGATCTTGATAGAGAAATTAGAGAAGAGAGAGCTCTAGTTACCCAAGTTGAGAAGAAATTATATTGGATAATTGATAGTGGATGTTCACATCACATGACTGGTGATATGAAAAAAAATTTCAAGTTAAAAAATCATGATGGAGGTATTGTTAGAGTTGGTAACAATGCAACCTATCATATCACAAGGATTGGATCTATTATTCTAGGTGGTAAAACTAACACTAATGATGTTTACTTTGTTGATAGTTTGAAATATAATTTGTTAATTGTTGGACAATTGGTAGACAAGGGATATCTATTGGATTTTATTGAGAAGACTTACATTACCAAAAATAAAGATGGTAAGCTTATTAGTATTGGAACCAGATCTAGAGGTAATGTATTTTAGTTGAATCCTATTGAAATAACATGTTTGTTTGCAAAGGTTGACAACAATTGGTTATGACATAGAAGGTTATTTCATATAAACTTTGATAATATTGTGAAGGTTAGTAGTACATTTGTAGTAATAGATCTTCCTAAGCTTACTAAGCCTACTAATGTTATCCACAAGGAATATATTTTTGCTAAGTAGAGGAAAGTGTCTTTTCCTAACAAGATGTTCTCTACTATAGAGAAACTCAAAATTGTTTACATAGATCTAAGTGGTCCTGCAAGAACTAGAGGATTCTATGGTAAAAGTTATTTTATGATTTTTATTTATGATTTCACTAAGATAATGTGGGTAGCATTTCTTAAAGAGAATTCTAAAGCTTTTAAGAAATTCAAGATATTTAAGAATAGAGTTGAAAATGAATCTGGTGTCAAGATTAAATGTTTGAGATTAGATAGAGGAGGAGAGTTTACCTCTAGAGAGTTCAAAATGTTCTATGAAGAGAATGGAAAAAAAGGATTGTTATGTTCACCTAGAAAACTTGAATAGAATGGGACTGCTAAAAGAAGGAATAAGTCAGAAGTAGAAGTGGGAATAGTGATGTTATTTGAGAATGATGTCTCAAAGACATTTTGTAGAGAAGTAGTTAACACTGTAGTATATACTCTAAACAAAGTATAGGTCAGAAAAGGTATAAGCAAGATAGCCTATGAGTTTTGGTTTGGTCACTCACCATCAATCAAGTATTTTAGAATATTTGGAAGTAAGTGTTACATAAAGAAAGATGATGATACTGGTAAGTTTGATCCTAGAAGTGATGAAGGTATGTTTCCTGGTTACTCATTAAAAAGTAAAGCATATAAATGTTTCAACTATAGAACTAAGACAATAGTTGAGTGCACAAACATAAAGATTGATGAAAAGTTTGGTACTAAAGAGAAGATGGTAAATTATAATTCTAATGAAGAAGAGTATAATTTTGGAATTGTTAGACAAAATGCTGAAGTTATTTTTGAGACTAACAATGACTTCAAGAATGATGTATCTATTGAGCATAGAGAAGAAAAAATATCTAAACCTAGAGAAGAGATAAGAGTTGAGATGTCAACTCCTACTTCCAATAGAAACATGAAAAGAATCACCCTCTAGAGTAGATAATTGGGAGCAAGAATAAAGGTGTGATGACAAGGAATAGAGTGAATGAGGAATTATGTTTGATTTCTCAAGTGGAACCTCAGAGCATAGAAGAGGCATGTAAGAATGATCATTGGATGCAAGCAATGAAAGAAGAACTAGATCAAATTGTAAAGAATGAGACATGAGAATTAGTTCCTAGACCAAAAGATAGGAATGTTATAGGAACCAAGTGAGTATTTAGAAATAAGATGAATGAGCAAGGAGATGTTGTGAGAGACAAGACCAAACTTTTTTGAATAGGTTAGTCATAGCAAGAAGGCACATATTATGAAGAAACATATGAACCTATGGAAAGAATGGAAGAAGTACGGATGTTCTTGGCTTATACAACAAGAAAGAATTTCAAGGTTTATCAAATGGATGTCCAGTCAACTTTTCTAAATGGAGAACTTGAAGAAGAAGTCTACATTTAGAAACCTAATGGATTCCCTCTAGTAGAAGATGAAGATTTTATATTTAGACTCAAGAAAGCACTATATGGTCTAAAGCAAGCACCTAAAACTTGGTATACAAGGCTGGACAAGTATTTTTCTAAGCTTGGATTTATTAAAGGTACAATAGATGGTAATTTGTATTTGAGAAAAAAATGATGATGGTTTATTTATCATTATAATATTTTTGGATGACATAATTGTTGGAAGCATGAATTTTGATTATGTTCCTTTGTGGGAGTATTGTAGAAACATGATCAAATCATTAACATGATTTTATGTTACATTCATGACTATGTTTGTCATTGATGTCAACATAGCAACTTTCTATGGTATCTGATAGAAGAACAAAAAAAATATCAAGTTGGTACAAATAGATCATTGAGTACATTTAGTAGTGAGGTTAAAGGGAGATACTAACATGTGTCTAGTATATCCAACTAACTTAAGAAGCATAAGATATTAATTCTAGAAGAAATTATGTAAGTCTCGATGAAGACTATTCTAAGATAGATTTTATAGAGACATGTTCTAATAAACCTTTTATATCTCTTCGTAGAGTTATTATTCTAAGAAGCCAAAGTTAAAGATGTGAAGAAGACATATTGATGATGACATGGACAAGATGGCTCATCATAATGATACGTGTATGGAAAGATATTCAAGTTGTAAGGTGAAATATTTATGTTATCAGTAAGTGTAACATGTTCTTAATGTGGTCCCATAATAATTAATTGAGAAGCTGTAATAACAAACTTAGGGAATTGTTTCATGGATTCAGTATAAAGGAAGGACATTTTCCTTTATCATACATGAGATGGAAAAAGTAATTTTAAGCATCACAAACAGTGGAATGTGAAGTTGAGCAGTGCATGGTGGAAGTGAAGAAAACTTCATTGCCAATGTTTTATTATGTAATTTGAAATTGGATAATTGGATCTAAAATTCATGATCCAATCTAAAAGGTCTAACAGTGATTGGTCTGGTTGACATGATAGAGGAAATAAGAACTTAATAGTAAATTACTTGTTTGGGAAGTGAGCTCTTCTTGTAATTGAAATTGCATGTTTGGGTAGTAGGCTTTTCTTGTATACATTGTACTACAACTCCTAATAGGGTTGGAATCTCTTAATAGAGATTAAAAGTCTCTTAATAGGGACTCATATGTACTGAATGTTGTAATAGACTCCATCCTCTATCAACAAATATTTATATTAGTACATCATCTTGTATGCATCATTCCCACTAACATTTTCCCTCTGATCAAAGGTTTCCCTAGTTAACATATCTAGTTTAATTGTCTATGTGCATTTTGTTATGGTTTTTCTTTTCTTTTGTTGAATGGATAAGATTCTTTAAGGTTGATAAATGTTTTATTTATTGGATAACTATAGGGGGGTGGGTGAATTAGTTATCTTGGTGGACTGTTGTTTCTAACAACTGGTATTAGAGCATCAGGTCCTTGAAGTCAAAGTTTAACAACTTTGGGAGATTCATGGAAAGCATGTTCAAGAAAGATAGTCCAAAGTTTGATGGAACATATTATGATAGATGGAAGGAAAAGATAAGGACACATCTATTGTGTATGTGTCCAAGATATTGGATCTTGACAAAATCATCAAAGGAATTCATTGTTGAAAAAGATTTGGAAACTTGTACTAAGGAAGAAATAGATCTTTTTATATGTGACATGAGAGATAGAGAAGCACTATTGTCTACACTTCCTAAAATTGAATACAATTAGGTAAAGTCACTTATTACTTCACATTTGATTTGGAAAGCTTTGAAACTAGTTTTGAAGATGATGAAAATTCTAAGAAATTGAGGCCACAAAATTGGATTTTTGGATTTCAAGATGCTAAAATAATGGAAGATGAATCTATAAGGCCATATGTAGGAAGGATATCATAAATTATTGTAGGTATTAGATCTCAAGGGGAAACCAAAGAAGATGATGAGGTGATATGGAAACTATTAAAGATCTTAACACCACCATCTAAGTCAGCAGTTCAAATGATACAGTTGTTCACATCTTTTACCAAAGATTTCACAAAAGAGACATTGCTTGGAAGACTTGAAGCAGTTGAGAATGAGCTCAGTGTTGGAAATATGACAGGAGTAATTGAGAGGGGAGGGTTAAATTAGTTACCACTAAAATAAATCTCAAATCTCTTGGATGTTGGCACAAAATTAAACTCTAGAAACTGAATATTGTTGATGCTCGACAAACACACATAAAATGTTGTAACTCAATAAATATTGAATATGCTCAAAAAATACTTAACATGAAAACTTTAGATTTTATATGTGATTATGATGCAGGAGCATCCTAGGTTGCCTTGTTATCCTACTCATTTTTACTTATTTTGCAGTTGGTGCCAAGTTACTGTAGCACTCTTCAGGTGCCAAGCTCCTGTCGCACTCTTCAAGTGTTGAGCTCCTATCGCACTCTTCAGGTGTCGAGTTACTCTTCAGGTGCTAAGCTCCTATCGCAATCTTCAGGTGTCAAGTTCCTATCGCACTATTCAAGTGCTAAGTTACTGTAGCATTCCTTTAGATGTTGAGTTACCCAATGGATGTCGAGTGATCCTTCATGTGCCGAGTTACCTAGTGGATGCCAAGTGATCCTTCATGTGCTGAGTTACCTAGTGTATGTTCAGTGCCAATATTTGGACATGATTTCTATGAGCCGACTTGCAGGAATTATTTTATTTGTGACATTTAATTTAAGATCTTTTCTTGGGATGAGTCCAGCCTATTTTTGGGTAGGTCTTCCTCTTATGTAATGTTCTAGAATGTTCTGTAAGATGTTTTGGCAAGTATAAATAGAGAGTTTAGGCTTAGAGCTAAGCAAGTTTTTAGAGGAAGGAAAGTTTTGAGAGAGCGGAACTGAAAGGGAAAATTTGTTGTTGGATCTTTGAATGTGAATATATTGTAATTGGCCATAACCTAGAAGGCCTCATAGTTGGACATGTATGAAGATATTTTGATGAATCAATAGAAGTATTTTCCTCTTCTCCTCCTTTGGTTGTTGTCCACTTGTGTTTTCTTCCATTGTGTTAACTCTTGCAAGATGGTTTGAATAGTTGGGTGAGCCCTTGGCCCTAGTTATTCATCCCTCTTACCTAAGTTAGCTGGTATCAGAGCTTGAGGTTCATCCTTGTGGAGATTGGATCATGTAGAACCTTGATTTGGATTTGGTTGTAAGGTGGTAGATCTACAGATTTGACCTATAACTTGTAGAGGGTTACGATCTTGCAGGAACTTGATTTGTAAAGATGGTTCGTGGTAGAGGAAATAATATTGATAATGCTATATTGGATCAGTTGAGACAAATTGAAGCCAAATTCGATGCTATGGAGATAGCCCAGAGGAGAGGAGCACATCTTGATGATGTAAGTGATGATGAAGCAGTGGCACCAAACCATAATCTATAACCTGAAGAGAACCAAGATGAAGCAAGATTATTGAGAGTATTGTCTAGAGCGAATTCAAAGCCTACTGTAGAAGTTATTTCTTATGATGGAAAATTGGACACCAATGATGTGCTAGATTGGATCTCTGATATGGAGAAGTTCTTTGAGTACAAAAAAACTCCTAATAATAGAAAGGTGAAGATTGCAATCACTAGGTTGAAAGGTCATGCATCTCTATGGTGGGAGCACTTGCAAATTGATAGACAAAGGAGAGGAAAGGAGAAGATTAGAACTTGGCCAAAGATGGTGAACAAGGTAAAGAACAAATTCCTTCCTGCTAATTACCAAGTTAGCTTGTTGAGAAAGATGCAAAATCTAAAACAAAAAGACATGATTGTGAAAGAATATACTGAGGAATTCTATAGATTGGACATTAGATCTAGACATGTGGATGATGATGTTGAGAAAATTGCAAGGTACATTAATGGATTGAGATCTGAAATACAAGATGAAATAAGTTTTGTGAAATTGGAAAGTGTAGAAGAAGCATATCAATATGCCTTGAAAGCTGAGGAGATCTTGACAAAGAAGCATGAACAAAGATAGAGAGGGTGAGGTGGTAGATTCCAGAGAGGCAGAGATAGAACTTATGGAGAAAGTGGTAGATCTGACAGTTCTGTATAGGATAAAGGCAGATCTGAATGGAAGAATGATGAAAAAGGAAAGACTGAATGGAAAAGTGATAATTCTTACCAAGGAGGCACTAATTCTTACTGAGGAAGAGGTAATTCTTATTCTAGAGGTGGATTTCATGGTAATTGTTTTAGATTTGGTAAACAAGGACATAGATCCTTTGAATGTAGATCTTTTGAAGGTGGAAAAAATAATAGAAATGTTGTGATTCAAGAAGAGGATGAGGGTTCACCAAATGGACTTGAGGTTGGAGAAAATTTGATGGTGAGAAGAACCTTATGCAATAAGGGAAGTGATGAGGAACCTATTTTAAGAAGAAGTCTTTTCAAGACAAGATGTAAGATGGCTGGAAAATGCTGTAAAGTGATCATTAATAGTGGAAGTTCTACAAATCTAGCATCAAAAGAGATGGTTACAAAGTTGTAGTTGCAAAGGCTGAAACATCCCAAACCTTATCATGTTTCATGGATCAAAGATGAGCATAAGATATTGGTAAGTGAGCAATGCCTTGTGAAGTTCAAAATTGGACATTACTTTGATGAAGTTTTGTGTGATATTATGCCCATGGATTGTTGTCATATTTTGTTGGGTAGACCTTGGCAATATGATAGATATGTTGTATATGATGGAAGATTGAATCAATATACTCTTTGGGTAAATGGGAAGAAACAAACATTGTTGCCTTTGATTGAAGTTCTAGATGAGGTTAATTGTACTGCTATAAAAATTTGCATGGTTAATGGGAAATGATTTGAAAAAGAAGTGAAAAAGAATCAAGTTTGTTTTTCTATAATTCCAAGAAAACTAAGTTTTGTCAATGGAGACCAAGTGCCAGAAAACAATGTTAACTAAGTGGCAGTCAGTGATGATCGAGTGACAGATGGCAGTATTGACTAAGTGCCAGGAGAAATTGTAGAGTTGTTGAATGAGTATAAAGGCATTTTTGCTGAAGATATTCCTGATGGTTTACCTCTAGTAAGAATTATAAGTCATTGTATTCACCTGTTCCTTAGAGCTAGTTTTCCAAACAAAGCACCATATAGATTGACACTTGCAGAGAATGAAGAACTTAACAAACAAGTGCATGAACTATTGTAGAAAGGTTTGATTAGAGAAAGCTTGAGTCCATGTGCTGTACCTACTATATTCACACCTAAAAAGAATGGAGAATGGAGGATGTGTACTGATTCTAGAGCCATTAACAAGATAACAGTGAAATATAGGTTTCTTATGCCCAGGATGGATGACATAATAGATTGTTTGAGTGGAGAAAAGTATTTTACCAAGATTGATTTGAAGAGTGGCTATCATCAAATTAGAATCAGAGAAGGTGATGAATGGAAGACTACTTTCAAGACAAAAGATGGTTATATGAATGGTTGGTTATGCCTTTTGGTCTGACTAATGCACCTAGTAATTTCATGAGGTTGATGAATTAAGTTCTGAAAAGATTATAGGGTAAGTTTGTGATTTTTTATTTGGATGATATTCTGATATTTAGCAAGACTAAGGAAGAACATCTTGAGCATACTAGGCAAGTATTGCAGAGGTTGAAAGAGGAAAAGTTGGTGATCAATCTGAAAAAGTGTTCTTTTATGCAAGAAGAGATTGTGTATTTGGGATTTGTGATTTCAGCTGATGGTTTGAAGATGGATCATGAAAAGGTTAAAGCAATTTTGGAATGGCCTACACCTAAGAATGTGAGTGAGGTAAGATCATTTCATGGTTTGGCTAGTTTTTATAGAAAGTTTATAAAGAATTTCAATGTTGTTTGTAATGCTATGACTGAAACAATGAGGGGAGATAAAAAGGAATTCAAGTGGATGCATGGAGCTGATAAGAGTTTTGAGACTTTGAAACAAAAAGTTGCTGAATTACCTGTATTGGCTTTACCTGATTTCAACAAAGTATTTTAGGTTGAATGTGATGCAAGTGGTAATGCAATAGGAGCTATATTAAGTCAAGAAGGTAAGCCTACTACTTTCTTTAGTGAAAAGTTGAATGATACTAAAAGGAAATATTTTGTGTATGATCAAGAATTCTATGCCTTTGTTTAATCATTGAAGAAATGGAGACATTATTTGATGCCTAAGGAGTTTGTGTTGTACACTGATCATAAAGCTTTGCAATACTTAGGAAGTCAACATAAATTGAATCAAAGACATATGAAGTGGGTTGAGTATTTGCAAAGTTTTACATTTGTGATCAAGCATAAGAGTGGAGTTACTAACAAAGTTGTTGATGCATTGAGTAGAAGATGTTCTTTGTTGACTGAAATGAAGGTTGAAGTTCTTGGTTTTAATGAGATGAAAGAGTTATATGATGTTGATCCTGATTTTTCTAAAGCATGGAGAGAGTGCAGAGCACCAAATCTAACAGATCACATAAGTAAGTATGATGAGTATTTCATTCAAGAAGGTATGTTGTTCAAAGGCATTCAGTTGTGTATTGCTAGAAGTCCTATGAGGTTGAATTTGATTAAGGAAAAGCATAGTGGTGGACTAGCTGGACATTTTGGAATTGATAAGACATTGAGTTTGCTAAAAGAGAAATATTATTTGCCACAAATGTATAAGGATGTTCAAAAATTTGTAAAGAGTTGTGGAGTTTTTCAAGCTATAAAGGGAGTGAGTCAAAATACTGGTTTGTATACACCTATTACTGTTCCTAAGAAACCTTGGACTGATATCCGTATGGATATTGTTCTTGGATTTCCTAAAAAAGTGAAAGGGTATGATTCCATATTTGTTGTAGTGGATAGATTTTCTAAGATGGATCATTTTATACCATGTAAGAAGACATCAGATGCTGAGCATGTTGGTGAACTTTTCTTTAAAGAGATTGTGAGATTGCATGGATTACCAAGAAGCATTATTTCAGATAGAGACAGTAAGTTCATTGGTTATTTTTGGAAGACCTTGTGGAAGAAGATGGGTATTGAATTGAAGTTTAGTTGTACATTCCATCCACAAATAGATGGACAAACAGAGGTTGTTAATAGAAGCTTGGGTAATTTGCTGAGATGTTTAGTTGGGAATAAGACAAGTAATTGGGAGATGATATTGGCACAAGCTGAATTTGCATATAATAATTTTATGAATAGGAGTATAGGGAAGACACCTTTTGAGATTGTTACTGGAATGCATCCTAGAGGTATATCAAATTTGAGAGATGTTGTTGGTGAAGAAAAGAAAAGTGCTGCAAGAGAATAATTTTCTAATTTTATGGAGTCCTTGCATAAAGAAGTGAAGTTGAGGTTGGAACAAAGTAATTAGAAGTATAAGGAGAATGTTGATCAGTCTAGAAGACACCATGATTTTTAAGTTGATGATGAGGTGATGGTTCATTTAAAGAAAGGAAGATTCCCAGTTGGAACATATAGCAAGTTGAAGATGAAGAAATTTGGACCTTGTAAGATCCTAAAGAAGTTTGACAGTGGTAATGCTTATGAAGTTGAGTTACCTAATGACATGGACATATCTCCTATATTTAACATTTTTGATTTGTATAAGTATCATAACTCAGAGGATGAAGTTGTTATAACAGATGATTATCCTAAGAAACAGATTGAGGAAGTTGAATAGATATTGGATCAGAGAGTTGGCAAGAGTACAAGAGGAAAAGATTACTATGAATATTTGGTGAAGTGGAAGAATAGACCTATTGAAGATGCTTCATGGATCTTTTAATTTGAGTTGAATTTAGCTCAGGTTGGGACATCTCAATGATTTAGAAGAATCATTTCTTCCAACCCCAGTTGTCTAATGTAGGAGCATCCTAGGTTACCTTGTTATCTTGCTCATTTTTGCTCATTTTGTAGTTGGTACCAAGTTATTGTAGCACTCTTCAGGTGCCGAGCTCCTGTCGCACTCTTTAGGTGTTGAGCTCATGTCGCACTCTTCAAGTGTCAAGTTACTCTTCAGGTGTCGAGCTCATGTGACAATCTTTAGGTGTCAAGTTCCTGTTGCACTCTTTAGGTGCCGAGTTCCTATCACACTCTTCAGGTGCCGAGTTACTGTAGCATTCCTTTAGGTGCCGAGTTATCTAGTGGATGCCAAGTGATCCTTAATGTGTCGAGTTACCTAGTAGATGCTGAGTGATCCTTCATGTGCCAAGTTACCTAGTGTATGTCGAGTGCTAGTATTTGGATGTGATTTCTGTGAGCCGACTTGCGAGAATTATTTTATTTGCAATGTTTAATTTAAGATCTTTTCTTGGGATGAGTCCAGACTATTGTTGGGTTGGCCTTCCTCTTATGTAATGTTCTAGAATGTTCTGTAAGCCATTTTGGAAAGTATAAATAGAGAGTTTAGGCTTAGAGATAAGAAAGTTTTTAAAGGAAGGAAAGTTTTGAGAGAGCAGAACTGAAAGGGGAAATTTGTTGTTGGATCTTTGAATGTAAACGTATTGTAATTGGTTGTAACCCAGAAGGCCTCACAGCTAGGCATGTATGAAGATATTTTGATGAATCAATAGAAGTATTTTCCTCTTCTCCTCCTTTGGTTGTTGTCCACTTGTGTTTACTTCCATTGTGTTAACTCTTGTAGGGTAGTTTGGATAGCTGGGTGAGACCTTGGCCCTGGTTATTCATCCCTCTTGCCTGTGTTAGATTAGCATTACTTTAACTTAGTTGCAAACACAAAATAAAATAGCATGAACACAATTGACACCAAGATTTAATGTGAAAACCCAATTTGGAAAAAACCACCAATTGCAACTAGTTACTATTTTCACTCTTCTATAGTGAGCTATGTTAGGATCCCACCCTGTTAAACATTACAAAATACACTGTTAGGTGTGACCCTATTAGAGGATTTAATCAACCTGTTAGGAGTGTCCTTGTCAAAGTTCTTTAGACAATTTAATAGAACTACCACATTGTTAGAGGATTTATAGATAGCTATTAATCCACCTCTATTAAGAGATTTAGATCATTGCTACAATGGTTAGAGAGTAACAATGAGATGACTTAATTTTTGATGCAACTAAATTGTTGATTACAAATCTCAATTCTAGCTTATATACTTGATCCTTCCTGATCGAATATATCTTTTCAGCTCCACAAGGATATTCTACTTATCCTTCTAATTTGCTTCCTCTTTCCATCATAAATTCTTCAATACATTCTCTTCCATTTTTTCTAATCATCAACTTGACCTTATACTTATATCTTTCATATTGTCAAGTTGGCTCAAATAAAAATTAGAATAATTAATATTCGTCTTCTCAGTTGGCTTAAACCAACAAACAAATCAATTGAACTCAATATGCCTTGAAACAATAAAATACTTCGTTAGCCAACCCTACTCGATAGACACTAATAGAGAAATTATTTTCCTATGTTAACCAACTAAACTCAATTAACACTTCATATTTACAAAGTTCATTTGGAAGCTAAATGAGCTTGATTAACACTAGTTCCATCAAATATTTCCTTCATTAACTGAGTGATCTTGGTTAACACTCATCTTCTGCAAAATTTCCTTTGGTGCCCGAGTGAACTTGGTAGACACTACCTTCTAATCTAGGAAAACTTTGGAATGCTCGGTAGAAAGAAAACTATCTTTACTACCTGAGTGAGATTGGCATACACTAACTGATAATGATATGACATTTTGTGTAACATCAAATACAATACACAATTAATCAATTATATTCAACAATTTCCATCTTTAGCATTGATGAAAACACAACATGTCATAATACAATGAAATTTTTGGAGCAAAAACAAATTAAGGAATATATCCTTAGTTTCATTCTAATTCTCATCCATGAGAACTCCCTCTATTAGTGTGAGCTCTTTGTGCCTTCAATTTCATCCTATGTCAAAAAACTTTTGTTTGGTAGAACTTTTGCCAAATTCATTCTCCCTCTTTAACATTTCTTCACTATGATAACAAACTTCTCCTTCTTTACAACTAAAATTTCTATGAGATATCATAGTAAACTTCTTCTTCTTTACAACTAAACTTTCTATGAGATATGATAGGAAACTTCTCCATCTTTAACATCTCATGCCAAAGACAATGATCAATGAATATAAATGCACCTCAAGTACTGATTCATTTGCAATATGCCCTTTTCAATACTACACCAACTAATTGATCTACAACATGCTCTAGTTGATGCATCACTAAATATCATTTAGTGAGCTTTAGATAAGGGAATGACCCCTAGCTTACCTCTTAGATACATAAATGCATCCTTAAGTAATGGCTCGGTGTATATGTCTATAATTTTTTCTTTTGTATTCACATATTCCAATCTAACCTCTTTATCTTACACCAATTCTCTCAAGAAATGATATTTTATAGCAATGAGCTTTGTTTTGGTATACATCACTAGATTGTTTGATATACTAATTATACTAGTGTTATCACAGTATAGGACTACTGCATCCTTCATCTCTATCTTCATACGTACCAACAATTGTTTAAATCAAACAATATTAGAACAATTAATTTCTTCTGCCACATATTTTTCCTCTATTGTGGACTAAGAGATACAATTCTATTTTTTTCTTATCCAAGACTAAAGTCTTTTACCAAGAATGAATACTGCAGCACTAGCACTTTTTTTTGTCAATAATACTTCTTTCCCAATCAACATCAGTGAATACCTTTAAGTCCCAATTGCCTCCTATTTTGTACCATAAATCATAGTCTTTAGTACCTTTTAGAAATCTCATGATTCTCTTAATTGCCATCATGTGATTTTATTTGGGGTTTGTTGAGAATATTGCCACCATACCAACTACTAATGTAATATTAGGCCTTGTATGCACTACATACTTTAATTTTCCAATCATTGATATGTATGCGGTCTGATCTACCTCTTTGGAATCATCATTTTTGGAAAGCTTATGTCTAGTAGACATAGGGGTTCCAACTAGTCTTGAATCTTCCATTCCAAATTTCTTTAGTATCTCCTTGATATACTTAGATTGAATAATGTAGATACCATCTTTCTTCTATTGAATCTATAATCCAACAAAGAATTGTATCTCTCCAAACATAGATATCTCAAATTCTTTACTCATTTCTTTTGAAAATGCCTTGCACAAGTCATCATTTTCTGTGAATAAAGTATCATCAACACATATTTATGCCAACACAATCTTCTTATCTGGTCTTGCTTTGATATATAGGCTATTGCTATCATTTGTTCTTTGAAAACCAATTTGTATCAAGTAATTATGAAGTCTTTCATACCAAGCTTTGAGAGTTTTCTTGATTCCATATAATTCTTTATGTAATTTGTAGACCATTTCCTTTTTGCTAGGATCTACAAAACCTTCTAGTTATTCAATGTAGACTTCCTCATCAAGAATTCCATTCAAGAATGTAGATTTAACATCCATTTGATAAACTTTAAATCCTCTATGTGCTATATATGCTAGTAAATTTCTAACACCTTCTAATCTTGCAATAGGATCAAAATTTTCACCATGATCAATACATTCTTCTTGAGAATAGCCTTTATATACCAATCTTTCTTTGTTTCTAAAAACTTCTCCATCTTCATTTAGCTTTTTCTTAAACACCCACTTTGTTCCAATTATATTTTTATCCTTGGGTCTAGGAACAAGAATCCAAGTTTTGTTCTTCTCTATCTATTCTATTTCTTCATTCATTGCTTCAATCCAACTTTCATTATTGAATGCATCTTTAACATTTCTAGGTTTAAATTGAGCAAGTAAACATGCACCTTTCAATTTGTGTCTTATCATTATTCCATTAGATTTGTTTTCAATGATCTAATTAGGTGCATGATTCATTTTAACATATATTGCTAATACGAGTTCTTTGGATTTGGAATGAGTTTCACTAATTTCATCATGAACTTTAGTATCAAGCCAAAGTCCCATTGTCTATGACTTGGGTTTATTAGACTTGGTTTTCACTAGCTTAGTAGCCTCTAACTATGACTCAGTCCTTCAGATAGTGAATTGGGTTGCACTATCTGCAACTCAATAACTATTGGAGATTTTGGAGACTGGGAGGTGAAGTTTCCTTTCTTCCAGATAGATTTGGCAGGGTATTGGTTCATAGTAAATAAATCTTCTTTAATCCTCAAGTTCTTTTCTGCTTTCTTCTTCACTCTTTTCTATAAACTCATCAATTCTCACATGTGCACTTTCTATGATTTTATAAGTAGAAAATATCAAAAATTTGTATTCTTTACTTTTGAAGGAGTATCCTAGAAATATTCTTTCATCACCTTTGACATCAAATTTTCCTTTTCTAGATTCTTTTAAGATATAACATTTGTTACCAAATACTTCCAAGTAACTTACATTAGGTTTGTAGTCATACCATAGTTCATAAGGAGTTTGATTTGAGTCTTTCTTTAGTTGTACTCTGTTCAAGGTATGAATTGCAGTGTTGATAGATTCCTTCCAATATTTGATTGCAACATTATTTTCTGTCATCAATGTTCTTGCACAATCCATGATGGATCTATTCCTTCTTTCAGCTATGCCATTTTGCTAAGGTGTATCAATGGTTGGTACTTGTCTTTTAATTCCTCTTTCAATGTAGAATTCATTGAATTCATTGGAGATGAACTCACCACCTCTATCTAATCTCAAACATTTCAACTTCTTTCCAATTTATTTTTCTACTCTTGCCATATTCCACTTGAAATTTTGAAAAGCTTCTAATTTTTCTCTTACATACATTAGAGTCATCATTCTAGAATAGTCATCAACAAA
Organism: Cupressus sempervirens; assembly: GCA_028749045.1. Lineage (NCBI taxonomy): Eukaryota > Viridiplantae > Streptophyta > Pinopsida > Cupressales > Cupressaceae > Cupressus > Cupressus sempervirens. The sequence goes on along the minus strand of CM053786.1, from coordinate 794,359,336 downwards.
AAGAATAAAAAACTTATCTCCATTGTAACCCTTTATTCCAATAGGTCCACATAAGTTTGTGTGTATAAGTTCTAAGGCTTTTTCTAAATGATAGTTCTTGCTTTTGAAACATTTCTTTCCCTCTTACCAATTTGATAATTTTTGCATAGACCCATGACAAGTTTTCTCAAGCTACGAATACCTCTTACTCTTCTATGTTTTCTTATCTTAACCACATTGTCAAAGTTTACATAACATAATCTTATGTTCCATAACTAGCTTTCTTCTAATTGAGCAATAAAACATGAACTTTCACTGAGATCAAGATAAAATAGATTACCTTTTGTTTGCTTGCCAGATCCAACCATATTTCCTTTTCCATCCAATAGTTTTTCCTTTCCATCCATGAATTCTACCTTGAATCCAATTTTATTCAACTATGCCACACTCAATATATTATGTTTTAATCTTTCAACCCAATAAACATTATCACATACAACTTCTTTAGTCAAAGAAATACATCATTTTCCTTCTATACAACAAGGTCCATTGTTTCCAAATTTCACACTACCACCATCATAATATTCCATGTATTCAAACTTTGTTTTATCTCCAGTCATAAGATGTGAAAAATCAATGTAAATAATCCACTAACATGAGAGATAATTTCCATCTTATCTCCTTCATAATCAAATTCATCTTTTACAACAATATATACTATTTCATCTTCACTATTATTAGAATCTTTAAACATAAAAATAGATTTCTTACCATGGTCCATGTAGTTCTTGAATTCCTTCTCTCCTTTGTGCTTATTTCTTTGTTTGGACACCTAGCATAAATATGACCAACTTCTTCACAAGAAAAGTAGATCAGAGGAACCTTACCTTTGCACTTTCCTCTGCCTTTAGAATACTTTCTTGCAAGTAGGCCTTCAACAAGTTCAAGATCACTATTTGAAATTTCTTTTATTTTTTCTTCTTCACTTTTTGATTGATTGGCCTTTTGTTTCTTACTTTTTTTCTTGAGTGAGAGTTTAGCTTCAAATGCATACTCAATACCTTTGAAACTAGGAACATAGTTATCATAGTTATCCAACTCAAAAGCTGTTGATCTTCCAACTAAAGCAGCAAAAGTTATTTTATTATTTGGATCACATATCATCTCTTGAATGGTAGACACTTTAATTGTATAAATAGGAAGAAGGGTTTGAGTACCTTGCTTATGATTTTTTTGTCATCAATGTCTTCTCCAAATTCTTTGATTGTGCTCATACTTTCTTTGATTCTTTCCACATATTTTGCAATGTTTTCATCTAATCAAAATGAATTCAAAGATTTTCTGCTTTGGCTCTTCTTATATTGTCATATCCTCCATAAATGTCTTTTAGTTTGGTCCACATTTCATGAGATATTTTGCAATCTTTTACGTCATCACATTCAACATAACTAAGAGTAGATGCAATATCAATCATCATGATATTATGATTTTTCTTTTCAGCAATATCTTTAGCTGATAAAGTTATACTAGGTGTATTATATTTAGCATCAAGATATTTACAACCTAAATTACTAATAGTTGTTAGATGCAACCTCATAAGTCCTTTCCATGTTACCAAATTATCTCTATTCAACTTGGGAATCTCTCTTATGTAAGACATCCTGATCTTTAGCTTAGTTCCTTGAAACCTTCTCTGCAAGAACCAAAGGCTTTAATACCAATTGTTGGAAATATGAGAGGAGTAAATGGGAGGAAAGGGGTGAATTAGTTACCACTAAAATAAATCCAAGATCCCTTAGATGTTACTCCAAAATTAAACTCTGAAAATTGAATATTGTTGATGCTCGACAAAACGACATAAAATGTTGTAACTTGGTAAATATTGAATATGCTTGGAAAATACATAACATGAAAAATTTAGATGTTATTTGTGATTACCATTACTTTAACTTAGTTGCAAACACATAAAATAAAATAGCATGAACACATTTGACACCAAGATTTAATGTGGAAACCCAATTTGGGAAAAACCACCAATTGCAACTAGTTATTATTTTCACTCTTCTAAAGTGAGCCATATTAGGATCCAACCTTATTAAAGGTTACAAAACACACTATTAGGTATGACCCTGTTAGAGGATTTAATCACCCTAGTAGGAGTGGCCTTGTCAGAGGTCTTTAGATAATTTAATAGAACTGCCACCTTGTTAAAAGATTTACAAATAGTTGTTAAGCCAACTCTAGTGTAAAGAGATTTAGATTACTACTAAAATGGTTAGAGAGTAACAATGAGATGACCTAATTTCTGATGCAACTGAATTGTTGATTAGAAATCTCAATTTTGACTTGTATACTTGATCCTTCCTAATTGAATATATCTTTTCAACTCCACAAGGATATTCTACTTATCCTTCTAATTTGCTTCCTCTTTCCATCATTAAATCTTCAATACATTCTCTTTCATTATTTCTAATCCTCAACTTGATCTGTTATTTATATATTTCATATTGTCAAGTTGGCTCAAATATAAATTAAAATAATTAATAATCATCTTCTCAGTCTACTAGAACCAACAAACAAATTTATTGAACTCAATATGCCAAAATAAGAAAATCCTTTGTTAGTTGACCCTACTCGGTAAACACTAACTTAAAAACAATTTTTCTATTTTAACCAACTGAACTTGATTAACATTTCATATTCATAGAGTTCCTTTGGTAACTGAGTGAGCTTGATTAACACTGGTTAAATTGAAAATTTCCTTCATTAATTGAGTGAGCTCAGTTAACACTCATCTCCCACAAACTTTCCTTTAGTGCCTGAGTGAACTCGGTAGACACTACCTTCTAAACTAGGAAAACTTTGGAACACTCACTCAACACATAAAACTATCTTCACTAGTCAAGTGATCTCAACATACACTAATTAATCAATTGTATTCAACACTTAGATAGTCCAAAGAATCAACCACAACTGAAACAACTTTTAGTGACTTGAATATTCAACCTAGTTTATCAAGGAACACAAGTGTTAGAGGAGACTTTGCTAGCAACAAAAGATCTAATGAGGATTGAAAGTTTGAAGGAGTATCTATTCTTGTAAGAAGAGAAAAATATGGTAAGAAAATATTGAAATGTTCGACATTTAATGAATTTGGTCATTATGCATCTAGGTTTCCTAAAAGAGAGAAAAAGTATAGAGGAAATTTCAAACCTAGAAGAGGTAGAGAATGTTTATATGCAAATGGAGAAGATGATTTTGATGAACAAGTAGAAAGTGCTAGTTATGATGAAATTGGATTTGTAGCTATGAAAGAAGAAATTCTAGAAAATGCAGCTTTGGTGTCACAAGTTGAAAATAAATATAATTGGATGATTGATAGTGGTGGTTCACATCATATGACTGGTGATACGAACAAGTTTATTGACTTCAAAAGTAATGATGGAGGCATTGTCACAGTTGGAAAAAATGCAATGTGCCATGTTAAAGGTATTGGATCTATAACTCTTGATCATAAAACTAACACTGAGGATGTATATTTTTTTTATGGTTTGAAGCACAACCTTTTGAGTGTTGGACAACTAGTGGATAAAGGTTATCAATTGTAGTTCACAAAAAAGGCATGCATTATCATGTTGGCATTAAGTTATTATTCCCATTAGTGACAACACTTATCTATATTAGTGTAGCTACTAAGCTAAGCACTTAGTTTACTACACTCACTAAGCATTCTAGTGTTAACCAAGCTTTAAAGCATTCAACAGTTTACATCGAATAGAATAGTGGCTACCAAGTGAATACAAGCAATGTGAAGACCAACAGTGTCTATTGAGCTTCACAGTGTCTACTGAGTAGTAAGTTTGTGTCATGGAAATTCAATGTAAATTGAGCATTTCAAGAAAGAAGTAGTGTTTACTGAGTGAAGCAAGGTAAACTCAATGTGCAGTATCTACCGAGTGACACTTCATCTACTGAGTCACCAGTGGTCACTAATTTTAGAACTACATTGAGTGATCAATATGGACTTAGCCTTCACTTCTACTAAATGCATGCCGATGTCATATAATGCAGTAGATGCTGAGTATCAAAAGGTCATTGAGTCAATTCAGTGAACCCAAGTTTTTTACCATTGGGCTGAAATTATAATGTGTTGTTCACTTGTATTTTTTCTGACCTTATAGTTTTGTAAATTGGAAAAGTATATATGTAATATACATTGTAAGATATCATTGTATTGAAGTACTATGAAGTAATTTTTGAGAAGTGCATGTGAAGGATTATCAACAACAATTTAAGGAATGTAGCAAGGTCAATACAGGAGTAGAAAAGTCATATCTATCACATAAGGTGATCAATGCATAAAGGATATTATTAGCAATCAGTTGTAAGTAGATCCACTACTTCATCCTAATAGCTAAATTAGCTTCTAAATCCTCTATCAAGGTAGACTTGATAGTCTTTGTATAAATCTCTTAACCAAGTGCATACTTCATTGTATGTTTGTAAAACATCTAACAAGGTGGACCTAGTAGTCCTTTGTGCTCATAATAGGGCAGATCACTAGAAGTGGTCAATGTAAGCCTTAACAGGCCAAATTTGTGTCGTGGTAGTAAAGTTTTGTGGGTACCATCCCCACCCCAATTTTACTTTCTATTTGCAAGGTTTTTGGGTCACCAAAACATTGTGTTCTTTTGTGTCATGCATGTTTTATCTTTCAGTACTAACATATGCAGTAGTATAGAATGGATTTGTGGTGAATTTAAAGTAAAGTTTTGAAGTTATTGATCCACCCCTCCTCTCTTGGTAACTTATCAATTCTTGAATATTTCCAACAATTAGTATTAGAGCATTATGGTTCTCAAGATAAATTTTAACAGCTTGAGCAAAGATCTAAGGACAAATGGAGATATTTAGACTTGACAAGGTAATTAAAAATGAAAAACTAGATCTGGAGATGGCCATAGTTCAACTCAAGGAAGTAAAAAAACATCTTTCTCAATCCCTAAAAGAAGAAAGGAACTTGCAAATCAGATGAATGACTTCAAGTATGTTGAAGAAAAGATTGAAGATCTTTTTCCTTCAAGCAGCTCAGATAAAGCAAACAATGCAATCACAGAACTCCTAGAAAAGAATGGATCTCTACAAGAGGAAGTAAGGAAACTCAAAAGAGAACAAGAAATTCAATCAATTAGGCTATGTGAGATTTTTGAACAAAGGAATAAGGCAAAAGAAGACTTGGGGACAAGAAACAATGAAGAACAAAATCAATCCAATCAGCATGAAGACCTTATTGATCAAATCACTGAAGCAAATGAAGAAATTAGGATTCTCAAAGCACAAAATGAAAGAATAAGAAATTATCTAAATTATGAAAGAGAAATTAATGAAAGAACAATGAGAGAACTGAGATCTAAAAAGAAAATCATTGAAAAATTGAAGAATGACCTAAATGCTGAAAAAAAAATCAATGAGAAAATGATGAAATCTCAAGAAGACATGAATCAATTGAATCAATAAAATGAGCAGAATCTTCATAGGCAAAAAGGAAAAGAACGACTTGGATACAATGAAGAAGAAGGTGAATCTTCCAAGCAAGGTGAAAAAAGGAATCAAAAACCCTCATGCAATCATTGTGACAAAATTGGTCATACATCAAACAAATGTTGGAGCAATGGGAAAGTAAAATTCAATGGAAAGTGCTACAACTGCAATCAGCATGGTCACAAAGCTAATGAATGCAAGGAGAAACCAAAATTTTAAGTCAAATGTCACAAATGCAAAAGGCATCATCCCAAGGCATCTTAATGTAGATCTAAATCATTCAATCTAGTTGAACAACTTGTAAAGGCAATATTTGGATGGGACTAGAATACCTTCTGCAGATGTCATTATTGTGGAGAATATGGACACACTAGCATAAATTGTGCAAGGCATTACCTAAGAAAGAAGGATACTGCTATAATGTGTTACACATGCACTAAACTCGATCATATAGCTAAAAATAGCATGAATATAAGAAAAGTTGAAGATGAAAAGAAAGCAAGTTTTGACAACATAAGGAAACAAATGAAGCATCAATGGATTACTAAATCATGGAAGTGAAGTCACTCAAGAAGTGGGTGACTCTATCCTCTCAAACTAAATTCCTAAGAATGTGTTGGAGCTGTACTCAACAAGAAAATCATAAGTAGTTCCAACAAATATGAAGAATGCAAATGATCCAATCAGTATTCCAGATACAAAAGGATCACACAAATGTTATCTTTCACCGAGTTGCATTAGACTTCACCAAGGAAAGTTGGTTGAAAACCTTACTAAGCGAGGTTAGGATTAAAAGAAATTTGGTTTGGTTTCCCAGTTAGGTCAGTGGATGATAGTATATCATGCATTGTGTCATTATGGCAATGAGCATTTATGAAAATCTCTCAATAAAAGGGACAATTTTGACTTCAATTTTTTATCACATTCATAGCATTCGAAGAGCAAGGCGATTTGAAAGACCATTGTAGTGTTTTCAAGAAATTTAGTAGTGAGATCTTCACAAATTCTATCATCTACCAAGCAGCAATGGCATCTACTAGTGGAAGTAGCACTAAACCAAAGAAGGGTTCTGAAATGCTAGTTAAGGGCATCAAATGGAAAGCACCAAACTTCAAGCTCTTTTCGATCATTGTTGAATCACTTGATCCTTACAGTGCTTAGTCAAAAATCTTGTCAAAGGTATTCTTGATTAATGAGATAAAAAATCATTTTAAATGTACTATTCAAGAATTAGGGACATTAGAAATGGATAATGCCCTAGCTGAAATGTGTGTTGACGGAGTCTTGAAACATGAGCATAAGCATTTGGAAACAAAAGGATTAACTCATATCCCTCACTTACCACAAAATTTCCACATAAAATGGATAAGGTACATATTGAGTTAGTTCCACAATGGACAATTATGGTTGGAGAAACCCATTTTGATTACAAAGAAGATGATACACAAGGTTATAGGTTTGCCAATGCCAAGCAAAGCTAAGACAACCAAAACCCTAGGTCGGGAGGAACTACAAAAGAAAACTCTAGCCGAGTGGAATGGTGGAGGTTTGAAAATAAGGAATGTCACTGACATAGAGCTTAGGTTTGGCATCCACATCATTTCACACAAGATCTACAGCTTGAGTCTGTGGAACAATATTCCTTGTGAGGCAATTGACCTAGCATACAAGGTTGTAAAGAAGAACCTTGAATATGATCTTTCAAATGTGTTACTGAAACAATTGAACAAAAACATTGACAGTGTGAAGACTTCCAAGAACAATCCCTTCAAGCTCGATTCATTGCTTACTTGCTTATTCTTTTATGTTAAAAAGTTCTTTCCATCTAAGGGCACAGTCATGTGGAGGAAAGACACCCTTGTTCTTTATCAGATAAATGAATTTATTGAAGAAATGGGTGAAAATTTTGAAAGGGTGTTGGATAAATATTTTGACATGTTAAAGGAAAAAATGAACAATAGATTTTGAATCCCACCCAACATTGTATAAGGCTATAAGGATGATATATGTTTCATGGTGGACTATGAAAAAGTGTACATTCAAGCAGTCATACCAAGAGTGGCATGGGTAAAACCATTACCTTATGAAATTAACATTGATGAAGCTAGAGACATCATTGAGGCATTAGTAAATGAGCCAGCCAATCCTAATCTTCCTACATTTGGCACATATGAGGAAGCCAAGAAGAGGATAGAGCTTAGTATTAAGATTCTTCAAGCTCTTAATAGAGGGAAGAAGAGAGTTGCTAAATTAAAGATAGCTAAAGGTCCTCTAATGCTTACCGAGGGCAAGGGTGAGGATGAAGAGGAGGAACTTGAAGAAAAAGAGGAAGAATTAGAGAAAGAGGGACCAACAAGGAAGAAAGGTAAAGTGTTTATCACCAAACCTTAGAAGCAACTAGCTGTAGTGTTCACTAGGAGAACTAGGAAAGGTAAAAGTGAGCCTATATTTATCTACCCTACACCTACATTTGAGGAAAGAATGAAATAGCTAAGAGTTGGAGTTGGAATTTGCAACTTCAAAGTTCTCAAATATGAGACTCAGACTCTAGCTAAACAAAAAGAGATTGAGGACTTAGTTATGGAAAAGATGGGTATTTGGAAATACTCCCCTGCACAAATGCAACCTCAAATCCATGCAGATCTTTTTGCTAAAATCAAAGTCAGATGGGAGATCATAGTGAAAACTATAAAGGACATCTTTGAACAATAGCTAAGATAGTTGGTACCAAATATGACTAATGCAAAAGTGAAGAAGGCAATAAAAGAGCATGAAGATAGAATGATTCTAAAGCTTAACACATGCTTCATATTAATGAAGAATATAGAATTAGTGGCTAGCATGCCTTAGATGTTTTGAGAGATATATATCATCTCAACAAGCCATCAGAAGAAACTATTGAAATTAAAGATGATGACAGTAGTGACAATGATAATGATGATGACAATACTCCTTCAATCATAGTTATAGCAAGAGAATTGCATGCTCTAATGGAGGAGAAGGAAGATGAAAAAAAGGAGGAAGAAGAAAAAGAGGAAGAAAAGGAAGAAGATGATCTGGTTAGAATAGCAACCGAAGTAATTGCATCTCTTCATTACACTCCACCAAATACTGTCACATCTATGGAGATAGCTTCTACTAGTGATATTGTGAGCATAAAAGTAACATCAATTGCGCAATCTTCACCAGCCATCTCCCAGCTCCAAGTATCTACAATGGAAGTGTCAAGCACTTCATCTACTAAGCTGACTATTACTTCTTCAGCTATTGAGTTAGCTTCCTCTGCTCTTGCATCATCAGTTAGTGCAATAGTGAGTTCTACAATTTTTTCTTCATTGATTCTAGTTAGCTCTACAGTTTTTTTTTTATCAGCATTATCTATATCCACTTTGATTCTAGTTAGTTTAGATATTCCTATGGGTATTCTACCAAGTGTGGCACCATTTTTGGGAAGTGTTTTAGTTTTTGATTTAGTTAGAACTCCTATTGGTATTCAATCCTTAAGTCCTATCCCATTTTTCACTGCTAGCCCTTTTATCTCCTCCATTGTGTCTGTTCCAAAGGTCAAACCAATAATCACACAAGTAAAACAAAGGCACCAATTGAAACTTCTGATCACTGGAAAGGAAATTGAAGAAGACATTGACTTAGACACAGAGATAGAAATACCTAAGATTGACTTTGACACTACTACTATTGAAGAGATGAGGTTATCAAGTCAACTCATAGAGATGAAAGCTATGAAAAAGTAGTTAAGGTCTGAAAGGGATAAGGAGTGTAGAATAATTAAGAATGCTAAGAATATAATTATAGAAGCTATAGGTGTTGAAGTGGATTCCACTCAACACATTTTGATTTAGTTAGAAGAGGTTGTATAGAAATATAATGAGGACTCTTTTGGACAAGAGAAACTAATTGAAAAGGTTGAAAGGAAGTTTGATGACAAGGTGCTAGAGCATATTGCTCAACAGATTGCAATCAAACAAGTTGAGTTGTCTACATTTTTGGGTAATTTTGAAAATTCTTTTAATAGTGCAGCATCACTTTTTGCAAAACTTTGTGATGTCTCTGGTTTTACTAAATAAATAAAGGAGAAAATAAATAATATTGATGTTGATATGAAATCAAGTGCATCAAAGTTGTAGGGCGACCCCTCCTCTAGCTCCTCTCATCACACCACGGTGAAACATCTAGCAGATGTGCAAGTAAAACTTCTAAGAGAAGAAGCAAGAATAAGAGAAAACTTGATTGATATTTAGAACATGGTCTTGCCAATAATGGATACAATGAAAAAACATATTGCTCATTGCAAAACATTGGTCTAGGATCACAACTTCTCAGTGGCTAATCACATGATAAAATTATCAGAAGAAGTTCAGATTGCCCTCTCCACCTACCAAATTTTGCAAGAGAATTGGGATAACTCATTTTCCCTCATTCTCAAGGTACATCAAGAATTTCTATCTCATGTTGGTGTAACTATATAAAATTATATGTAGCCCTTTAGCATTATTCTCAAAAAGGGGGAGAGATATCAGTATAAGAAAAAAGGAGGAAACATTGTATATAAGAAGAGATATCAGTATAAGTGAAAGGGCAAGATAGCAATCAATAGAGTCAGCATGTATATGTGTATAGCTATGTACATAAGTATCTTTGTATATACATTATGTGTCATCAAGGAGATATCTAGGAATGTATATGCAACAACTTTACAAAGATCAATTTTGATAAACCAAATTTAGTGAGTCAGATTATGTACATATGTTTTGGCTTATAATTTTTTTGTCACTTATGTCAAAGGGGGAGATTGTTGGCATTAATTTATTATTGCCATTAGTGACAACACTTATCTATATCAATGTAGTTACCGGGCTTAGCACTTAGTTTCCTACACTCACCAAGTATTCTAGTGTTAGCCAAGCTGTGAAGTGTTCAGTAGTGTACACTAAGTAGAACAGTGGCTACCAAGTGAATATAGGCAATGTGAAGACCAGCAGTGTCTACCGAGCTTCATAGTATCTACTGAGCAATAAGTTTGTGTCATGAAAATTCCATGTAAACCAAGCATTGGAAGAAGTAGTGTTTATCAAGTGAAGCAAGGTAAACTCAGCATGTAGTATCTACCAAGTGACACTACATCTACCGAGCCACTAGTGGTCACTGAGTTCAAAACTACATCAAGTGATTAGTATGGACCGAGCCTTTACTTCTACTGAGTACATGATGATGTCGTGTAATGTAGTGGATACTAAGTATTAGAAGGTCACCGAGTCAGTTCAATGAACCTGAGTTATTTACTATTGGGCCGACTTTGTAATGTGTTCTTCGCTTGTATTTTAGCCAACCTTGTATTTTTGTAAATTGGAAAGGTATATATGTAAGATGCATTGTAAGATAACATTTTATTGAAGTACTATGAAGTAATTTTTGAGAAGTGCATGTGAAGGATTATTAGCAATAGTTTAAGGAGTGTAGCAAGGTCAATATAGGAGGAGAAAAGTCATACCTATCACATAAGGTGATCAATGCATAAAGGATCTTATCAAAAATTAGTTGTAAGTAGATCCATTGCTTCATCCTAATAGGTGAATCAGTTTCTAAATAGTTTAACAAGGTAAACTTAACAGTCTTTGTATAAATCTCTTAACTGAGTGTGTACTTCATTGTATGTTTGTAAATCCTCTAACAAAGTGGACCTAGCAGTCATTTGTGCTCCTAACATGGTAGATCACCAAAAGTGGTCAATGTAAGCCTTAACAAGCCAACTTTGTGTTGCAGTAGTAAATTTTTGTGGGTACCATCCCCACCCCAATTTTACTTTCTATTTGAAACATTTCTGTGTCACCAAAACATTGTGTTCTTTTGTTTGATGAATGTTTTATCTTTTAGTACTAATGTATGCAGTAGTATAGAATGGATTTGTGGTGAATTTAAAGTAAAGTTTTGAAGTTACTGATTGAACCCTCCCCTATCAATAACTTATCAATTCTTGAATATTTCCAACAGATCAGAGACAAAGATGGAAAGTTAATTAGAACAGGAACCAGATCTAGAAGTAATGTATTTCAATTGAATCCTACTAAAATAAAATGTTTGGTTGCAAAGGTAGGTGACAATTTATTATGACATAAGATATTTTTCATATAAACTTTGATAGTATTATGAAGACCAATAGTATGTTTTCAGTTATAGATTTTCCTAAGATTGTAAAACCTACTAACACAATATGTAAGGAGTGTGTTTTGGAAAAGAATAACAGAACTTATTTTCCCAATAAGAAGTTTATTACTACAACAAAATTGGAGATTGTAGAAAAAGATATTAGGGGTCCTATGAAGAATAAAGGATTCTATGGTTAAAATTATTTCACAATTTTAATTGATGACTTTTCTAGAATGATGTGAGTTGCATTTCTTAAAGATAAATCTGATGCATTTGATAAGTTCAAGATATTCAAGAATAGAGTTGAGAATGAATTAGGTACGAAGATTAAATGTTTAAGATCATATAGAGGAGGAGATTTTACTTCAAATAAATTTAACATCTTTTGTGAAGCTAATGAAATCATAAGATAATTATCAACTCCAAGAACCCCTAAACAAAATGGTATAGCAGAAAGAAAAAATAGGTCAGTAACAGAAGCAACAAGAGCTATGTTAACTAAGAATGATGTATCCAAGATTTTTTTAAGAGAAGTGGTGAATACAATAGTCTACACTATGAACAAAGTGTAGGTTAGGAAAGACACAAACAAGACCCCTTATGAACTTTGATTTGGTCACTCACCTATAGTTAAGTATTTTATAATTTTTTGGTTGTAAGTGTTATATCAAAAGAGATGATCATATTGGCAAGTTTTATGCTAGAAAATATGAAAGTATGTTTCTTGGTTATTCATTGAAAAGAAAGGCTAATACATGTTATAATCTAAGAACTAAGACTATTATGGAAAGTGCAAATGTAAAGAGTTGATGAGAAATTTAGGATTTATGAAAGAATAGTTGATTACAATTCAGATGATGAGAATGATGTTACTAAGCTAAGGAATGGTGAAGTATTCCTTGAGACTAAGAATGATTTGTAGAATGAAGGAGTTCCAAGGTAGGAACTAAGCTCAAAACCTTTAGCAGAGACAAGAGTTGAGATAAAAACTCCTACTTCAGGTAAACATATGACTAAGAATCATCCATTCGAGCAAATAATCAAAAGTAGAGATAAAGGAGTGATGACAAGAAGAAGAATCAATGAAGAATTATGTTTGATATCTCAAATTAAACCTAATAATGCAAAAGAAGCATGTAAAGATGTGAAAGAGGAATTGGATCAAATAGTAAAGAATAAGACATGGGAGCTAGTCCCTACATTAGTAAATAAGAATGTGATAGGAACTAAATGGGTATTAATAAATAATATGAATGAACGAGGTGAAGTTGTAAGGAACATAGCAAGATTGGTATGTAAAGGTTACTCATAGAAAGAAGGAATAGACTATGATGAGACCTATGCTCCTATGGAAAGAATAGAAGTAGTAAGGTTATTCTTAGCATATGAAGCATATAAGAAATTCAAAGTGTATCAAATAGATGTCAAGTCAACATTTCTAAATGGAGAACTTGAAGAAGAGGTATACATAGAAGAACCTAAAGGTTGTCCTTTGACAGATGACAAGGACATAGTATATAGACTGAAGAAATTATTGTATGGTTTGAAGAAAGCACCCAAAACCTAGTATGCAAGGTTGGACAAGCATTTCACAAAGCTTGGATAGACCAAGGGTATCATAGATAGTAATTTCTATTGGAAATAAATTGTTGATAGATTAATAATCTTGGTAATATTTGTTGATGATTTCATATTTGAATGAAATGATGATGGAAGTGACAATTTTATAGAAGATATAAAGAAGGAATTTGAAATGAGCATGATAGGAGAGCTGAAATATTTTCTAGGATTACAAATTGTGCAAGATAAAAAGGAATCTTTATTTCTTAGACTATGTATTTGAAAGATTTACTGAAAAGGTTTGGTTTGGAAACATGCAAACCCATTGGATCACCTATGGTAATTGGACACAAGTTATCTACAAAGGATGAGACACCTACTATTGACTAGAAGAACTACAAATCTATGATTAAAGGATTGCAATATCTAACTCACACTTGGTTGGATATAGAAAATATTGTTGGAATTATTGCAAGATTCCAAGCTGATCCTAGAGAAGCACATTATGTAGCTATGTTGGTACCCATATAGACCCAGGGATCAAAATTTTAGTGTGGAATCTTGAACCTCTTTGAAATAAGGTTCAAAATAGGTCAAAGTGGTTCAGGTGGTTCATAGTGGTTCAAAGTGGTTCAACATGGGTCATCTTGTAAATTCAAATGAGTGACAATTTAAAGTGTTCAATTGATTTGGCCAATACAAAAATATTGAACATTTATAGTGTGGGTTCATTCCAATTTCTTTGGTCCATGATAGTTTAGTAGGGTATGACATGGTTTAGACTAGTTCAATAAGGTCAATGGTTCAACAAGGTATAACATAGTTTAGACTAGTTCAATGGGTTTGATGGTTTGATAGTTTAAAATGATAGTTTTATATACCTAAAAATAGTGACCTATAACTTTTTACTCGAGCATAATCTCACAAATCATTCTAGTGGGAATATAGGCAAATAGGATAGAACCAACATATCTAAAAACTAAGGAGATCCAATGGTAGAATAATTAGTTATGCCTCCCTTACTGAGACCTATTTTTTCTATCAGATTTATTTTAAATCCTCCCAACATCAAGAATATTTCATTTTGGGCTAAATCAATTGTCCAAATAGAATTTAATATGCTGAAATATATTCTTATAAACTTTTAAATCAAGAGTTTATAATGATATTAAAATATAAAGGTGGGAATTATCAAGAGATAAAAATAAATGCATAGATAAAGAGTATAATCCTTCCAAGCTTTAGTTATAAAATTGAATAATCACCAAGAAAAACTATATATTGAAAAAAGATGAGGAGAAATGGGTTCCTGTTTTTTTGCAAGGGAGGAGACTGCCTTTTTCTACAGACTTTGGGCTTCTAAGAGGGGGAGTTTTTTGCACATTTCTTTTCTTATTGTAATGTAGGGGAAGGGAATTTTTATTTTCAAATAGCAATTATCGTACATAAACAACATAATATTGATTATTTTTATGTGTTTAGAGGGGATAAACAATAGTATATTAAAACTTTCAGTTTAAATGCGTGTTCTTATTAATATTCAACTTGGAGTGGTATTGATTTTCTCTGAATGTGTATCTATTACATTTGATTATCATCACAATTATCCTTTGGAATTGATGCTATGGTTTTTCATGTATTTGGAATGAATAGTTTGTCTTTTCTCTGCATTATTTCTATAATGTAATGCTTGAATAAATGGACTTTGTGTCATTTATTTTCTATTTCTTTTTAGTCACTTAGTTTTTTTGCATCTAAATCATGTTTATAGATAGATGTTTGTAAACCTTTTGTTCTTGTTGGTTAAAAGCATCCATATTTGTATTTCTATGAATTCATTGTAAATCATACATGAGGAGTTGTACTCAAATATATTCAGAGGACATTTATGCTTTTCAATAGCAAAGTGACCCAACTATTAGTGCATATTATATCTTCCTATCTAGGCTTTTGGGTTTAATTTACAATATTTATTTTTTTTGGTAGACAATCTATTCACTAACAGGTTTTTGGCGACTCAACTAGGGACTAGAAATGAAGATCAGTGTTAATATTTGTTTCCTCAATTTTTTGATTATCTTCATGTGTAGGAGATTGGGAACTCTATATAAAGACCATGTTGGATATGAAAACCATGAGAAAGATAAGGCCAAATCTCAGTCTCATGGAACTTTATTCAATGGAGGATAAAGTGTTACATGAATTTGTGGATAGTTATAACGAAAGCATTTCCCAGGATTTCAGGAATAATATAAGTTTCAAAGATGATTTCATGTCTTGGTTGTTATGGAGAAGTCTTTGTGTCAGATTCCACAAGTTGAAAAAGTTAGAGGAAAAGAGAAAAATGTTGCAAATAAATAAGAAAAGGGTATCATAGTTAAGTGAAGAATTGAAGGTTTATGAAGAAGAGTATCCATTTATCTTAGTTTTATCCTTTTGTTTCAATCACCATCTCATAAATGACCAAGAAGTCCAGCCAAATTTACTCTAGCCTCATGCTGATCTAGTTCTAAAAGATGAGCACATCTGTGACAACACTAGAGAAATGGTAAGTGATAATGATGAAATCTTGCCTCAAGTTCCCTTTTCACCTCTTCTAGAGAGTTTCATAGTTGGGGATCATGATAATCATCTTTTTCCTAAAGATTCTGTCAAAATGCTTTCAAACAATGCCCTACCAAAAGATGAATCTTTAAATGTCATGGAAGATGGTGAGAATAGTGATTCTTTATATGTGAATGTCAAAGAAGGCCCATTCTAGAATCCGTTCACTTTGAAAATAATGTAGCAGTAGATTTTATTGGTGATGTTGATTTGAAAAATAGTGTTGAAGTGTGTCGTAAAGGGGATTATGTTGTAACTAATTATTCGGCCAAAGGGAGAAATATGGAAATAAAATTGGAACAAGAGGCCTTCTTACTTCAAGAAATTTTGTAGCCTCAAGACAACCAAACATGGGTAGATAAGGACATTCAAGCTAAAAATGAAAACCATGGCCGTAGTGACAATAAAGATAAAGAAGGACTAGCAGTGAAAGAAGAAGAACCCCTCATAACATCATCTTACTTCACCTTTCACAATTATATGGTTCTTATTGAACATGTTGGGGCTCAGGGAAGCATTGATGAATGTGATCTTGAATTCTTTTCCTCTCTATTTTTAGAAAGCTTGGCATTTGAAATTAATAATCATCATCTTGTTGTAAAAGTTCCTATTTGTGAAAAAATTTCCAATAACATGTTACCAAAATTTGAATCCTTTGCCTTTAATGAGAAGCCTGAAAGTAATCTTTCCTATTGTGAAATTGGTGATCAATCCATGGGAGACTTGTGTCAATCTGAAAATAAAAGTTTCTTTTGTGATGAAGTAAAGATACCTTTGGTTGAAGCTTCTCACGATGAAATTCTTTTTGAAAAACTTGATGACTTGGCCAAAATGTTAAAAAATACTCTTCTTAATGAAGAAGAAGAAATCATCTATGGATTTCTATCATCACTCCAACTATATCACCTCTTCAATAATGACTCAAGTATTCATTCAAACTATATTGAAAATGAAGCATTCATTGATAACTTTTCTTTTCATTCTTCTATGTGTGGCTTTGCTGATTTAGACTGTGGAAGTAATGACACTTTGGGAAAGAGAAAGGAAAACATATATTGCATGTTTGATGATAGTTTTATTCCTAAAAGGGATGAGGAGAACATGCACTCTATAATTGACCCTATGTTGGATGAGGCATCTCTTTACTCACAAGTCAGTCATGATACCAAATGCCATATACAAATAGTGAGTCTTTGTGACAACATTTCCAAATATTATTCATCTTTTATTAAGGAGGTTTCTTCTTTCAAATTTTTTCAGCTTGAAGTGAAACCTGGCCAAGTGAGTGTTGAAGATAAACTCTTGGGTCAAAATGAGTGCTATGATGAGTTATGGTTGTTTGGGAAGAAGTGTTGGGTCAGCATATTCATATGTGGTTTTAACAATAGGTTTGATATTGAAGAAGTGATCAGTAAGCAATGGTGTGTAGCTGCTCCATTGATACATGATTCACTATGGAGGAAAGGTTGCTACTTCTCCTAGCTAGTTAATGGAATCACACAATTCTCTTTCTTACTTCTAGTTTTCTAGTGGGTTTTGTTTCCTACCTTTATATATTTTATAAATATGCTTTGGGTGTGTTTAGTGTTAATTTTGAATAAGGTGTAAGCTTCACACTTTTTGGTAGTTTAGGTTCGTTGGCTTTTCCCTACTCCCATCTACCCTCTTTGCAAGAAACTCTCATTTTTCTCTTCTTGGTGACTCTATTCACCCAATGGATAAGGCACTTGTCTTTTTCCAAATATTTTTGGAGTTCTATGTTTTTGAGTCAAAAATAATCTCATAGTTAAAGCCCCTGTTGGTACCCATATAGACCCAATGATTAAAAATTTTAGTGTGGAATCTCGAACCTTTTTGAACTAAGATTCAAAGTAGCTCGAAGTGGTTTAGGTGGTTGAAAATGGTTCAACATGGTTCATCTTGCAAATTCAAATGAGAGATAGTTCAAAGATTTCAATTAGTCTGACCAATACAAAAATATTCAATATTCATTTCAGTTTATTTGGTCCATGATGGTTCACCAAGGTATGACATGGTTCAAACTAGTTCAACAGGTTTGATGGTTTAGCAAGGTATGACATGGTTAGATTGGTTCAATGGGTTTGATGGTTCGACAGTTTAAAATGATAATTTTATATACCTACAAATAGTGGCCTATAAATTTTTACTCAAGCATAATCTCACAAATCACTTTGGTGGGAATATAGACAACTAAGACAAAACCAACATATCCAAAAATTAAGGAGATCCAATGGTGGAACAATTAGTTATGCCTCCCATGCCGAGACCTATTTTTCTGTTAGAGTTATTTTAAATCCACCTAGCATCAAGAATATTTCATTTTGGACTAAATAATTTGTCCAAATAGAATTTAATATGCTGAAATATATTCTTGTAAACTTTTAAATCAAGAGTTTATAATGATATTAAAATATAAAGGTGGGAGTTATCAAGAGATAAAAATAAATATGTAGATAAAGAGTATAATCCTTCCAAGATTTAGTTATAAAACTGAATAACCACCTACAAAAACTATATATTGTAAAAAGATGAGGAGAAATGGGTTCCAATTTTTTTTGCAAGGGAGGAGACTACCTTTTTCTAAAGACTTTGGGCTTCTGAGAGGGGGAGTTTTCTGCTCTTTTCTTTTTTGATTGTAATGTAGGGGAAGAGAATTTGTATTTTTAGATAGCAATTATTGTATAGAAATAATAGAATATTGATTATTTTGTTGTGTTTAGAGGGGATAAATAGAAATATATTAAAACTTTGAGTTTAAATGCATGTTTTTTGATCAATATTCAACTTGGAGTGGTATTGATTTTCTTTGAACATGTATCTGTAACATTTGATCATCATCACAATTGTCCTTTGGACTTGGTGCTATGGTTTTTTGATGTATTTGGAATGACTAGTTTGTATTTTCTCTAAATTATTTCCATAATGTAATGCTTGAATAAATGGACCTTGTGTCATTTATTTTATATTTCCTTTTTTACTTAGTTTTCCTGCATCTATATCATGTGTACAGATAGTTGTTTGTAAACCTTTTGTGCTTTTTGGTTGAAAACATTTGTATTTGTATTTTCATGAATTCATTATAAATCATACATACGAAGCTATATCCAGATAAATTCAAAAGGTAGTTACACTTTTGAATAGCTAAGTGACCCATCTGTTAGTGCATGTTCAGTCTTCCTGTCTAGGCTTTTGGGGTTATTTTGTATTTATTTCTTTGGAAGACAACCTATTCACTAACAAGATGTGAAAATGATATTTAGATACCTAAAAGGAACACCAAAGTTCAAATTTTGGTATGATAGATCTAATGATTTCACTTTATGTGTTTATACTAATGCTAATTGGGTAGGCAGTATGGATGATAGAAAGAGCACTAGTGGTGGAGCCTTCTTTCTTGGAGGAAGATTGGTTTCTTGGCTAATAAAAATGTAGCATTGTACCTCACAAAGTATAGTGGAAATAGAATATGTTGCAATAGAAAATGATTGTAATCAATTTATTTGGATGAAGAATATCTTGAAGGATATAAGGATGGAATTTAGTGAACCTGTTGTCATACATTGTGACAACACAAGCATAGTAAATATGTCTAAGAATCTAGTGTTGCATTCTAAGACTAAGAACATTTCTATCATGTATCGTATGTTGAGAGAGAAAGTTGTAGAAAATGAAATTAGATTGGAGTATGTGGGAACTAAAGAGTAGATTATATATTTTTTCACTAAGCATCTTCCCAAAGAGACTTTTGAGTATTTGCAAGGTATGCTAGGTGTTATGCCCCTTCCTACATTAGAGTAGATGATGCAAGAGTGCATCAGTATAGTATAATAGAACACTATTATTTGTCTAAGTTGAATGTTGATGCTTCATGTATGGGGGAGTATCTGTGATCGATAGAGTCATCTAGGACTCTTTTTAGATGTTGTTTTTAATAGTTTCTTTGGACACTTGAGCTAGTCAAAAACAATTGTTGCAAAGTTTGATGGTTGCTAAAACATTTGACATTGATGTCAATGGGGGAGAAGTTAGCATGAAAAAAAATTAAGTACACCAAAGAGAGAAGTACAACATGAAAACATATTTTGATGTAAAGCACATTGAGGTATATCAATGGGGGAGAATGATTGATGAAGAGGATTTCAAAAGAAAGATTAATAGTCTTTTGAAGTTGGTATTTTTGGAACTAGATGTTTTTCATCTATGTTGCCATCAATACCAAAGGAGGAGATTGTTGGAAGAATTAATGCTAATTATATTACTATGAGGGATTATTGTAGAAACATGATATATCATTATCATGATCATATATTACATTCATGACTATGTTTTTTATTGATGTCAACATAGCAGTTTTCTGTGGTATCTAACAAAAGAATAATAGAAAGATCAAGTTGGTATGGCTAGATCATCAAGTACATTTACTAGAGAGGTTAAAAAGAGATACTAATAAGTTTCTTATATATGAAGCTAGCCTCAAAAACATAATATGTTAAGTCTAGAAGAAGTTATGTAAGTTTCAGTGAAGGCTATTCTAAGATAGAGTTTACAGAGGCATTTGTTGGTAAACTTATTATATCTCTTTGTATATTTATTATTCTGAGAAGCCAAAGTTAAAGATGTGAAGAAGACATATTGATGATAATGTGGATGAGCTTTCTTAGCATAATGATATGTGTATGAAAAGATATTCAAGTTGCAAGGTGAAAGATTAATGTTATCACTAAGTGTAACATGTTCTTAATGTGGTCCTATAACAATTAATTAAGAAGGTGTAACAACTAACTCAGGGAATTTTTTTATGGATTTAGCATAAAGGAAGGATATTTTTCTTTATCATATATGAGATGGAAAAAGTAATTGTAAGAAATATGAAGTGTGGAATGTGAAGTTGAGTAGTGTAGAGTAGAAGTGAAGGAAACTTCATTGCTGATGTTTTATTTTTTGATCTAAAGTTGGATACTTGGATCCAAGTTTCATGACCTAGTCCACAAGGTCTGACAATGATTGGTCTAGTTGAAAGGATAAAGGAAAGAATAAATTAATAGTAAATTATTTTTTTGGGTATTTAGCTCTTCTTGTAATTGAAATTACTGTTAGATTATGGTGACTGATCAGGAAAGTATTGTACATACTTCATAAATAGTGGGGTTTGGGGCTGACATGGTAGCTGACATATTTTGGCTGACATGGTAGCTGAATTATTATGGCCAACATGTTGTAACCCTAAAATGAATAAAATACTTGTATAAAAGGGTTTAGGGTTAGGTATTTTCATTATGTGGTGAGGCGAAATTGGTTCTTGCGACGGTATTGAGCTGTAAGGGATTAGAGATTGTAATCAAGTTGTAATCACTAGATTGTAATAAGATCAGACTTGTTGTTTGGTGGATGTAGCCCAAGGATTGGGTGAACCACATTAAATCTTGGTGCCTTTTGTTTATTTCTGTGTGATCTATTACTTTCTGTTATTGGTTATATTTGCATGTAGTTTTTATTTCTGTCTGTGGTTTATCCTAACAAGTGGTATCAGAGCGAGGTTGTCTTTCAATTATCCTCTGTAGGAAAGTCTCACAGTTGAGTGGGAGTCTCACGGTTGAGTGGGAGCAATGGCAAATGAGGGTAAGCTGAGGGTTGACAGGTTTAATGGGCAGAACTTCCAGTTATGGAAGATGCAAATGGAAGACTATCTTTATCAGAAGGATTTATGGAAGCCATTGGAAGGCAAATCCAAGAATCAGGGAACTATGTCAGAGGCTGAATGAGATCTTTTGGATAGAAAGGCACTCAGAAGCATTCGGTTATGCCTAGCACCATCAATGGCATTTAATATTACAAAAGCAAAGACGATAGAAGATTTGATAAAAACCCTAGCGATACTGTATGAAAAGCCCTCTGCTTCAAACAAGGTATTTCTCATGAAGCATTTATTTAATATGAAAATGGCAGAAGGTGGATCTATTGCAGATCATTTAAATGAGTTTAATACTATTACTAGTCAACTATCTTCTGTGGGTATCAATTTTGATGAAGAAATTAAGGCTCTCTTGATTTTGTGTTCTTTGCCTAAAAGCTAGAATGGTTTGGTAATGGTTGTGAGTAATTTTGTTCCTAGATCTAGTACCCTAAAATATGATGATGTGATTGGTGTTATTTTAAGTCAGGAAACTTGTAGAAAATCCTCAAGTGGATCTACATTGGGAAGTGCTTTGAATGCACAAAGCAGGGGCAGAACAACTAAGAGAGGAAATAACTCTGGAAATCATGGGAAATCAAGAGGAAAGTCAAAGGGGAAGAGGTCTCAATCAAGAGGACTGAATGACTGTTGGTACTATGGGAAACCAGGTCATAAAAAGAAAATTGCTAGAATCACAAGAAAAATGAAGGAGATAAATTAGATGGAGACAATGAGGCAAATGTCGTAAGTAACAAATTCAATGAGGATGCTTTGCTTATATCTTTAGAAAGTGTTGATGATTCATGGGTTTTAGATTCTGGTGCTTCATTTCATGCTACACCTCATAGAGGTTATTTCACTGATTATGTCTAAGGGGATTTTGGGCTTGTTTATTTGGGGGATAATGAACCTTGTCAAATTGTTGGAAAGGGAAAAATTAAGATTAAATTGGAGAATGGGAATCATTGGCTACTACATGAGGTAAGACATGTTCCAAGGCTGAGTAGGAATTTAATTTCAGCGGGGCAACTTGGTGATGAGGGTTGTGTAGTTACTTTTAATGATAAAAATTGGAAGGTTTCAAAAGGTTCCCTTGTAGTAGAAAAAGGTGTGAAAGTAGGCACCTTATATCTTTTTACAGGTCATATATTTCCTTCTACTTTGATTATTTAAAAAAAAAAAGAATGTTCAGGAGCAATTACTGCAGTTGAGCAGGGAGAACAAATAATTGTTGTAGATTCTAATACAGCGCTGTGGCACAACAGACTTGAGCACATGAGTGAGAAAGGTATGAAAGTACTTCATTCAAAGAAAGTTTTACCAGGTCTTAAATGTGTGAATATGGATTTTTGTGAAAGTTGTGTGTATGGAAAATAAAAGAGAGTGAATTTTGTAAAGACTGGGAAGGAAAACAAAAAGGAGAAATTAGAGCTTGTGCATATAGATGTATGGGGACTAGCTTAGGTATCTTCCCTTGGTGGATCTCATTATTATGTTACATTTATTGATGACACAACTAGAAAAGTATGGGTTTATTTCCTTAGACAAAAATCTGATGTATTTCAAACTTTTAAGAAATGGAAATGCTTGGTTGAAAATGAGACTAGTAAGAAATTAAAATGTCTCAGATCTGATAATGGTGGTGAGTATTGCAGTCATGAATTTGAAGATTATTGCTCCACTAATAGTATTCGTAGACAAAAAACTATTCCAAGGACTCCATAGGAAAATGGAGTGGTTGAATGCATGAATAGGACTATAATGGAGCGTGCAAGGAGCATGAGGTTGCATGCTCGGTTTCCCTTACACATGTGGGCAGAGGCTATCAATACTGCATTATATTTGATTAATAAAGGTCCCTCTACTCCTTTGGGCTATGGTATTCTAGAGGAAGCATGGACTGGTAAGAAGGTGAGTTATTCTTTTCTCAAGACCTTTGGTTGTGAAGCTTTTGCTCATATAGGCTCTAAAAATAGAACCAAGCTAGAAGCTAAATCAAAGAAATGTGTCTTTGTTGGATATGGAATTAATGAATTTGGTTATAGGCTTTGGGATTTTGAAAATCATAAAATTAAAAGAAGCCGGGATGTCATATTCAATGAAAAAGTGTTGTACAAAAATCTATTGCAGCAACATGAGAAGAAAGAAGATGATTATGTAGTGCTAGATGATACTCCAAAAGCTGATGTTCCAACCATTCCTCATGATGTGCAACAACCACAACAACAAATACCACACACACCAATGAATATTAGATGGTCAACGAGGCAAATTAGACCTCCACAAAGGTTTTCTCCCTCTTTGTATTCTATCTTACTTACCAATGCTGGTGAACCTAAAGGTTATGATGAAGATGTGCAGGTGGATACTAAGATTTAGTGGGAGTCTGTAATGAAAGATGAAATGGACTCTTTGCTGGAAAATAAGACATGGGATTTGTGCAAGTTGCCTACAGGCAAAAAGGCTTTACAAAATAAGTGGGTTTATAGGTTGAAAGAAGAGGAAGGAGGTAAGAAAAGATTTAAGGCTAGGTTAGTTGTAAAAGGATTTGCACAGAAAAAGGGAATTGATTTTAATGAGATATTTTCTCCTGTTGATATTATGGCCAACATATGGCCGACATGTTGTAACCCTAAAATGAATAAAATATTTGTATAAAAGGGTTTAGGGTTAGGTATTTTCATTATGTTGTGATGCAAAATTGGTTCTTGTGGTGGTATTGAGCTGTAAGGGATTATGGATTGTAATTAGGTTGTAATCATTGGATTGTAATAAGATCGGACTTGTTGTTTGGTGGGTGTAGCCTAGGGATTGGGTGAACCACATTAAATATTGGTTCCTTGTGTTTATTTCTATGTGATCTATTATTTTTTGTTATTGGTTATATTTGCATGTAGTTTTCATTTCTGTCTGTGGTTTATCCTAACAATTGCATATTTGGGCAATGGGCTCTTCTTGCATAAATTGTACCACAACTCCTAATAGGGTTGCAATCTCCTAATCAGGATTCAAATTCTCCTAATAGGGACTCATATGTACTAAATGTTATAATATACTGTTAATAGAGTCCATGCTCTAACAAAGAATATTTATATTAGTACATCATCTTGCGAGCATCATTTCCACTAGGGTTTTCCCTCTGGTCAAGAGTTTCCCTTGTTAACATCTCTGGTGTAATTGTCTATGTACATCTTGTTATATTTTCAATTTAATTTGGTTGAATGGATAAGATTGTTTAAGGTTGATAAATTTTTTAATTATTAGATAATTGATTCCCCCTCCCTTAGTTATCTTGGTGGACTATTGTTTCTAACAATAATATTTGGAGGAAATGACAAAGAAAGTGATAAGTTTGTTGAAGAGATGAAAAATGAATTTGAAATGAGCATGATAGGAGAAATGAAGTGTTTCCTAGGGTTGTAGATTGTGCTAAACAAAGATGGAATTTTTTTTTCAAAAACCAAGTATCTAAAAGATTTAGTTTAGAAAGTTGTAAACTTGTTGTTACAACCATGATAATTGGTCACAAGTTATGAAGTAAACATGAAACACCTATAGTTGAGAAGAAGAAGTATAGAGCTATGATTGGAGGATTGCAATATCTAACTCACACTAGACTAGATATAGAAAATTTATTTGGGATTGTAGAAAGATTCCAAGCTGATCCAAAAGAGTATCATTATGTAGTAGTAAAGAGGATATTCAAATATTTGAAGGGTACATCTGACTATAGAATTTGGTATGATAGATCAAGTGACTTCACTTTTTGTGTATATACTAAAGCAGATTGGATAGGTAGTATGGATGATAGAAAGAGCACTAGTGGTGGAGCATTCTTTCTTGGAGGAAGATTGGTGTCTTGGTTGAGCAATAAACAAGAATGTATATCTGTAATACCCCAAAATTGGCTCATTTCTATGACAACCAATTCTAGTCTATCTTTGATCAACCCTAAGTCCTATTTTATTAAGAAATTCTTGTTTTGATTCTCACTACTTGACTTAATTTTGAAATTCAAAAAAACCTAATCCACATTAATCATACTATTCATTTAATTCTTAAATTACTGACTTGAATTAGCTACCTTGAACCTATTGATTAAATTTAATTTAATTATAAAGTGTTTGTGTTTTAATCAAATTAAATTATTTCTTAAAGCTAATGTACTAAGGAATTAAATATATTTAATTTAATAATGGCATCACTTTGATTATTGGGTTTAATCACTCAATTAATTAAGATATACCATTATTAGGTCATATCTCATTTTATTAAATTAAATAACCTTCTAAATTCTTCTCTTCAGTTCAAGAATGGGAATTTTGAGTGATCTATCTCTCAAATTGGAATTGGCTTAATCCAGTTATTCTCACACTCAAGTGAATTTTAGTTAACTCTTCATTACACTTAGGATCTAAGTTAGTTAACCTCACCTACACTGGTAATCTTCCATCTTGACTGAAACTTAGCTTTAATCATGAGCATTGATCTGAGTTGATCTCAACCATTGATTGAATTTGGGAATTCTATTTAATAGGCTTCTACTTCCTCATTAAAAAAAGGTTGGAATTGAATTGCATCAAATTACTATCAAATTGCATACTAAATATTATCATAGTTTTCTTACTTTCTAGCATTTTAAATATCATTTAGCTTAATATAATGCATAGATATAGATTAAATTATTTTTCTTACTCCTAGAATAAATTGCATTTCTCATTTAGATTAATTGCATGATCATACAACTACATAAAATCCTTCATACTAAAAGGTATGGTTGCCTACTTCTCGGTCTAAGAGCAAAGGAAAAATTCTTCTAGTTAGAAGGCAATAGGTCACTCTATTAGACTTTTCAAATAAAAAATAAAATATTTATTTTGGGATGATCTCATAGGTAAAGACCATGTTGAAGTGTATGTGAGGATCAGAGGCCCACATTTTGTATATACACTATGAAGTAGCAATAGTAGTTAATCTGACTGAGTTTGCAGTTGTATGGTGGAAACAATTAATAGAAGTAGAAAGGTGGTGAAGTTGTGACTAGCTTAGGGTGGTCAACTCATGAGGACTTTGTGAGCTAGAAAAATGAAATAATATCATTGGTCCATGTGGTTCATCCTAGTTTCTTGACATAGTTGACTACTAATTCTTGATGATTTTTTGAGCTAGGGATGGGAGAAAGTATTTTTTTCTACATGATATGATCTCCATGATCATTCCCAACTACTCCTGAATGAATTCCATGATAAAAATATGTGAAGGACGGGCTGCTTGTTTACTAGTTTTCTATTTTAAGGGTTTTTGGCATTAGTGGCCATTGTTTCTATCTTCTCAAGGTTCTATTGGAATGAAGATATGATTTTTTCTACATTTGGATGTGTACCAAGATAAGATTTTCTCTAGATTTGCAAATGATTATTCTCTACAAGTTGAATGGTAGTAGTTGAGCTTTACCTTAGGGTAGAATCTATCTAAGTTATTCTTGAACTATAAAAGTAATTTTTGTATCCCTTCTTAGGGTCATTCATTTTTTCTCTAATTCTATAGCAATAGTATTCTACTTTATTACTATAATTTCATTTTGTCTATATATGAATGTATTCTATTTTTTACCTCATTTTCCCATCAATATTAGTGCAAAAATATTATTTCCTCTATTGGTTTTTTTTTTTTTTCATTCTTCAATCTGCATAACAATATCTACTCTTGCCTTTGAATGTTATAGATTGAAGTCCCTTCCTTATGGAATTTTATTTGGTTTTTGATTTGTATGTAACTATTGGATTAAGAAAAAGGTTGAATCAGTGTATTCAAAGGTTATATTGATGAATAATGCATTGTTAGACATAGCTATGACTAATCAAACTATTTTAGTGTATCACCTCTTCTAGATTAGATTAGGTGCTTTTGTTTTCATGCATTCCTTCTCCCTTTACCTCTCAAAAGAGTAGTTAGGCATACCTTGATAGTAAGGAAGCCAACTATAGTGGTAGATTAAATAGACGTACAGGAACTAACATGATTAAAAATGCTATAGGAAGTTATGCAAAAATTTAATGTCAAGTTTTAAATGTTTTAAATTTTAATTTTTTGTAATAAAGTCCTATGTTGTGGTAGCATAAAGGGAGGAGTGATTCGATAAAATCTCCAATTATAGTCACTTAGGACAAAGTGTGTTTCATTTTGATGTTGAGTTAACTTTCTTTAAGTTTTTTTTGGTGTGTTTAATAATTAAGCCAACTAAACAATTGATAGCTAGATGAAGTTAGCAACAATTTTCTAATTCCTCATGATTTGAAAAATGGTTCTTGATTTTTGGATGGCATTTCATCTTACTACATCAGAGATAGGAAATTATTGAAAAGGAAATTTTTTGAATATAATTGGAGATCAAATACTGAGAGGAATAGATAGTTTTGAGTTTTGTTTCTAATTTTTGTGATTTTGATTTAGAATGTGTCATTTATTATTTTTTTTTTTCAAAAATTGAAAGCCTAATATTCTTAGCATATGTGCACATAACATAATAGTATTGGGTGTTTTGTAGCTAAACTAAGTTCGCCAATTTAAAATTTACTATAGAACATTAATTTTCTAGAGTTGTGAATGTAAATATTTGCCATTTTGAGGGTCATAGCTATCAATGGGATTTCATTAAATTCTCTAAAATCTTTTTTCTGAGATCATAGAAGACTGATGTACCATATCATTTTATTTTTATTTTATTTTTTTTCCTATTCCATTTAACTTTGTTTGTAACTGTGTAGAATCAAATTTGTGAATCAGGTGAATATGTTAATGTATTCATCGATCTATTGAAATCACATAATTTAAATGTGACAGTGAGGAGGTTTGATTTGTATTTGGATTTGATAGAAGTTGCAAGTGACTAGGAATGTCATATGATAGTTGACTTAGCCTCAAGTTTTAAATCTCATATATGAAATAGTGGTATGAAGTTAAATATGATTTTTTGTTGATGGATAGTCAGTTTATTTTTTCTGTGAGATTTAGATCTATATTCAAAAGTGATCAATTTTCCCATGTATCCCAAATTCAATAAGGACTAGTCCAATTGGTATGTGTTAATTTGTTGCAAAAAATAAATGTTTCTACAGGAGGTCAAGAAAGTTCTTGTTGCATGTCAATGTATGAGTTAGTATTAAGAGATTTAGTAGGCTAACAATCAGAGATCGATTTAAAATTGATCCTAGAAGATGTATGTGCTCCTTGAAGAAACTTAGTTAAGTGATTAATATCCTCTTGAATTTTCCAAGGTGAGGCTCTGCATCAAAGCCAAACTTATTTGGAGATTTAGACTCAAAGTGCAAGTCCCACACTCAGAGGCTCTTACCATGTTCCAAAAGGTCACCTGAGAAGTAGTTCCTTAGGAAAGGGTGCAAAATTGTGTGTCAACAGTTAATGTTCTCCCTTGTTCATAGTGAGAATTATGTGGCACTATGAAACATATTGGAATGGTGTATCAAGTAATAGATGCTTGTCCTAAAGATCATGTAATTTATCATAAAGAACATGAAAATGCAATAGAATTCCCTGAATGTCATACAAGAAAATATCAAGATGATTAAGTGATAATAAAGGTTCCTTGCAAGGTTCTTCATTATATCCACTTTATTCCATGTCTTAAATGATTATTTAGGTGTAGTAGCTTGGCACAATTTATGGATTACCAACACACAATAGAATTTGAGATGACATTATTTGAATGCCTATGGATGATTTTACATTTATGGACATAGAGAAAAAGTGGCCACACTTTAAAGAAGAACCTCAAAATCTTAGGGTTTCTTTGGCAACTGACAGTGTCAATCCATTTCAAGAGATAAGATTTGTTTACTTGGTGTGGCCTATTTTTGTTATCAAAATAACCTTTTTCCATGGATGTCAATAAAGAGGAAGCACACTATCTTGGAAATGATTGTTCTAGGTATTTTATTATTTTATTGTTACCTACATGTAATTATAAGTCTTGGAGTGAAATGAAAATAATAGTCATATAATGTTGTTCATTCAAATAGATAAGTACCAAGTGAAAGATATGAATGTATATATTGCACCTCTTATTGAAAATTTGTTGGTGTTATGGAATGGTTTCACTATGTATGATATACCTAGACCAATTGGACAAAAATAATTTCAATTCCATGAAATACTTGTGTGGATAATTCATGATGCCCCAAGGTTGACACATTTATGTGGTATATTATGTTGATATCTAGTTGTACATGATAATACTAATTCCAAAAATGAACATATTTAATCTAATCATATCATTATCTTATAGGTCTTCAAACAAATGGAAAATTTGCATGTCTAGTGTGTAGTCCAAAAATAAAATCTCATCATTCTTAAAGTTTAAGAAAGTAGGTGTTCGATGAGAATAGGCACTTCCTCCATAGAAATCATAAGGTTTGAAATGTTGAAGAACATCTTTTCAATGGGAAAAAAGAGACTACAAAAAAACCATAAAGAATGACACCTCACCTATGGAAGTTGGAATATAATAGAATTTGAGGTTGTCAAGGCATTACTAACCACCTTCCAAAGGGATTAAAATGTTATCCCAAAGAATTTAGTAGGTTGTCCTACTATGAGCAACTAAAAATTGTGGATTTATTTGATACAATGCATATTGGAAAGAATATAATAGAGAAACTATGGAAAATATTGGATGGAAGGCATGACAAAGAAAAACTTGCCAAAATTTATAGTGACATTACTGATTCCAAACATGCAATGAAAAATATCACTGAATCAAATAGCAATGGAGAATTGGTTAATGAAAGTGCCTCTCCTTGGTTATTATTGTAGCAAAAAAGTAATGTCATAAAAGAAGTCATACAAAAGATTCAATTTTCTACAAGATTTGTTGCAAACATAAGCAATCTCATATCAAAGGAAAGTGAATTTGGGCCAAGGATGAAAATACATGATTTGCATACCTTGATCAAGATAAGTCATGGTCTTTTGTATTTACAATATATTTGTGAAACTACAATAAATTTTCATTGTATTACATTAGAAAAGAATTAAATGAATAGTAGATAATTGTTGCTGTATGTATTACCCCTATCACTCCTAAAAAACGTCAACAATAATATCAAACAAGTGACAAATGATCTTAGAAAATACATGAGGTAAGCAGTGATATTTTTTCAATATTTTAAACAAGTAATATATTGTAAAGTCTCATATTTATTTGTTTTTGTGTCTTAAATCCCTTGTAGGTGGTTATCATCTAAATAAATCCATAAATAAGATATGAAATACTAGAAGAAAAGAATTCATCTACTAATGTGTGAAATGCAAAAGTTTTTACCTTCAACTATTTCAATGCACAAGAACACTACCTCATACACCAATTTGAGGAGATTGAATTGTGTTGACCTATACAACTTAGGTCAATGTGGATGGTTAAGAGATGGTAGAAATTTTTGAAGGGTTTGGTTCAAAAAGGAGCACATCTCAAGTTTTTTATTATTGAGAGATATATGGTATACCAGATGATGGTGTATGTTACTTAATATCTTTTTAATCTTGCGGCAAAGACCCATATAGATTACATTTGGGATATTGACTTCATTAAAAAAAATTGAAGGGGAGTACTTGGTGGGGAATGCTAGATTTAGGAAAGTGAAAGGTAAAAAAAATGAGATGTTATTGTAGTTAATAAATTCCTAATCTTTAAAATAAATATGTTGTAAGCCATCTATTTACTTTTGTACAACTGCTAAAGAGTGGGATACAATATTTTTTTTTATTGCAAATAACTAAACATTGGATGATAGTATGGATTGAATGATGTCAACATTCTGGTCATGAATTAAAATGGGAATCCTTGTCTTCATTGGTTGAACAAGCTCATTATAATGGTGATCCCAATGTTACATGAAAGGAAATGGATTTAGTGTATCATTTAAGAGATCCCTAGGTACTTATAAATTTGTTAATCAACCATGTGTTTTTTAACTTGTGATGTGATAATTTATACACATTTGATATTAGTGTACATGAAACACCACAAGGCTATGTTATACAATGGTTATAAATTATGCATCAAAGATCTTGATGACACAAAGAGAACTTGTGATTCTGGGATAAGGGCAATCTATAAAATGACTTACATCCTCGAGAATCTCAAAATTGATACTATAGCATTTTGATTGATATACTTGACTATGACTTTAATTCCTTCAAATTAGTTATCTTCATCATCAAATGGTATAGACTACAACTCAATCAAAATGATCCTAATAGAACTATTATTGAGCATGAGAATGGATTTCCAATGATTAGTACAAGGTTGTTTGAGCTAGTTGAGGATGAGCCCTATGTTCTTCCAAGCCAATGTGAACAAGTATTTCACTCAAATATTCCACATAAAGTTGGTTGGTCATTTTTTGTTAGACATCATCCAAGGGGAAGGCTGATAAAGTATAATGTGATGGAAGAAGAAGATACTAAGTAAGAGGAAGAAGTGGATCATGATTGAGAGTTAGTCAATGATGCTCTTGATACAAATGATGCTAATAGTGATCACAATGATGATGCTTCTATTGATCATGATTATGAGGATGAGGATAAGGAGGATGATGATGATGAAGATGATGTTGATGATGATGATGATGACAACAATGACGACAAAAATAATGATCACAATCGTGGTGGTGCTGACGTTGATAACGATGATGATCTTGATGATGAGATGGATGAAGAATAATATCAATGATGGGGGGTTTCATTAGCTAACATTGGAGGGGAGTTTGATTATCAATGAGAAGAATGAAATGTATAGTTTTTTGATCAATGCCTATGTTATTCAATATTTAGTTCTTCATAGATTAATGATTAATTTAATTTAATTTTCATGTACCTTTTATTGTTTATAATTCATATATGATGCTAGTATTTGATGTATATATCATGAATTTTTTAGCTAACATACTTGATAATTGATTTAATATTGCATAAACTTGAAGCCCTTTTACGAGCATCCTACATAGTCTCATGGATCATCAAGTATAAGTCAATACAACCCATAGAGATTAATGTCTTTTACCATTTCAAAAATATCTTTCTCATTGCCACCTATCTCTCTTGTTTCATGCAGGTACTAGCAAATAGGTATTTGTCAGATTTGTCTTCCTCAAGTGAGGAAAATGTAGGAATGGAAGAAGAAAGTGGGATATGCCAAAATCAAAGAGATTGACTCGAGGTCAAAATATTAGAAAGAAATTCAATAAGCACATGAAATTTGTCCTTGCTCAAGGTGGGTCATGTTCTTATGATGATGAGAGTAAAAGTGACTTTGATGTTCCTTTTATGTACAAACATCTATAGAAAAAATGTATCCTCAATGAAACTCCTCCAATAAACACTAATTTTTGTTTTAGAGAAAGCATATATCATATAACACCATCCTTATTACATGGTTTGGAAATATTTTCCATGGATGGCATAAAGGTCTCTTACAATAAGGTTGTTGAATTGATGAATTATGTCATACCTTTCTATGATTACACTAGTTGGATGCAAATTGTTAGATATAATAAAAGTATGTGTAAGTCTACACTTATGAAAAATCATATACAACAAAAAGTTAGTGAAAAAAGTAAAACAATAGCAATATAAATTGATAGAAGGCCAAAAGAATTAGGGAATATTGTAGGTTTTGTAAATAGTATATGACTTATGACAACTATGAAG
The DNA here is from genome assembly GCA_028749045.1 of Cupressus sempervirens. Classification (NCBI taxonomy): domain Eukaryota; kingdom Viridiplantae; phylum Streptophyta; class Pinopsida; order Cupressales; family Cupressaceae; genus Cupressus; species Cupressus sempervirens. Next base: position 794,326,065 of record CM053786.1, on the reverse strand, counting down.
TGACCTAATTGCATATTTGACGCATGCAAGGGAAATCTCATATTTACATGTGCAATAAGATCTATACATTGAGGTGAAGAGCTTCTTATTGATTATAATTTGAATCACATAGATAAAAATAAATACATTATCATCGCTTAGGTGGTATATACTATGAACATTTAAAATCAACTCCAATCAATGAATCCAACACACCATTAAATTTTTATTTTTATTTTTGTCAACTTAGAATAGTAACACATGTTTTAACATGTCTCAATTATTTTTGTTGCTAACTTAGAATATAGAAGCTTCTTCAAAAAAAAATCAATGACTAAATAATCCCCCCAAGCTTCCAATATTACCAATTTATTTTCACAATCTTGAAAATATCAACTCCAAGTGGGAAAATTTTTGGATTGCTATTAATTAGCTATAAGCATTCACCAAAATATGAATCTCCTATTGTAGCAATATTCTTTAAGGCACTCTCATACTTATGCAGCTTGCAATCTATAGTATAACACATAATCAAAGGTGACATATGTTCAAGTTCATGTAAGAAAGGGAAAAATTCCTTAGGATCACATTGCGAGTTCACTAAAAAAATGGTAGAAAGATGCAAATCATATAGTCCCAATGTTGCTTCAAATATAGAATCAAGATTTGACAACCAAAGAAGATGCTTTAGACTCTTAGAGCTTCTTCTAAATTTGGATTTGATATATCAAATGGACCACCTCAATGATTCATTTAAGTTGAAATTTCAACATCCCATAGCTTTTAAATTCTTCTTAATGCTTCTTCCAATTGTGGAGGATTATTAAGAGCCAATGTAATCAATATGCACAATTCCCTTGTATGGAATTTTGAAACTTATTCTTCACATGCTTTTGTTATAGCCTCCAAAACTAATGGTACCTTATTTGTTTCCTCCATATTTTCATCTAATGGTGAAGCTCTCTTTCAAAAAATTATTATTAAATTTAAAAGATGGATTTGTATCTAGAATGAAAATTTTTGTGCCCAAACCTTTCTTATCATTTAGGGAAAATGGTGATAAAACATTTTTGTACAACATCTTTATAAAGTTTTTATCCTTTATAGAACATAAAAAATCTCTGATATTACTTAAGTAATGAACTATTACATTGTAATTTATCCATTATTTCTTCATGAAAGAAAATAAATTGTAGAATGCCCTCCAACTAGTGTACTAGCAATAGCTATCAAAACCAATACTCAATGTTTGCACCAATTTTTCTTTTTAATATTTCAATAAGTCTTCTCAATTGCAACAGACTAGTCTGAAAGATAGCCATTGCACCAAAAGCATTGTCATCACATACCCATCACAATTTTGATGGACTAGTCTGATGGATATCTATCATACCCACAACACTACTATCGCATTCCATTGCACTTGCAATAGAACCTTCTGACTGATGGCCATTGGCCCTATAACACTTCTATAACAATTATGATAGTGTACTAAAAATCTAAGTCATCATGATTGTGATGGTATCCTGTCACAATTATAACAGCATGAAGATGAACTCTTTCCATTTCCTTCTTCCAAATTGCAATGGCTTTAGGCATCACAATTATGATAGATGGGCTTGTTGTTGTAATTTGCAATAGTAAAAGTTTGACGCCCATCTAATAGGACTCAATTTGTGGTATTATCACTTAGGCAATGGGTGGTCATCATAATTGGGATGGCTTTCCATTGCAATTTGGGTCCAAATGTTATAGTGTGACGTGGTTGGGTTCAAGGAACTCAGTAATTTATATCTAAATGATCCTAATTTTGGTGAAGCATGGAAGGCTTGTACAGAACATGTTAATCTTGATAGAACAAAGTGGTTGGATTTCATAATCCAAGATGGTATATTGTTTAAATGAAGCCAGTTATGCATTCCAAGAAGTTCAATAAGAGAGAATCCCATCAAGGAGTGGAATAATGGAGAATTGGATGGACATTTTGGTAGAGATAAAACTATTTCTTTGGTTACTAAGAGCTATTACTAGCTAGAGCTAAAACAAGATGTGAAAATGTCCGTAGAGAGTTGCAGAGTATGTTAGATGGCCAATGGAGTAAAGAAGAATACAAGGTTGTATCGACCATTACCTATTCCAAAGAAGCTATGGGAGGATGTTAGAATAGATTTTGTTCTTGGATTACCAAGGAATCAATGAGGGCATGATTCTATTTTTGTGATGGTTGTGAGGTTTTCAGAGATGACACATTTCATTCCCTACAAGAAGACTAGTGATGTTGTTCATATGATAGAGTTATTTTTCAAAGAAGTGGTGAAACTACATAGTCTACCAAAGAGTATAGTTTCAGATCATGATACCAAATTTTTTGGGTATTTCTAGCATATATTTTGAAAGAAATTGAAGATAGATTTGAAGTTCACTCCATAACATCATCCATAGACTGATGGATTGATAGAAGTTGTGAATCATAGTTTGGGAAACTTGCTGAGATGTTTGGTTGGAGACAAGCCAAAAAGCTAGGATATGATTTGATCTTATTCTACCATAAGAAGGATTTGAATATAACAATTTTATCACTCAGAGTACTAGTAAATCACTATTATATATTTTATATTGGAGCACTCCCAAAAATTCTTCTGAATTGAGGCAGTTGGATAAATGGAAAATAAGTAGTGCTAATGTAGAAGAATTTGTTGAACATTTGAAGAATATCCATGAGGAGGTAAGGAAGCACATTATAAAGATGAATTCATAGTACAAGGCTAAGGTAGATGTGAAAAGGGAATTTAAAATTGGAGATGAAGTCATGATTCATTTGAGAAAGGAGCATTTTCTAGTGGATACATATAATAAGTTGAAAATGAAGAAGTTTGGATTGTGGAAGGTAGTGAAAAGGCATGATTCTTGAAATGCTTATGAAGTGGAGTCTCTTGCTGGATTAAATCTTTTAGTAGCATTCAAAAATTTAGATTTGATAGAGTATTATGAAGGAGGTGATGATGATGAAGTTGACGAAGCATAATGGAGTATTATAACAGCTAGTTCGGTTATAAAAGAGATTGAGGAGATACTGGAAAATTGCATTAGCAAAAGCACAAGAAATAGAACTTATGAAGAATAACTAGTCAAATGGAAAGGGAGGCCAATAGAACATTCATCATGGTAAGCAAAGGATGGTATTCATTGTCTTGGTTTCCCTCTTAATACTTGAGACTTGATAGGGTCACTTGTCAAATTACCCAGAGTGTCTGATACAAGAGCATCCTTGGTGTAAGAGCAATCTTGCATCAACCAAAAATATTTCATTTAATTTTTTTCAATAAGGGTTGTCTTAATCTAGAGTTGTTATTTGTGGAGGCTTTCTGCTTAGTAAGTCAAGGTATGTGCAAGATCATGGTCAACCAAATTATGCTCTTAAGTGGCAATAAAAAATTAGAAAGTCAAGGTTATGTCAACTTGACATGCAAATTTCTACTTGTTATTAACTTTATCTCAAAAATTTGAGAGAAAAGAATCTCTAGAAAATTGCATCTAGTTTCTAAACTACTAGGACTTATCTCAAAAAAAATAAAAAATTGATTGGTCAAAATTTTGAATTTTAATGCAATATTACAAAAATTTCAAAACAAAAATGAGTAAACGTATGTCTGACCACCTTAATCAAAATCAAATGATAATATTTTTTAATAATATTGTAGATATGAGTAGTAGACTCATGCTTGGATGTGGCACATATTTTTGGGTATTTTTATTCTAAATAAATAATTAATAATTAATTTTTTACTTTATTATTTTTGGAATAAAAAAACTCTCGTGTCTGACCACCTTAACTAATTCAAAACTCTGCAAAATTCAAATTTTCATTTTTTTTCCCCTTATAGTAGAAGAAACATAGAATATGATGCATCTTTTGGATTCAAAAAATGTTGTACCATTTGAAAGTTATAGTTTTTTTTCAAGTAGTGTGTCAGTCAACACTTTATACATGACTCCATTAGAAAATAAGTAATAATTACTTTCTAAACTCATATTTTGAAAAACCTTATATTTATGGAAATATAAGAACATTCTTAAGAAACCCTTCTCATTTCATCAAATTTTGGTGAAAAAAAGTCGTTAGCTACATGTTTGAAGTAAAAATCACAAAAAAATAGAACAAAAGCACATTTTTAGGATGCTTTTAAAGTTGACCATATAGGTTTGGTGTCAAAAGATATAGTAGACCTTATAAAGATATTAATTGTTTTCATTTAGTATCAAGGTGGGTGGGAAAAAAGTTGGAATAAATTTTGAAATGGTTTGAAATATTTTAGAACTACAAATTTTTTAGATTGCCACTTTTTGGCACACCATGATCTTGCACATACCCCTCAATCATAAAAGCTTGGAATGTCCTAATCTTAGAGGTGGATATTCATCTTAGATATATCAGACTAATTCTTGAGGCTTAGTGTCATATCATGCATATTCATCGATTTATTGCTAATTTTTGGTTTTCAATTTTGGTATATAAGCTTTACACTCGTTGTTGTAGGCCTAAAAGTGTCTAGATGATCCAAGCCTATACATTATGTAATGCCCCGCTCGGAGATCCTTGGAAACAAGGATGAAATACAAGCCAGAATATTTATTTTTTACAAGTGTGAATGCAAATGACAACATCATACAGGGGTCACAATGATCGCAACGAAAGACTTCACCACAATCTCGGCAACCAATAGATCTTTGAATGCCACTACCAACTGACACAAGCGAACAAAAGCTAGCAACCACCACAACAAGATGAGGGCTCAAGAAATGACCACTCAAAAACAAAACACCAAGCTGGGGTAAAATGCAGAATCCTAAAATTTGGCTAAGCCTGAAATCCTAAAGCCCTAAAAATTGGCTAAGTTTAGATTTTTGAAGCCCTGAAATTTCTTAGAATCTATAACTTATCTCCAAGAGGTCTAAAACCTATCTCAAAAGATTCATCGCATATATTAAAATATATCTTAAGTCTTATTCTTATACTCTTATACTCTTATTTAATTTCTTATTCTTATACTCTTATACTCTTATTTAATTTCTTATTCTTATACTCTTATACTCTTATTATACTCTTATACTATAAGAGTATAAGAGTATAAGAATAAGAAATTAAATATACTTAAACGATATATTTTAAACCCCAAGGGACTAAAACAGAAACACAAAAATTGGATTTTAAGAGAAACCAAGAGAATTCAAAATGCAACAGCATAGGGTTGAAGAACACCAAAAAGGGTAGCCAAATCAACCCTCAAAAAGTTTGGAACACGAAGTGAAGCGCCCATTATCTGCCCGCGCAAGTTTTTACAAAAAATCGTGTGACACTTCTAAGGGAGGCTGACACTTTTCCTTAAGGTGTACAACACTCTTCCAGTGTCGTACAACATTTCTCAGGAAGGTGTGCAACACTCTTCCAGTGTCGTATGACATTTCTCAAGAAGGTGTGCAATACTTTACAGTATCGTACGATGCAATTTGCATGGGCGTGTGATACATTTTTAATGTTGCACCATGCTGAACAAATGTTGTCCAAAGAACATGAAAACATTTCCAAAAACACAAAGGACCAAAATAGAGCAAAGAACCTCCACACCAAGGAGTACCAGATCTACGCAAATTGAGGAACGAACACTCAAGGGCAGCAACAAAAAGGAAAGAGGAACATTTATCCATCTAAACCACAGCAGCAAAGAGCATATTGAAATAAACATTAAAGAGAACAAAAGCAACATTGCAATGTATAGAAATACATCTCAAGAACAAAACAACCAAACTAAGTACGCAGATCCTCCCATCCATCAATAGCATCATAAGACCATCGTGGGTCCTAGCCATCCCCCACGCGTAACATCCCAAGCCACCGACCAGATCATCAGTACTGTCGTAATAGGGACGTCACTACTAAAACATGCACAATATTAGCATAAGGAAATCTAACATGCTAGTGATAACACATAAGATAATGCTATAGTAGATAACATCACCTATCACATGCTAAATAGCAGTAAGCAATAGATGTACTACTAAACCAAATAACATCATCTAATCATATGCTAAACATCATGATAAGGGAATGCATCAAATAAACTAACATCATCTAAACATGATATACAAGCATTCCAGTGAAATCATAAATCACAAGAAAGCATACTCCAGAACTCGAAGTACCAAGTGAAGACATCCAGCAACAGTCGCACTAAGACAAAAGATCGTCTCTGTATACCAATCCTTAGCAGTGGTGAAGGTTGCTATGCCTCCTAACCACATGGCACCCATAGGTCCACACTCACCATGCTGATAGATATAATGATCCAACCACAAAACACACAACACAACATCCAAGGCTAACACTCATGCCAGACAGTATGATGGCTACAACCAAGAACCTAAGACAATGCAAGGAGTATAGGTCCTGGTTAGACAATCAAAAAGCTACTAAGTAGGGACTGAAATCATGGAGAGTTGCTTGGCATCGAAAAGCCCAAGCTTAGATCGTGCGTTTCAACTCCTCAACAGAGGGCCCCACACACACATTTTATTATCTTAAGTTTTATTACCAGTCACACATTTTATTTAGTTATCACTTATTTAAAACTTCCTATCCTCTGCCAACCCTATGGGACTAAGGTCACCAGGCTGTGAGATAGAAACCCCCTCCATATGCTACCCTACCCTACCCATGCTCATCCTACGACAAGTGCCCATGGGCATGCATACTCTCATCCCAACCCCAATGATCATAAATTTTGAAAGTACCACGAAAGATCGAGCCTCACAAGTCACCTAATAAATGTACGTGCATGTACTCATATGTGGCGCACCACCATCATGAAGATCAAACATAACGACAAGAATGAGAACACAATGCAAAACAAAACACTCAACTGAAAGCAACTCAAGAGGATGAATTCTACGTGAATCACAAAGCCAATAAAACCATACCTCATAAAATCACTCAACTAGCCTCAATCTAAGAGTATGGATTCTACATGAATCCTAGTGTCCATGAAACAAGCAAAGGTCCAAAAGAAACCATAACAATAGGTATAAAATCACTCAACCGAACACAATGTCGGGAGTACGAATGCAACATGCATCCCAAGGAAACATAAAAGTGTAGAAGTGGTTTGACTAATATCCAAACAGATCATCCAAGTCCATGACCCACATTGTGCTAAAAAAACCTGAGAAAATATGGTGGCATGCAAAACGAGGTAAAAATTTTAAATTTTAGAAAAATTCCAAAATTAAAACCCATTTGACCTTTGGGTTCAAAAACCCCAAAAATCCAAAAATAAATGGAATTAGACACTATTTGCAAAAATGGCCAGCATAATGGTGTAAAATTCTAAACCCTCATCCTGAAAAAAAAAGAAAAATGTTCATACCTGCCCAACTGGGTAGAACTAGCATACAAAAATGGAGGGGAACACTAGTTCTCAACCTCCAAACAAATAGCTACCATAAATAGAAGCAGAAACGGAGCTGAAACAACAAAATAGGAAAGCCCTACCTCACAGCCAAAAGGGCAAAACAGGAATCTGAACAAAAAAATAAATATCCCGCAAAAGTAGCTAAAAATTGCGGCAATCCATGGTTTCTCGAGTTGGATCCAACGAGCCCAACCTCGTGACGATCCCACACCTATAGCTCCCACAAAAAATAAAACAATAAATCCTCATGAAGAGGATTTTGGGTTTTACTCTCCAACTTTCTAATTCTAAAGTGAGAAGTGAGGAATTAAATTCTTTTTTGAGTACTTATTCACTTTTCGAGTGAATAATCGATTAGGGAAAATAACCACCCAACCTAGTTAAACCCTGAATTGATGCAAACAAAAATAGGCTATTCCTATAAATAAGAATTCATCTATGGAAAAGCTGCCAGAAATTAAAATAAATCAATTAAAAAGTCTAAAAACCCAAAAACACATACATCTCCTTAATAACTTGCGTGACAATGTGAACCTCTAAATGCACAGACATGCTTACTGGTCTAATCAGATAATGCAAATGAGTTCAGATTTAACAATCACCAAAAGGTTTAATTTAAACATTTTAATAAAGGATACGTCGACCATATAAGGATGACATTGGTAAAATATGAATGGTTGAATCACTAACTCCATGTGCCACTGCCAGGGATATAAATCCTACACACTAAACAACATGATCAAGTGCAATTTCATATAATAACATAGCTAAAGCAATAAATGCATTAAATCACCTAATTTAACCATTTAATTAATTATATTAAAATAATCTATTTACATCACTCACATTCACATAAAGAATAACAACGCAGGAAAGAAGTAAATAACCATAGCATTAAATCCATCACATAACATAATCAGAGGTATGTCCAAAAATCAGATAACCAGATATCATCATAAAACACACTGTCATCTCAAAATGGCATCATCATGCAATATGATTAACTGAATAGCATAGTAGTCTAAAATCTATGATACTAGAATCAAGGTGTAACATTTGACCCTCAGGTCCTCTCAAATATAAAGCATCACATAAGAACAGATATCTCTCAGATCAAAATAAAACAAGGTAAATGTTTACAGCACATAACCAAATCATCCCACATGAACAATCCATTTCTAATTACTTAAGCATTTAATAATGATTGATTACAGAATCAACAAAAAGACACTTAAAACACATAAGCAAACACAGTCACAAACATGACTAACCACTGCTATAGGAACCTAGTCCAGTGTAGCATGGTAATAGAACATAGTGCAATCTCTGCACACATCTCAAGGTAATCATGAAACAACCTCATGATACCTCATCGATCTTGGTAACCACTGGCACAAACCTCAGTGAACCAAAAATCACATCATAATCTCATAGATCAGTCAAAAGCATAAACAAAGCAACTGATATAGAAACATAAATCCAAACACCTTGATGGTGTAGACCACTTAGGGTCACAATCATGATCCCATCACAATAATAGATCAACAAGGTTTCATCCATTAGGATGACTTACAAAAGTCAAATGGGAGAGGCACTACACATTAAGAGCTGAGGTGTATGAAAATTGGTTATAATAGCCAATCAGAGCAATGGTTTGAGAGTTATGGTCTTCTAAAGTTTGGCCAACCAAAATGTCCAAAATAAAAAAGTCAAAGATATAGTTAACCACCTTTATATGTATTGTTAGGGTCTTTCAACCCTAGGTATTAAGTTTGAGTATCTAGAACCTTCCCGGGATGCAAAAAATTGTCTATTTAATAAATGCTTGAATATTATCTAAGACAACTCTAGGTGATAGTTCATAGATTTATCTTGTAGATTAGTGTAATGAAGGCACCCATGTGGGCTAGCATATTGTAATTATGAATTCTATAATTCCACATTTACGACAATAATAAGAAGCCCATATTTTGTTCTCACAAATTGATGTTGTTTCTTTGTTTCTATTATGTGTTTATGGTATTAAGGGGAGCACCCTTCATCAAAATGATTACAAAGTGAACTCTACCACAACTTCTCTTAAAATATAATAAAATTATAAATATTTATTTATTAACTTCACTCTTGCATTAATAAACATAAAATCATTTATATGCAACTAAGAGTTTGACTAGACTAAAAGAATCACTAATGTACTCACATTCACTTTAACAAAATGAATAATATTTAGTTAAATTTTGAAATTAATAAATAATCATTAAAAAATATTTTTAAATTTTTTTATCTTTTATAAATTAAATAAATTTGAAAATTAGACTTTCTTTATAAAATAAAAATAAACATGCAATGAGTATTTTCATATGTCTTTGATTTCTAAAATCATGCACCCATAATATACTTAGCTTTCTATCTTTAGGATATTTGTTTTCACATGCATGTATATGTTTAGTTACAACATGCTTTCCTCGCAATAAATCTTTATTTAGAAAATCCATGATAATTACATGGTTCTAATGGAAAATTTGAAGTTGAAACCCTAATTGTTCAATTTGTTACTTTCTTCCAATTTTCTGTAATTGAATTTTCCTTATATTAGAAAAGGGTTTTAAAAGAATACAACCATAAAAAAAAATTTACAATTATTCTGTAATCAAGTTTTCTTGATTAATAAGTTTTCCTTTTCAAAATCTACAACATAATTCTTTATCAAAAAATTGATACAATAAATTAATAAGCATTATGCAAGCACCCTGGAAGACATGAAGTAGACATATATTTCAATAAAATTCTATAATGGGTTTTGAAACCTTACCTCAAAACCATAGCTAAAATCTGAGACATTCTATGAACACATATAAATCCAAACCCTCTGAAACTTTCAACAAATATTTTTCTCGAATTCTAAATTTTGTTGTGTAAAAATGAACATAAATCTCTTAATAAAGAGTTTAAGTCAACCTAGGGTTTCTGGTTTTCAAACATGTAAAGGCCTCTTCTTAAAATAAATTTTTATTATATAATCATTTCATGCACACTTAAAGAACTTGCTAAATTAAAATATTTATTTTTCTTCCACTTTATTAATTAGTACAAGCACTATTTAAAGCGTATTTTGTTATTTAAATTAATAATAATAATTAAAGCTCATTATTTAAATGCAACTCTAATTTAATTATTATTAATTAACTAATTATAATAAATAAATATTGAATCTTCAATCTTTCAATATTTTAATTCTCTTTAAATACAACTTCTTAAATTAGACTTTTAAATTAAATCTTTTAAAATAAAACACATATTTAATTAATTTTTAATTAATTAAATATCATCATATTCTAATTTCACTTTAACCAATTTTCTATATTTAGACTTTCAAATTAAACCTTTTAAAATGAAAGCACATATTTAATTATTTTTAATTAATTAAATATTACAATATTTTAATATTTTCTATTTAATTAAATAATATTTAATAACTCTCAATATTACATGATTAATCCAAATATTATAATTAAATTATTTAGCAAATAAACCACATAGCCAAATCCACATAAAAGCGATATTAACAAAACTGACCAAAACTCAAAACTAAACAACACAGTAAAAGATAAACTCATGGGTTTAAAAAGGGTATAAAGTCAGATACATGTCCTCCTTCTTAGGACAAGTAATTAGGCTATGTTGTGATATTGCTATCAAGATTTAACTATGTGATTTTGAGTCAAAGTCATTGACCCATGTTTCATATGTAGTGATTCAACATGAATCCATCTCTCATGAGAATAAATAGAACACTTAGCACTCATTAGATCTAGGTGATGCTCATAGGGGTGAAGCATCGAGACTTCCTGGGATGTCACCCATCCCAGTACTCTTCTAGCCTGAGCGCGCTTAACTATGAAGTTTCCTCCATGGTTAAACCCAAAGCTTTTGGCTCATAAGGCACAACACTTGGTGAAGGTTTTGCAAATGAGGTTGCAAGATTTGGGTTTAACCATGGAGGAAACTTCATAGTTAAGCGCACTTAGGCTAGAGTAGTACTAGGATGGGTGACCTCCCAAGAAGTCCCAGTGCTTCACCCCTATGAGCATCACCTAGATCCAATGAGTGCTAAGTGTTCCATTTATTCTCATGAGAGATGGATTCATGTTCAATCACTACTCATGAAACATGGGTCAATGAGTTTGACTCAAAATCACATAGTTAAATCTTGATAGCAATATCACAATTTGACTTGCTATGGAAATTATCTCCTACTTATCAATTAAGCTATGGTTGGGTTTGGACCTGATCATTATCTCCCCATTCTTACCATTGAATTATTGCACTAGGTCATGCTCATCCTAGAAATTTAGGGAAGTCGATGCTTGATATCTGTAAATTTGTATAAAAGATGAGCATGTACACACACACACAAACACACACACACACACACACAGATTTGTAAGCTAAATAGACAATGGCAAGGAGTCATACATTGTATAGATCCTGACTAGTAGGTGACTACATCTCCTTCCCCCAACCATATTAGGCACATCAAACATAAATTTAAAAACAAACACACACACACACACACACACACACACACACACACAATACACATGCAAGTATAAGTTAAGTATTATAGTAAACCCTAAATATAAATAACATCATATTCTAACATGAATATCTCATCATTGTAACAACATACAAAAAATCTTTCTAAGAGACACCACATGGTATCACAATAAAAGTAATTTCATTAACTAACTAAGAGAAATCAAAGCATCATCACTACTAGTAGAAAATTGTTACAACCTAACATAATCAATTACTCAACACATCAAAGTACTTCTTTTCAAATATCAAACAAGGGCTAAAACATCTATAGATGATTTGTATAAAACTTTAACAATTAAGTTTACAGTGATAATAAGGGAGGGGCATTACACTCTCTCTCCCTCTCTCCATTTTGCCCTCTCTTTCTCCTTAACCCATCCTCTCTCTATTTCTTTGCATCCTAGCCTACTCTCTCTCTCTCTCTCTCTCTCTCTCTCTCTCTGACCCCTTTTGTATATCCTTGATCATAATTTTTTGGGTCCTTTTTGCTTCTATATGTCACTACACTATTTTTCACAAGAAAAATCTTTTTGGACATTGTCCATTATACTATAGTTGTACATATCTTTAGTCTCTCCCTCAATCATCATTTATTCCTCATTTGTGATCTTCTACTCCTTTTGTACCACTAATATGGTTCTCAAGAGATTCCTCAAGTTGCTTATAGTAAGTTGTATGTCCTTAAAGCAACAAATCTTTATCAAATATGGTGTTCATGAATAAATGAGGAGGGAGTTAATATTTTGTAAATAAGAGAATTATTACTCGTGGACATAAATAAGAGAATTATTACTCATGGACATACTTTTTCTTATATGTTTTTTATTAGATAAACAAGTTTTACAAGGAATCTGAAACCCAATAGTTAGTACATCAAAAGGCTAATAATAAGCGTGAAAGCCCAGCCAAAAAAGTATAAGTTCAAAGGCTAATAATAAGCATTAAGCCCAGCCAAAGGAAAGAGTTTTGAGAAAAGACCAGGAAAAAGAAACAAGCAAAGCCACGGCCTAAAGCCAAAACAAAAAGCCAAAAGCCAACAATAAACAAAAGAATAGGCGAGAGTTATTCCTCATTCTTTCGCTCCAGATCATGCATAACCTGAGAAGCCTCAAAGGCCAGTTGATTCTCCTTTGTTTCCATCTATTGCGCCCTTTGATTCCCCTAGTCCTAATCAGGAATGAAGTTGTCCTTTGCAGAGTCATCCTCCATTCTAGCCTCATCCCTATCTTTTCCATCCTCATCTTCATGCATTTCTCTGTCTTTGATCTAGCCCATAAGAGAGATGATGTTGTTGTTAATGGAGCTTAACAAGGAAAACATCTGATTTGCAAGGTTGTGATTGTAGTTTTCCAAGTTGTGTATCTTTTTTTCTACCAGATTGAGCCTGTCAGCCAAATCCGTGCTCCTGTTGGCATCCATCCCTTTCCTTGTTGCCTCAATATGTTTCACCTGACCTTATATGTTTCACTTTTTCTTATATGTTGACCTATGTTATTTTTGTTGGTTAAAATGAAATGATGAATGTGTTCCTTATTGAGGTATGTTGTTTTCTTATATGAGTACTCCCATTTTGTTGTCTCTATGTATTTGTGAAAGTATGTGATTATTTGAAGCAATAATTATAGCTTTTAAGTTAGGATAAGACCTAACACCTTCTACCTCGGGATTGAATAATGCTAGCATGCACGAATTTTCACAAGGTGCAGCATGTGGATTGTGGTTAGGTCTTGTTCCTTTTATAAGCTTTGTGCTTTTGCTGAAACATTTTTTATTTGCATCTTTGGAATATGATTGTTTTGTTTGATATCAAACATAAGGATTCTTAGGATCATTTATGTAATAGTTGTTATATTATATTCTTATTTTTTAGCAAGACAACAAGCCCTATACAGAACCTTGATGTCAAAATAAATGTAGAAGCTTCAAACCAGCTTGTCAATTACAATCTATGTGAATCAAATATGATCCTAAGTACAAATCTTCAACAACTAGAATTTTCAATGCTTCTATATATTTGGGAAACTACAATTTTCAAGTTGTTAATCTACCCCAATGCTTTAATTTTAAATTGTGATTTGATCTAGTTTAACAAAAGTCAAACATTTTTCAACAAGGATATAAGTTTAAAATGCCTCAGCAACAAGGTTGAAAATTAGTGGCTCCTTTTTATCTATATTTATAGTTATAACTAATATATAATTCAAAATAAAAATTTTAAGAAAGAAATAAATATTATGCATCTCAACACTTGTCACTATAAAAAAATTGATTTCGATAATGGATAGTTTCTTTATCCATATAAATATCTTCTTTTAGTGATGATTATGAGTATCATATGAAGTTAAACAACCATTAAATTTAAATCAATTCAAACTAACAAATAGTTTCTTGTAATCATTTATAGAAAGAGATTAAGCCTAAAATTTTTCTAAACATTATGTCTAGGCAATATTTCTAGGATTTGTAATTCTTTAATAGGCTGAACCCAAAATATTGGGTTGCACTTTTTTTCCTAAGCTGACACTCAACTATGAATTTTCAAGAAAACTCACTTTTAGATGTAAATTTTTATTTAATAGTTAGGAATTTGAAGATGAAATAAATTATAGTTGAATTGATTTGATTGAATTATTTTTACTCCCACGAAAAATTGGTATGTTATCAAAACCCTGATTTTTAAAAAGTGAGATAGTTTTTGACACATGTAACTTATTTTCTACAATATATATCAATGTGATTGTTTCAAATTTAGTTTGTTAACATCCATGCCAAAATCATGATGTGATTTGATGTCTTTACCCTTATCATTTCATATTTTAAAGTTGACCTAATATAAATTTGGATATACATGGTTTTTCACACATGTAACTTATTATATATTTACCTTAATTCAAAATTTCATTTTTTTATTGAAAGAGGACTGGAATATAGAGACCATAGTTATTTTTCCAAAAACAAAATCCCTTAGTTACTATATTTCCATGAGCATCCAGTATAGAGGTTTATTTTTTATAGTGAACCTCTATTTAATTCATGTGCAAAAATTTATACCTAAAATTTTTCAAATTGTAGCAAATTCATAGTCATTAGAAATCTCATTTAGCGTACTTCTATCATGAAAAATTACATGACTTCAGTGCTCCATTTGAACTTGGTAATTGAGCATGGAAGCAATGAAAACATTGAAAATCTTCTTATATTTGGGGAAGGCCTATAATTACCTAGTTTCAATAGAAACTAAGTTTATAAACATCAATTTTGATAGAAATAAAATCTTCTAGTTTCCATCAAAACTAAGAAAGTGGGTCATGTGGCTCACACATGTGGTTAAGTACCTTGATTTTAGTTTCAATCAAAACTATGAAGGTAGTTTTGATTGAAACTACCTAATGTAGTTTGGTTTTGACAATTGAGTGTCAACACACTTAAGATATAATATGTATAGATCTCAAGTTGCAATGAGTGTTGAGTCACTCAAGTGTCAAGCAAATAGACCATGCAGAGTGATTTAAGTGTCGAGCATACAGTTGATGTTGAGAAAGTTTAGGTGCTAAGCCAAGCAAAATTACAATAAGTACCAAGCATTAGTATTATCAAGTGCTGAGTAACACAGATTGGACCTAGTTGTTTGTGATGGCACAAACAACTATGTAAATTTTTTTTTTGCCAACTTATGGATAGATCTCAAAGCTTTGAAGATAAGGATGAATCTACTTGGATTTCCTATGCAATCAATATGCAACCAATAAGAAAATTAGAAAGATTAAGTGGAAAAAAGCATGTATCTCAGCTATAGATTCATACCTAACCCTAAGCCACCAAAGTATTTATAAGGAAGATGAAGCCCCATAATTCAAATCGCATGCAAGTGAAGAATACAAGGGAGAAAAGAGGTGAATTGATTAGAAAGCATTAAAGGTGACTTAGTAGAGTAAAATAATTGTAGAATCAGTTTGTAGAACAAAGGATCGAGGATGCACAATTTTCATATCAGATTAGAAAGGATGAAGTAAGACAGAAATGAGATCTAAAATCAACAAGACAAAGTTGTAAGTTATTAGATCAAACATTCTACTATTACTTTCTAACAACTGTATCAGCGGAGTCAAATCCTTTAAACAAGTACACTTATAGTAGGGTGTGAAATCCTTTAATAGGGTGACATTCCAAGTGAATGTTTAGAAATCCTTTAAACAAGTACACTTATAGTAGGGTGTGAAATCCTTTAACAAGGTGGGACTTAACAGTCTCTTGTAAGCCTTCAACTAGGTAGGCCTTTCACAAGGTAGATCATGTTTCATGGTCAAACTTTGTAACCTTAACAAGGTACACTTTATTGCTGCAGTAGTAAAGAGTTGTGGGTGTCATCCCCACCCCAATTTTACCTTCTCATTGGAGGGTTTTTTGGTAATCATATCTAGTGTCAAGTGTTTATGTGGATACATTTACTTTACATGTTATTTCAATATGTTAATGCGTGTATCGTTTAAAATTTAAAATTTTGTTGTTTAAAAATTAGGACTTCTGATTCACACCCCCCCCCCCCCCCGCAAAAGTATATGTTTCCCATTTGTAATTCCAACAATTGGTATCAAAGCTAAGTTCTCATCAAGAGAAGCCTTACAACTTAGAGAAAAGATCTTGAGATGGAGTTCTACAAACTGGGAAAGATTAAAGAAGATCAAGGAATTGAAATCTAGCTCATTCTGCATTCATTGGATGAAGCCAGAGAGGAATTGAGAAAATCCTTAAAGAGAAAGAAAGAGATTTCCATTGTAGAAAATGATACACAATACAAAGATATTAACACCACCAAGTTCTTTCCTAATGGAGACTCAAATGAGTTTGATGCAGCAATTACAAATATAATGGAAAAGAACAAAGCACAAGCAAAAGAGATCATAAATCTCAAGCTTGGTAAAGAATCAAAAGCCATGATGTTGTGTGAAGTGACTTAAAAAAAGAAGAGATTCATTGAAGACAAGGTCATGATTGAAGAATATAAGAGAAACCTAGCAAACAGACTAGAAGAGAAGTCAACTAAGCTTGCCAAAATATCAAATATGCAATTGGATACCCTAAGTTAGATGATGAATACTCATCATGAGTTGAATGTTGAAGACATTGAGATAATAGCATTAGAGTTGCATAATGAACAACTACAAAATGATTTGAGAAGATAAAGAGAAACTGCTAAAAGCTTCAACAAGCCAAATGAAACCATCAAATACTTTGAACAACTGCTAAAATCTCCAAGATCCAAAAATGATACATTAGGACTAGGCTATACAAGCACTAAAGAAGGAGAATCATCCAAGACTACTAAAAAAATAATTGAAAAAGGTAAGAACTCCTAACCCACTTGTCATTTTTGTGGTAAGAAAGGACATACTACTAATGTGTGGAGGAGCAAGAATGCAAATCACAATGACAAACCTAAAAACATCGGTAACTATCATAAGTGTAATAAGCAAGGCCATTAGGCACATGAATGTAAGACCAAAATCATGCATGCACCAAGATTTGAATGATACTACTACAACTATTAGAAATATGGACATAGAGCCTTTAAGTGTAGATCTAAATCCATTTGGGCACCAAAAAAGTCAGTAAAAGAAAGAAGTCATGAACACTTCTATAATTGGGATTACAATACTAGAAAAATCTATCATTATTGTCAAGAGTATGGACACATTCCTAATAATTACATAAGAACACACTTCAGTTGTAACTACAACATATGGTTGAGTCAAACTACATGCTTTAGCTATTTGAAGACTAGTCATATTAGCAAGCATTTCCCAACAAGGTCAAAGGCACCTAATTCTGAGTTCAACAAAGGAAAAAGCAAGGTAGATGTTGAACACACCAGAGGAGAGATGAACAAAACATGGCAGAAAAGAGATGGAAGTAGCACATCAAATGGAGGGGTCACTTCACCTAATAGATCAAGTGGTCACACCTCATCAAACTAAGCAAAAGGAGGTATGTGGGATTGATATTTAAAATACTTTATCATACATCAGTTCCAAGATAAGGTAGTACTAAAAAGGATAGGTTAACATGAATAAAGATGCAAGATAATGAGGAAAGTCCAAGGTCAAATCCTCAAGTTTTCACATTACTGCTAAGTGTGAAAAGTCCTCTCCAAATGTTGAGCAAAATACCAATAAGTCCCAAGTGAGTAGTAGCTACCAAATAAAAGCAATACCAATAGCTGCTAAGTAAGGGAAATCTCTATGGATTCTAAATAAAATAAAAATTGTATTGAAGCTGAGTTTACAGCTATACATGCACCATGCAATAAATGCAATTCTTTGAATGGTATAAGGTCAATTTTCACTTATTTTTTATCATTACGAATTCAGAACAAGATCGAGTAGAGTGAAGAAGCAATTCATAAGCCATTTCAAAGCATTTACATAGATCATAGTTAAGATCAAGCATTAGTTGGTCAATTTTAAAGGTATTCTTCATCTATCAAGCTACGCAATTTTAATTTTTTGTTAGACCCTAGCTTGTATAATGGCCTTCAGTTTAAAGAATGTAAAGGAGAAAGAGACTTTCTGATGCAGGAGCATCTAGAGGTATAAGGGCAATCCTGTGTTACCCAAAAAAAAAAAATACTTAGACTTAGTTTTTGTTTCATGTGTTTTCATTTTTGGATACCCATTTGGGTCAAATAAAGGTTCGAACTCTCACAGTTCCACTATCAGTGTTCATGTAAATCTCAAAAAAAATAGGAGTATGTAATTGAGACATCATTTTGGTGAACTAGGAGGTGTAAATTGGCTAGATGAATGTAATTGTAATTTAGAGCATTCTAGAAAAAGAATCAAGTCAAAACGCCCCACAGTTTGAAAGTTATTGCAATTTTTTAGTTTGTGGAGACCTCCTAAGAATGCTTCAAAGTCAGGTTAGGGGCATTAAATGACCTTGAAAAGGGCCAAAAAATCATGGATGAGCAAAGCTGGTCCATAGGGTTGTAGAGCACTTTGAGAGCTTTCTGAAAATGTAAACGGTTCGTCAATCGGAGCTACGGTTCAAAAGTTATGCCTCCTAAAAGTTCGGTTACCATTTCTGAATTCATCTAGATTTGCGTCAACTTCTAACACAGCTTCTAGAACCTTCTATTTGGTTGGTGGATGCCTACTAGCACTTTCTAGAATGTACTCCTAGTCCTTAACCCTCTGAGGTCTATTTAAGGAGATTTCTGGCATTGTAAAAGGCAGTTCAGAGTGGAGTTTGAGAGGAGGTACTAAAAGGAGAAATTATCTCCACATTTATGCTATTGTAAGCCCTTAGGGCATGTTTTGAAGTTTATTTTCTCTGTACTGAATGTACTAGCTTATTTTTTAGTTAATACAATTTCCCTTTTTCTATTGTGTCCATTCTATTCTTGGGTTGTGTCCCCATCAAGTGGTATCAGAGCAGGTTTTCCTGAGTGTGTAGACAGAGCACTGACTATGAGGCAGTTTGCACCAGGACTGTGTGGTTGTGGGTTCAAGTTAGAAGATGCCTCCATGAAGAGAGCATGGTGGAAGGGCCAGAGCTATTAATCTTGAGGAGGTTAGAGCCCTCCAAAGGAAAGTACAAGCATTGCAGGAGGAGCTTTGTAGAGGAGCAACTGTGGCCGCAGGTGATGAAAGTGAAGATGACAACGAAGAAGATGAAATTGGACTAGAAGGGGAATTTGATGGGGAAGTTCTAAATCATGTAGAGGAAAGGCTTTTTAGCACCATTACTAAGTTTGGGAAAAGACCTACAATTGAAGTGGGTGTATTTTCAGGAAATCTGAAACCAGATGAGTTGATCGATTGGATCAATGAACTGGAAGAATACTTTGAGTATGAGGATATCAGAGACCCAGATAGGGTTAAGTTTGCAAAGGACAAACTGAAAGGCCATGCCAAAATCTAGTGGCAAGAGGTTCAATTGGAAAGAAATAGAAGAGGAAAGGAGAAGATCACAAGATGGGATCGCATGGTGGACAAATTGAAGAAGCAGTTCATTCCTATGGACTACGAGCTTGATCTGTTTAAGAAGATGCATGGGTTAAAGCAAGCAGGAAGATCAATCCAAGAATATATAGAGGTATTTTATTGACTCTTGATTAGAGTGGGGCATGCAAAAGCAAATAAGGAGAAGGTTGCTCGTTATATTAGTGGGTTGTGACCTAGCATCCAGGAGGAATTAAGTTTGGTAAGAATGACCAGCATTGAAGAGGCATACCAGTTTTCCCTACGAGTTGAAGAGAAGCTAAATAAAAGGTTTGAAGAAAGACAAAGAGGGCGCGGTCAAGGAGGAAGGGGAAGTAGTAGATCATCTAGAGGCCACAATGAAACCCAAAAGAAAAATGAAGATGTGGGTACTAGCAGGAACCAGAGGAATGAGGGTTTCAACCGCTCCCATGATCAAGACTTTGGAAATTAGAGAGGAAGAGGTAGAGGATGTGGACAAGGAAGAGGTGGCTTCTGTGGTACCTATTTCCATTGCAATGAAGAAGGTCATCGTGCCTTTGAATGCCCTCAACAACCAGGAAGGACAGATAGGAGAGCTGAGGGCCAAGCTAGGGTTGCTCATGTGGATGAGGATGCACAACCATCACATTCAGAGGATGCAGAAAGAGGAGAACCCTTGGTAAATGAAAGAGTCCTACTAAGTGGTGAGATTGAACCAGGACAACGGAGGTGTTTGTTCCATACCAGATGCAAGTGTGAGGATAAATGTTGTGACATGATCATTGATGGTGATAGCACTGATAACTTGGTATCAGAAGAGATGGTCTCTAAGCTAAAGCTCAAGAGGGAGAAACATCCCCAACCCTATCGGATTGATTGGGTAAAAGATGATCATAAGGTCCTGGTAAGTGAACAATGTTTAGTGAAATTCAAAGTTGGGAGTTACCATGATGAAGCTCTCTGTGATGTTATTTCGATGGATATTTTCCATCTATTGTTGGGTAGACCATGGCAGTTTGATAGACATGCAGTACATGATGGACATGCAAACACATACTCTCTGACAAATGTTGGAGTTTGCCACAAATTGAAGCCCATGAAAAAGGAAGGTGAAAAGGTATGTAGCAGTGCTAGGATTTGTCTTGTTGATGAAAGGAAGTTTTTAGATGGCATGAAACATCAGCACATGTGATTTGCTTTGATTCCTAGGAAAGATAAAGAAGGTAGTAGTGAAATACCACTTGAAGTTTTAGATTTACTAGGGGAATTTGGAGATATTGTCTTTGATAATGTTCCAGATGGATTTCCACCAGTAAGGCAAATTAGTCATCAGATAGATCTGATTCCAAGAGCTAGTTTTCCTAACAAGTCTGCTCACAGGATGACTCCTACTGAAACGAAGGAGCTAAATAGATAGGTTGAGGAGTTGTTGAGGAAGGGCTTGATTTGAGAGAGCCTAAGTCCATGTGTAGTACCTACAGTACTCGCACCAAAGAAGGATGGAGAGTGGAGGATGTGTACAGATTCTCAAGCTATAAATAGGATAACCATCAAGTACCAGTTTCCTTTGCCAAGGATGGATGATCTTATGGACTGCTTGAGTGGAGCTCAATACTTCACAAAGATAGATCTGAAGAGTGGCTATCATTAGATACATATTTGAGAAGGTGATGAGTGAAAAACAGCCTTCAAGACCAAGGAGGGTCTTTATGAGTGGTTAGTCATGCCCTTTGGATTGACAAATGCCCCAAGCACCTTCATGCGGCTCATGAATGAGGTACTTAAGAAGTTCTTGGGAAAATTTGTTATTGTTTATTTGGATGATATTTTAATTTTCAGCAAGACTTTGGAAGAACATTTATTGCATATTTGTAGTGTCCTCGAAAGGCTAAGGGAAGAGAAACTGTTAATTAATCTGAAGAAGTGTATCTTTGCGAAAAGGGAGTTAGTCTATTTAGGGTTTGTTATATCACCTGAAGGTCTCAAAATGGGTCCAGAGAAGGTAAAAGCCATCTTGGAATGGCCTACTCCAAGGTCTGCTACTGAGGTAAGATCATTTCATGGTCTAGTTAGTTTTTACAGGAAGTTTATTAAGAATTTTAGTGGCACATGTGCACCCCTAACTGATACAATAAGAGGGGATAGAAAAGAGTTCAAATGGAGTGCAATAGCTGCGAGAAGTTTTGAATTGCTAAAGAAGAAGGTAACAGAACAACCTGTGTTGGCACTTCCAAATTTTAAAAAGGTTTTCCAGGTGGATTGTGATGCTAGTGGCAGAGCTATTGGGGTTGTATTAAGCCAAGAAGGTAAGCCTATTGCATATTTTAGTGAAAAATTGAGTGATGCAAAGAAGAAGTATTATGTTTATGATCAAGAGTTCTATGCAATAGTTTAGACCTTAAAGAAATGGAGGCATTATTTATTGCCAAAAGAATTTGTTTTGTATACTGATCATCAGGCATTATAGTACCTAAATAGCCAAGGTAAATTGAATCAGAGGAATATGAAGTGGGTAGAGTTCTTGCAGAGCTATACATTTGTGTTGAAGCATAGAAGTGGAAAATCTAACAGGGTTGCAGATGCACTAAGTAGGAGATAGTTGTTGCTTACAGTAATGTAGGTTGAAGTAGTTGGGTTTGATGAACTCAAGAAATTGTACCTCGAGGATCCTGATTTTGCTGAAGCATGGAAGGCTTGTAAAGAACCTGTTGTTGTAGATAGAACCAAGTGGTTAGACTATTTGATTCAGGATGGCATGTTGTTCAAGGGTAGTCAATTGTGCATTCGAAGGAGTTCCATGAGGGAAAATTTGATTAAGGAGAAACACAGTGGAGGGATGGTAGGACATTTTGGTCGAGATAAGACCATTGCCATTCTTAGAAAACATTATTTTTGGCCTCAAATTTCATAGGATGTGTAGAAGATTGTACAGAGTTGCCAGGTTTGTCAAGTTGCCAAGGGGTTTAGTCACAATATTGGCCTATATCAGCCATTGGCTATTCCATCAAGGCCATGGGAGGACATAAGTATGGATTTTGTTCTTGGATTGCCAAGGACACAAAGGGGTAATGACTCAGTATTTGTGGTGGTTGACAGGTTCTCCAAAATGGCACATTTCATTCCATGCCACAAAACTCATGATGATATCCATATTGCAGACTTGTTTTTCAAAGAGGTGGTAAGACTACATGGTCTTCCAAGGAGTATAGTTTCTGACAGAGATACTAAATTTGTTGGGTATTTTTGGAGGACATTGTGGAAAAGGTTGAGAACAGACTTGAAATTCAGTTCCATGCATCACCCAGAAACTGATGGCCAAACAGAAGTGGTAAACAGAAGTCTGGGCAATTTGCTAAGATGTTTAGTTGGGGATAAGCCCAAGGGATGGGATTTGATTCTACCACAAGCAGAGTTTTCTTACAATAACTCTATAAATAGGAGTACTGGAAAATCACCATTCCAAATTGTATATGGGAATAGCCCAAGGACTGCACCAGAATTGAGGAAGATAGAGCAAGGGGAGAGGACAAGTGCTAAAGTGAAAGAATTTGCTGAACATATCAAGCATCTACATGAGGAGGTTCAGGCACATATTACCAAGATGAATCAAGAGTATAAAGCTAGGGCTGATCAAATGAGAAGACATAAGGAATTCCAAGAAGGGAATCTAGTCATGGTGCACTTACGAAAAGAAAGATTTCCAGCCGGTACTTACAACAAGCTGAAAATGAAGAAATTTGGCCCCTGAAAATTTTTGAAGAAACATGACTCAGGAAATGCATATGAGGTGGAGCTGCCAGATGGTGTTTACATTTCTCCTATTTTCAACATTGCAAACTTAACAAAGTATCATGATGATGGTGTAGATGAGGAGTTGGTGTTAGAGAAATGTCCAATTCCTACTTCTAAGAAGGAGGAGATAGAAGACATTCTAGATCATGGTGTGGGTAGGAGTACCAGAAACAGGCAGTATGAAGAATATTTGGTCAAATGGAAAGGACGACCAATCGAGGACTCAACTTGGATTTCAGTAGCTAAGGTTTCCCATTTGGGATTTCATCTACCATTCATAAAGTGATAGGGTCACTTTTCAATCTACCTTGGGTGTCTAATGTAGGAGCATCCAAAGGTATAAGGGAAATCCTGTGTCACCCAAAAAAAATATATAATTAGACTTAGTTTCTGTTTCATGTGTTTTCATTTTTGGATACCCATTTGGGTCAAATAAAGGTTCGAACTCTCAAAGTTCCACTATCAGTGTTGATGTAAATCTCAAAAAAAATAAGAGTATGTAATTGAGCCATCATTTTGGTGAACTAGGAGGTGTAAATTGGCTAGATGAATGTAATTGTAATTTAGAGCATTCCAAAAAAAGAATCAAGTCAAAAGGCCTGACGGTTTGAAAGTTATTGCAATTTTTCGAGTTGTGGAGACCTCTTAAGAATACTTCAAAGTTAGGTTAGGGGCATTAAATGACCTCAAAAAGGGCCAAAAACTGGGGGATGAGTGAAGCTGGTCCATAGGGCTATAGAGCACTTCAAGATCTTTCTAAAAATGTAAATGGTTCATCAATTGGAGCTACGGTTCAAAAGTTATGCCTCCTGGAAGTTCGGTTACCATTTCTAGATTTACGTCAACTTCTAACGCAGCTTCTGGAACCTTCTATTTGGTCGGTGGATGCCTACTAGCACTTTCTAGAATGTACTCCTAGTCCTTAACCCTCCAAGGTCTATTTAAGGAGATTTTTGGCATTGTAAAAGGCAGTTTGGAGTGGAGTTTGAGAGGAGGTATTGAAAGGAGAAATTATCTCCACATTTATGCTATTGTAAGCCCTTAGGGCATGTTTTGAAGTTTATTTTCTCTGTACTGAATGTACTAGCTTATTTTTTAGTTAATACAATTTCTCTTTTTCTATTATGTCCATTTTGTTCTTGGGTTGTGTCCCCATCACTTTCAAAGTCCAACTAGTTAGCAATGAAGTTAAACAACCTAATTTTAAGGCTATACCAAACATTTCTTACAAGGAATACCTATCAAGTGTGTTATCTATGATTCTGCCTATGGTTATAATGGTCCAAGATGTAAGAAAGTCCTATAACTGCAAGGTAGGAGGCATTGGAGACATGGAAATAAGACAAGCATATGAGAAGTTGTGTGATAATGGTGCATTGAAGGAGGAATTCAACATTGTAGAGAGGAAGGGCTTAACCTATACCCTAGAACTCCCAACCATTTTCAAAATGGAGTGGATCACAATAGTTCTAAGTAGAATACATGATGGATTTCTATGGTTAGAGGGAGGACATATTGAAACTTCAAAGAGAATTTTTCATAGGGTTACTAGTTATCCAAACCTAGATCGGCCCAAGACATTGAGAAGCGACTCTAAAGAGGCAATTGAGAAAAACACAGGTGCTAAGTGGAACAAGTGTGGAATGACCATTGATGCAGTAACATATCCACTTTTTTATTTTGTTATAAGGGTCTTATCACATAAATTCTATTCGTCAAGTAGATTAAACTATGTTCCCTACATAGTTGTTGATGTAGGTTATAAAATTGTCAAGAAAGATCATACCTACGATCTTGTAGAACTCCAAATGCAATAGATAATGGAGAACCTAGGAGCCATAAGAAAATCAAAAAGTTCTCAATGTAAATTTGGATCAATATTGGTATGCATATTTTTCTATGTACAAAATGAGTTCCCATACTTTGGAAAAGTAGGATGGAAGACCAACAGGTCAGCTGCTATTCAAATAAATGATTATATTGAATAAGTGGGAGAGAATTTTGAGTCAGTAATGACAAGCTATTTTGAAGACTTTAAGAAGTCTATGAAGCAGAAACTAAGGATTCCTATTTCTCTAGTTGAGCAACACTAAAATGACATTTGTTCCTTGTAGATATTGATTACACTTACATCCAAGCTATAGTACCTAGAGTTAGATGGTTAAGGCCCCTAGGATATGAAATTAATATTGATGAAGCCTCAGATGCTATCACTGCACTCCTTGCTAAAGAAGTTGACAAAAGTGCCAAAATATTTGGTAATTATGATGTTGTAAAGTCAAAGGTTGAGATGGAACTAAAGATAGCCTCAACTTTGAAAAAGAAGGACAAAATGGTGAGGAAATTGAAGGCCAAGTTTGGGGAAGGTACAGATGATGATGAAGAAGAAGATGATGAAGTAGATGAAGATGAAGAAGAGGTGAAAGGTTAAGAACATTTAGCTTTGACCCAAGGCATGGGTAAATACCAAGAAGAAGAAGGTGCCAAGGAAGAAGAAGCTGAGGAAACACCAACAAATCTAGAACCTGAAAAGAGGAAGTCTAAGGCATAACTTGTAGCCAAACCAAAAGCAAAGAGGGCTACCAAGCCAAGCACAAAAATTCCTACTACTCCAACAATAAGGGCTAACACAAGGGCAGCTACTCAAAATGCCAAGGAGCAAGCATAATAGAAAAAAAAGGTTAGTAAACAAAAGGGCTTAGTTCAAAAGAAACATAGGAGAAAATGCATTGCTCAACCTGAAACAGATGATGAAAGGATAGAATCTAAAGATACAAGTTAGTTTAGAGTGGTAAGTCATACACCTAAATCTGATCTTGAAAATATTTGTGATAATATTAGAGATAATGTAGGCATAATAGGATTAAAAGATATTAATTTTGAAAAACTTGGTAGAGAAGACCAAAATATGATAGAAGAGTCAATGTATACCATGATGGAAAAATTCAAGAACACTCCTTTTGAATTAGATAATACAATGCCAAAGGAGCTATACACCATTGTAGAAAAACAAGTGTAATTATTCCTTGAATGTTGAAAAATAAATAAGAGAAAAAACATTATCCCAAGTGATGCCTAAACTAACAAGAGGACAAACTACCAAGGCTAATAAGAAATATGGTAGTAGATTTGCACCAAAATATAGGGTGTTCAACATTCTGCAGAACCAAATCGTGGATGTTGTCAAGAAATCCACCCAAACGTGGAAGTTAATATATGTATTGACAATAGTCCAAGTAGGAGAAGAGGATCCATTTGAGGGAAAAAATAATGAAGAAGAAGAGGAAGAAAAGGGAGAGGAGATAGAAAAAGGAAAAAAGGATACCACAGTGGAGGAGACTCAAGAGAAAATAGTAGAAATGGCAACAATTGAAGAGAAACAATCATAATAGAGTGTGCAAGACACACAAATGCTAGTCCTAAGACCTCCACATGACACCAGCGCACCTATAGAAACCATAATAGTAAAGGATGTTCATAACATCTCACCTCAGAACATTAATCCATTAACTTCAAAAGACCTAAAGAAGATCCTTGACCAATCTACACTACAAGCCAGATTGTGTGAGAACCCTATGTTGGTTAGTGTTGATGAACTTCAAAAAGTAGTAGTTGATATTGCAAGGGATAAGGTGAATACATAAGAACCACCTTCTAACATCCCTTAGCTACTAGTGTTCAACCTCTACTACAAGAATCAGATGATACATCTACAAAGGTTGACACTACTATAAAAATTGTCATGATTGAACAACAAACTCAAACTACTCAAGAAGAGAAGACTATAGAAGCACAAATAGGATAGACAGAGGTATCTATACTTGATACACAAACATAAGGAATAGGTCAAATAATTGTAATTGATAAATGAAAAATTGATGAAAAGGACATACCAAAGGAGAAGAAGCAAGAAGCCATACAAACATTGGCAAATTTACCAACATTAGGCACTCCTACAAAAGTCCTTTAGAGACCAAGAACTGATGCAATACCACTACAGATTTTAACACCAGGCTCTAGCTCATTTAAGGTTACCAAGGTATTTCACTATGGAGATACAATTTTAGATGAAGAAATAGTGATACCTAAATTTGATTATGCAACCATGACACTAGAACAGATAGGTATAATGCAAGAAGCCTTGGAGAGAAAGAAAATTCAAGAAATACTCAGAAAGGAGTATAAACAAAGGCAAGAATAACAAGAGATTAAGTACATCTTTTTAGATGCTTTTAGCCTACAAAAACCTAGAGAATCCAAGCCCATATTAGAAAAACTATCAAAAATTGTGGAACAAGTGATTAATGAAGACCAGGAAACTAATGTTAAACTTATGGAATGGTCTGAAAGAAAATTTCAAGGGAAAGTTAATGAGAAAATATTTGGTGAAATGGCACTATCACAAGTTGAATTGGCTACCAAAATTGAGAAATTGAAGAAGGTACTTGAGAACATATTCTCATTATACACCAAATTGTGTGATCCTACACTCTTCACACAAGAGACAAGCCATAGGATTCTAAGCCTAGAAAGAAACTTGAAGATATCAGGTATGCAATTACCTCAAAACTTAGCTCATAGTGAGAAGCATTTTCATTTAGTGCTTCATACACAAAATTAACTAGCTATGTTAATAGTAGAAGAGGCTAATATAAGAGCCAAGTTGATAAGCATTCAAGCCTCCCTTACCCCTCATATGGAAATACTCCACAAGGAACTAGCATATGCAGAAACAATGTTAAAGAAAGATCGTAATCTTTCAACTTTAGATGGACTAGTTCACCTTGTAGCAGAGACAACCAACCAAATAAAGTCCTTAGATGTTGCATTAGACAATTGGGATGCTACTCTAAATATTATAATGGAAGTCCATGAGAACTTTTTGGACAAGTAGACAATCAGTGTATAGACCCTTTGACATAACTATCAAAAAAGGGGAGATAAAGAGTATCATTATACAAAGGGAGTTACATATGAAAGTGGGAGATAAAGAGTAAGAGGGAAATAACCCAAAAGAGAAAGAGCAAACAAAGGGGGAGAAAATAGCAAAAGAGAAAAAATAGAGTATAGATAAAGAGTATCAATATTTTTTTTGAAGACAAAGAGTATCAATAAGAGGCAAATCTATTCAGAGAAGAGAAGAGATTTTGGATATAGAATAGGCACATTAACTCAGGGGGAGTTATAAAATTTTGAGGTATATAGTCTATTATAGAATTTTTGAAAAATTTTGAAGTTTTGTATCTATGTTGAACTACGAATGTATTATACTCGAAGAAGATTAGATTTGTTATGTATAGTTAAGTGTTTTTGACACTCATGTCAAAGGGGGAGATTGTTGATCTCAAATTGGTTTTGAAAATTGAGTCTCAACACACTTAATATATTTACTAAGTTCATACCAAGTTGCAATGAGTGCCAAGTCAATCAAGTGCTGAGTAAATAGACCATGTTGAGTGATTCAAGAGTCGAGCATTCAATTGATGCCAAGAAAGTTCAGGTGCCAAACTAGATAGGATTATAGTAAGTGTCAAGCATCAATATTATAGATGCCAAGTTGCAATAAGTACTGAGTCACTCAAGTGTTGAGAAAATAGACCATGCCAAGTGATTCAAGTGTCAAGCATGCAATTGATGCTAAGCTAGATAGAATTATAGTAAGTACTGAGCATTAGTATTATAGATGCCAAGTTGCAATGAGTGTCAAGTCACTCAAGTGCTGAGAAAATAGACCATGCTAAGTAATTCAAGTATTGAGTATACAATTGATGTTGAGTAAGGTCAGGTGTTGAGTAACACAGATTGGACCTAGTTGTTTATGATGGAACAAACAACTATGTAAACCATTTTTATGTTGACTTATGAATAGATCTCGAAGCTTTGAAGATAAGGATGAAGCTATTTGGATTCCTGTGCAATCAACATGCAACCAATCAAAAAATTGGAAAGGTTAAGTGGCAAAAAGAATGAATCTCAATTGTAGATTCATAGCTAACCCTAAGTCACCAAAGTCTTTATAAAGAAGATGAAGCCCCATAATTCAAATAGCATGTGAGTGAAGAATAGAAGGGAGAAAAGGGGTGAGTTGATTAGAAAGCATTCAAGGTGACTTAGTAGAGTAAAATTATTGCAAAATTAGTTTGTAGAAAAAAGAATCAAGGATACAACATTTACATATCAAATCAGAAAGGATCAAGCAAGACAAAAATGAGATCTAAGATCAGCAAGATAAAGTTGTAAGTTATCAGATCAAACATTATATTGTTTCTTTCTAACAACCATAATAGAAAATTGAAATCCTTTGGACTAAGGTTGACTTAACATTCATTATGAAATCCTTTAATAGGGTGACATTCCAAGTGAATATTCAAAAATCCTTTAAACAAGTACACTTCTAGCAGGCGTGAAATCCTTTAATAGGGTGTGACTTAACAATTTCTTGTAAGCCTTTAATAGGGCATGCCTTTCATAAGGTAGATCATGTTTAATGGTCAAACTTCGTAACCTTAACAAGTTACACTTTATTGTTGTAGTAGTAAAGAGTTGTGGGTGTCATCCCCACCCCAGTTTTACCTTCTTACTAGAGGATTTTTGGGTAATCATATCTGGTGTCAGGTGTTTCTGTGATTTCAATATGTTAATACATGTATTGTTTGAAATTAAAAGTTTTACTGGTTAGAGATTAGGACTTTTATATGTTTCCCATTTGTAATTCCAACACATATAAATATTTTTTTAATTTTAGCATTCAAATCCAATTAGATAATCCACACTTCAATTGGGAGGGAGGAAATATTTTGCAACTTGTTTGTTTTTGAATTTTGGAAGAAAAATCTTTGACATGGGCAATAAAGGTAAAAGAGCAAGTAAATATTTACGAAGAAGAGCTCATGAAAAAGAAGATAAAAATTGTCAAAAGACTTTAGCTTGATACTATATGAGGCAAGGTACACGTGTAAAATATTTTTGCCAATGCATATTTAGTTCATATAGTGTAAAATTGTATTCTACACTTTTTGTATGTAGATAGTTAGGATTAGTAATTATCCAATTAGGAATATGGTAAATATAGATTTAGGGTTACTATTAACCTAATATTAAGGGTTTATTGAATTATGAATCTTTAGGATTAGCTGTTATTAAATTATGAATATTTAGGATTATGGTTTATTACATTATAGTTTTTGAATTATTCATAATATTTAGTTCATTTTAATTATGGTATTTTAAATTATGAATTTATTTAGGACATAGTGAACCGGGTTAACCTACTGAGGTTGGAGAAGGTTCATCCCAAGTTCAAATAGTTATGTATGCACACATCTCTTGAAAGTACATTGTCTCTCTAGATTTATAGGTCTACAAGCAAACTTTATATCTTTGATTTTTAATTTTAGAGAGAAATCCCCTTACAAACATTTTATATCGTGCATATTCAGTAGTAGATGATAAAAATGTTTGGCATGAGGAAATTGAAGATGAAGTAATGGATATCGAAGGATCATCTGAAGGTTAGATAAAATTGTATTTAATAGTTCATTTTTTATGTATATACACATTTGTGGACCCTAAAGAGAAGTTTTATCTAAGTCTTTATTTTAATTTTTCTTCCAGCCTGAGATCAAACAAAAAATGAGAATATTAATCTATCTCAAATTTTGAAGAGAAAAAGTACTCATAAAAACATAGATCATTTAATTGAAATGGATGTGGACAAATTGAGAGAATATGCTAGTCAATCTACACATACTACGAAGAGGAAATTGAATAAAATGTCAAAAGAAATAATTACACAACTTGAGTACCTTGATATAGTGTACAAAACTCAACTATTATAAATTGCACTTCTTAAAGATGAACTAAAGAGTCATTGAAACTATTGGTTATAGATACAATTATTAGAAAGAGGAAGACTTCTAAAATAAAAAATAATATTCTTGAAAGTGTTAAGGAAGGGTTACATTCCATTGGAGAAAAAACTAGATCTATAGATAAATCCATTGCATGAAGAGTGATACTGACATCTATTTTAAATAAGAAATTTTGGAAAAAAAAAAAATAGATCTCTTCACTACCATCTCATATTGGGTATAGTCAAAAGATGATATTACATTATCTAAAAAGGAGAAAAAAATTGGATGATAGTAAATTAGAAGGAAATTGGGCACTAATATCTAGATTTCATCGACCTGATAGGATTGTGGAAACAGTTAAGAACTTAGTCATTCAATTTTGGATTGATAATACTCATCCTTCACCAATAGAAAAGATATCATCAAGAAGAGGATTAGGCTTGATGAGTATCTTCAACACGGAAAACATTGGTTGGATGTCATGCAACATGAATTGTATCTCTCATTTTTGTAATTTAAATCCTCACACAAAGATTGGAGAAACAATATTTGAAAGATTAAAACCCTATTTTGTAAATATAAATAGATCTTTTGAAACATGTAGTTATCAATATCATGTTGAATTTGATTTTTACTATTAAAGGTTTTAAAATATAATAAAATAAAGTGGTGGTTCTCAAAATTCTTTTCATAAATGACTGAGCCAATTCATAACATCAATCTTATGTGACAAACCAAATGATCGTGCAATATGTGAAATAGATTGCATAAGAGGAACTAGTGAAACATGTGGTAACCTAACCAAACTTCCTTTGAGAGATGAACATGGTAATATGATGAGGATGGTAAAATTTAAGACATATAAGTACATAAAGTCAAAAATAAAAGTTGGAAAAAAACCAATAAGGTTGGAATATGTAGAGGATGACATACCTATGTTATAATGTGGAGCCTAATTAGACTTACAGGTTTATATGGCATAGTTTTCTCCCCATATTATTTCTATGGGTGTTTAGGAGCAGCACCTCAAAGATGACGTCAAGGGACAGTGCTCCTATGGGGTCCTTGGGCAGCACCCCAAGTGCGCTCCCTGTCATACTCCAGGGTGGGGTCAAGGGGCAAAGCCCTCATAGTGGTTTTTGAGGCAAATGTCCTTGAAGTCAAAAACACTGGTATATTGTAAAAGGTGTTAGCTAGTATTTATTTCTATTGGATGACTTATTCTAGTAGTAATTTTTTAAGCAGCAAAAATAACTTGTATAAAAGGATTTAGGGTTAGGGATTTCATCATATAATTATTAGAATTCTTTACAATAACTCAGGGGGGGTGAATCAATTATTCAAGGTCCAATAAAACTTTTCACTTATCCTAGTGAGCCCATTAAACATTCATGTATCTAAGCTTATCAGTCCAAACTTGTAGGTTACTGATAAATCAACATGCAACAATAAAACATGAAAGATTAATGCATAGCAAAATAGTTTACATGGAAACCCAATTCGGAAAAAAGCACCAGTAACATGTGTAGATGCTTAAAATCATCCCAAAAGACTATATTAATTTATTTAATGTTTTTCTTGACATTATAATTAATTATTTATTAATCAATTATATTTGTCATATTCTTCTACCTATTTAATTAAATTTATTTAATTAAGTAGGTTCACTTTTCTAAGGTATTTAAATTTAATTTAAATACCTCCAACCTTAATATTTTAAATTTATTTAATACATGATTCCTCCATAAATCCCCCTTTTAAATAAATTTTATTTGTTTAAATCCATCCATCTGATTAATTCCTCTAAACCTATGATTAAATTAAATCTTATTTAATTTAATCTTAAACCTAGCCTAAAGCCTAGTCTACACCAACCACTTTCATCCTTCTAAGCCTATCCACCATTTGACCTCACTTAATTACCTTAATCACCTTGTTAAATCCTTCTTAAGCCTAAGTGTGTGCTCACACATGTGTGAGACCACTCCCTCTTACAAGCTTTGTCCCCCACTCTTCTCTCCAAGTTTACTCACACATGTTTGAGCAAACTTTGAAAGTTGACTACTTGCATGGCTTCCTTATATGTCTCCTTGTGGCACTATGTGGATATCACATAGATGCCACCTCACCAAGGCCTCTCTCAAACCTATAAATAGCACCCTTGTCTCAAGCATTTTCATATCTCATCCACATGCATTGTTATCATGTTAGTTTGAGTTTTGAACTTTCATAGTGATTTCATGCTAGTTTGAGTTTAGAGCTTTCATAGTGATTTTCATGTTGCATACTAACCCTTAGTAGCTGATTTTGGATTGCATTTCCATTGTTAGATTTAGCTTATTCATGCATTTAGATCTTCATTTCACTTGCACACTAGCTTAGTTTTCTTCATTGCATTCCATCTCCACATCTTTGAATGCTTTCAAACATGGCTTTCTCCATAGCCATTTTTTGAGGTGTTCTTCATATCATATAGCATAGTTTCATAGTTTCATCAATCACACTTGCACCTTCACATCAAGAGATTCAAACATAGTTGTGTTTGGAAGAGCACACCAAACATCCCTCCAATCTAAACACACCAACAAGGCCTCTCATGGGTGCCTTTGTTGAGCTGTTTGAGGTTGCTTGAGGACTTGAGTTGTTGGTTGCTCTGAGATGCAAAACTCAAGAAAATGTTAGTTAGTTTTATTTCATTATTGAATATTTAATGCATGCACATTAACTAATTTTTGTTTGTTAACTCTTGCTTCTAGCAGGTCAATTCCTTTAGCATACATTTTCGCAGGCCTGGTGGGATTTGGACACAACTCTTTGAACTCCTATCCTTTCTGGGGCAACCTATATTTTCTTTTCTTTGATAAGATACCACCCTAACATCACATCAAAGAGAGGAAAAATGTAGATGCTTAAAATCATCCCAAAAGACTATATTAATTTATTTAATATTGCCCTTGACATTATAATTAATTATTTATCAATTAATTATATTTTTCATATTCTTCTACCTATTTAATTAAATTTATTTATTTAAGTAGGTTCACTTTCTTAAGGTATTTAAATTAAATTTAAATACCTCTAGCATTAATGTTTTAAATTTATTTAATACATGATTCCTCCATAAATCTCTCTTTTAAATAAATTCAATTTATTTAAATCCCTCCATCTCATTAATTCCTCTAAACCTATTATTAAATTAAATCTTATTTAATTTAATCTTAAACCTAGCCTAAAGCCTAGTCTACACCCATCACTTTCATCCTCTTAAGCCTATTCACCATTTAACCCCACTTAATTACCTTAATCACCTTGCTAAATTCTTCTTAAGCCTAAATGTGTGCTCACACATGTGTGAGACCACTCCCTCTTGCAAGATTTTTCCCCCACTCTTCTCTCCAAGTTTTCTCACACATGTGTGAGCAATCTTTGAAGGTTGACTACTTGCATGGCTTCCTTACATGTCTCCTTGTGGCACTATGTGGATACCACATAAATGCCACCTCACCAAGGCCTCTCTCAAACCTATAAATAGGGCCCTTTTGTCAAGCATTTTCATATCTCCTCCACATGCATTGTTATCATGTTGGTTTGAGTTTTGAGCTTTCATAGTGATTTCGTGCTAGTTTGAGTTTAGAACTTTCATAGTAATTTTCATGTTGCATACTAACCCTTCGTAGCTAATTTTATATTGCATATCCATTGTTAGATTTAGCTTATTCATGCATTTATATCTTCATTTTGCTTACATACTAGCTTATTTTGCACATTAGCTTAGTTTTCTTCATTGCATTCCATCTCCACATCTTTGAATGCTTTCAAACATGGTGTTGGTCTGACTTTTTGTGTAACAAAAGTTTTTGTTCAATTGTAGAAAAGTCAGAATTTTTATTTCTAAGTGAAACATAGGGTTTCTGGATAATCCATCCATAAAGAAAAAATTCATGAAAACCCTATGTTCTCTCTATTCATAAATTGTCGAGCTCGAAACTTTTGAATTTTCAACTGAGACGAATATTCTATCCCTTTTTATTTTTTGTTCCCCCGAGATCCCCTTTTTCTCATTTTTCCAACCGTCAAATCCAAGTAAATCTACCACTATCGTTACCTCGCTATGCAAATTTGCTTTCTTTTTAAGTATGGCAAGATAGCGAATGCTGAGTATTTTGCGAGGCGGGACCGCAAAATGAAGATACGGCAGTCAAAGATTTGTTTTATGAATGATTTATTGTGCAGGTACACGTTGCAACTACCGCCCAAATAGGAAAGGGGACCCAGTAGAATATCTGAAATAAAAGCCGAAATGATGATTTTTTTGACGCTTCGCCACCTTGCTATCGAAAAAATTAGATACTTCGCCGATTAGCGAAGTAGCGAGGCCCTGTAAAATCACGAGGTGGTGACATTGCATTTTGTCGGTACCATGACTACACCAAGTGGTGTGCCAAGTAATAAATCTCATTGTCAGAAGTAGTTTCAATAACAAAAATAATTATCTACTGCCCCTTGCAGTTTACAGTCCAGAATTCATTAAAATGCTAGAGCTCGCTACCTCGCTATCAAAAAAATCAGATACTTCCCCGTTAGCGAAGTAGCGAGGCCCCGTAAAATTTGGAGGTCAGCAGGACCTTGATGACGTGGAGTGATAATTAGGACTACAGTAAATTTTTGTAAGGCGCCAACTATGTAGAGATCCTTTTTTCATTAATGCCCTTCTGACCGAATGTACAAAGAATCCTAAATGTCAGATTGGAACGGAATCAACGGTCCTCGCTACCTCGCTTTGAAAATTTGCATGCTTTTTAAGCCATGTGACATAGCGAATATGAATCAGAAGACCCCATGCAATTTCCTCACCCTTGATTGAGTATATGATCAACGACTGTCGTCTTCTTGCTATGAAGAGTTGCGAGGGAGATAATTATAGCGACATAGCGAATAGGGCCCACCACCTTCTTTCTAAGCAAACCCAGTAACATATCATTTGACCGATTCTAGATCAGATCGACGATTGTCACTGCTTCGCTATGGCAAGGTGCTTGTTCTTTATGCATAAAAAAGTAGCGACATGCTGACACGTGTCCTTAGTTGTTAATGGGTCCAGATACAAGCGCCATCAAGGAAAGAATTATATACATGGTAAGTTCTCATTGGGTAAATTGACTGACATGTCAAATACAACTCCCAGTTGTTCTCTCCATATCACATGATCGTAGGATCTTTGAAAATCGATGACGCAGTTTTAAACACAAAATGCAGTGCCACTCCTTGTATTATTTAGACATGAAAGCATTGTCCGTGAGAAAAAATAGAGTATAATACAGAGAGATTTCATCAGTTTCATCTTACACGAGCAAAGATTTGGAGCCATTCTTATGCAGAAGCTATTACTGAAGGAAAGTGTGCCAAAGCCTGGTAGAAATTGTGAAGTTGTCTGTTCGTGAAAAGTTTGCGGAAATATAGAGGAAGAAAAAGACAAAATTCAAGTAAGTAGTACTACCATAATCCTCGTAGGCTTTTCAGTTCTATAAAAAATAAGTCCAAGATGCCTCCGAAGAAAGGATTTTCAGGTGCAGTAAATTATTTGGATAGGAATGTGCATTATGATTTGCTTGAGTTGCTTCTTGAGTCTACTGTAGAGACAATACAAGTTAAAAGGTTAACCTCATTGAACCCTAGGCTAAGGATAGCTGATGGATTATATGGTAAGGGTAATTGGGTTCAGGATGCTTAGAATTCTCAAACTGGTTTGAGTTTGTTCAAAAAATGGTTTGCAGAAAGGAAATTATATGCCCCTCATGCCAATATATGGAATTTTGATCTTGGAAAGCTTGTTGTTCCCAGTGTGTTTATGGATTATGACCTGCTTGAAACTATAGCTAAAAGTTATGATCAAGCCACTAAGGTAGTGAGAAGAATGAATGGTGAGGTTTTAATTACCATCAG
This sequence comes from Cupressus sempervirens, assembly GCA_028749045.1. Lineage (NCBI taxonomy): Eukaryota > Viridiplantae > Streptophyta > Pinopsida > Cupressales > Cupressaceae > Cupressus > Cupressus sempervirens. Next base: position 794,288,472 of record CM053786.1, on the reverse strand, counting down.
TCCAGAAGAAATTAGGAAGGTTTTCAGTCTGGGACCTCTCACCATGTATCATGTGCCCATTAATTTGGTAGAGTTAGAAAAAGAATATATGTCCAAAAGGGATGTAGTTAGACAAGGTGCATTGAAAGCCCACATAGGCAGAATTGAAAACCTACCAGCAATAACATCATCTTCTAAAGAAACTTTCAAGAAATCATGCTTTAATGCCAGGGTAGTAGAAATATACAGGACCCTGTGCAGAGTCTTCAGAGAGGGTGAAGAAGATTTTATTCTGGTGAGCTTAATGTATATGATCACCCAAATCTCTTCTTTCAGTGTAGAAATATTTTTTGATTTTGCATCTTACCTGGCTAATGAGATTCACAATGGATTGGTGGGGATTGCAAAGGGCAAGGTGGAGAAGGTTTGGGGCCAGTACTCCCTATTGATGCATATGTTTCTTTTTAAAGGGGTTACATATTTTGGTAAAGAAATGGTTTTAAATAGGGAACAAGAAGGGGAGGCACTACCAGTTCAATTATGGAGTGCAGACATGACTTGGGAAGCAGATAATGCTAGTTTTGTTAGATTTGATAGGCACTTTGCTTCTAAACTAAGATGCCTCATATTGATTGACAATCCCAAAATTCCTAAGGCATTAATGCATCTTGTTAGGCCTATGGACAGACCCCATAGTTTAAAAGTTTCACATAATTAGGGAGATATCATCCCATATCTAGTCTCAACTGTCATTAGGGTCTATGGGTTCAAAGGGACACCCCATGTACTACCTTATCAGGTACCTTTAAAGGTAGGGGTAGCTAAATTTTTATGGCTGTTGGGAGGAGTGGAGGAGACCTTTTTGCACAAAAGGGGAACAGGATCAATCTTTCCTACTTGCACTATAGCTCACCAGTTTGTAATAACTAAAGAAGGGTGGATCTTCCTCTATAAATTTTTGGATTGTTATAAGATGGCAGTATCTCATGCTCGTTTTTGTGACACAGAAGATTTCTTTAATTCTGCTCTTAGACATAGGATCAAGCTTCGTCCAAGTCAGCATGAATTCTACTTCCCTAAAGATATAATAAGGAATGAATATTCTCTCCAGGAGCAAGAAACAAAGAAAGAAAAATGGAGAGTCTATTCAAAGGTTTTGGAGTTTATTAATTGTTTTGACAAAGACTACAGTCCTCTTAATAATGCTGCAACTAATGCAGATAGGATAAATAAGCTCATGAGTACATTCTCAGAAATAATGGAGGTAATGAATGAAAAGAAACAACATTTTATTGATTCTTTTCCAGATAAAGCCATAGAAGTTATGAGGAAATTGGGTTTCACCCCTAACATAGGGGTAGGTCCACTGGTTGTGCGAAAGAGGACAGGATATATTGTTATTCAGGATCAAATGCCCATTGTAAACAAAGAAAATTAGTTAATTGAATCTACTAGTACTGTCCTTGAAGAAAGACCCCCTGAACCTACTCCCAAAAGAAGAAAAATAATAAGGGAAGAGGAATCCCATGATGAAGGTTACTCACCTTCCCAAACTCCAATGAGAATTGAGGAAGAGCAGCTCACCAATGAGCAAATTGAACAAATGGGGTCGCAAGGAGGAGTTTTTGTTACTCAAGCAAAAATTGATGAAGGGAACCCCTAGGAGCCTCCTGTGCCAAGTTTTGAATTAACTGTAGCAGATTTTAGAGGAAGGGAATTAGACCCTATTTTGGAAAAAGCTAGTCAGCAATTTTTGTCTGATAATAGTTTTGTAAAATCTAGGGCTTTCCATCAATTTGCATGGAGGGCAAACATGCATATTTTTGAACAAAGGTGTAGGAATATGAAAGCAGAGCATCCAGAAATGGATGAAGCCTCCATTAATAATCAAATAAAGGAACAATTGATACAAGAATTCTAGAATATAACCCCTGATGAGGGTAGACAGATGGTGAAAAATGCAAATATTTTATTATTGCCCAATTGGGATATTGTTGATGCCTTAATTTTTAATTCTGTGTCAAATAATTTAGGATTACAGGATCCAGATAAAAAGGAATTCTTGGGAATAGCATTCAGCAATGATCAAGCTGCCCTTGTTATGTGGTCACTAAGAAGAGGATCCAGGACTACTCCATTACAGCTTGATGATTCAGGACTAACAGGGAGTATCATTGTGAGGAGGGTCGCTGATACTTCAAATGTGCAGGCAGCCTACATGAATGTGGACTATTCTAAATTTTCCTTGGCCACTGCAGAAAGAGAAGAAAAGGAAATGACTGATTTGCAGAGTAAGTATGAAATAGTGGTGGATGCCTACAGTCAAGAAGTAAAAAAGAGAATTGAGTTGGAAAATAGGGTATCTCAATTAGAGAAGATACTTGGGAAAAGAAAGGTGGGAGAATCTAGTACACTTGGAATTGCGTACCCTTCACAGTCATTTGTTGGATCAACCCCTATCATTGAAATACCTGACACCCCTGAAAGGCCCCAATTCTATACTGTAGAGGACTTTGAAGCAGAAAAAATCAAATTACATGAGTTGCAGATAGAATTTAGAAATCAACAGGAAGAAAAATTGAAGCAGGGTGTGGTATATTTGAGGGATAAAATACAATGGTCAACTTTTTATGATCAGTTGACAAGAATTATAACCCTTATGGATGAGTTGAATAAAGAAAAGGATAGACTGACTTCTCTTGCGCAGAAATGGAGGGAGAGAAATAATGATATTACAATCATATGTATATCTGCAGTTCAAATGCCTTATCATCAAGTTGAGAAGATTTTTGATTTGTTAAATAAGCTAGAAAATTTTGGTGATGAAAGAGATTCTTTACAAAGAAGATTAACAATCTATTTTTCCAAATATATTGCTGAAAAATTCACCCTATTTTCTTGTGCTTTAGAATCTGTTGATACGGTAAAGGAAAAGGAAAAATGGAAAAGGGAGATAGATGAGTTATTCAATGAAAGAATAATAAACATCATGAGTGATACTGGCCACTAGTTCTGGGCAAAGACAAATGAAGAGCTAGTAAAAATATAGTTGTTTTATACTGCTATAAGTAAAGAATTTGATGATTTAGAAGAAAGTGAAAATTCTTTAATAAAGATAAAAAGAGAAGCTCTAAATTTTGATTGGCCAGATGATGATGTTTTTAATGAATGGAAAAATCAGTTTATGGAACAGATGTCAGGAGACAATGAGGAGGAAGATGCTAAAGTAACAGTTACCCTTGTAATTGGTAATGAAGACATGGAAGATCCCTAGATTAAAGTGAGTTTGCAAGTAACTGAAGATGATACATCACTTTTAGACCTCATGGCTATGTACTCCAAATATGAAGAATGATTGTAAGATCAGATCATATTTTCTTGTCTCAACAAATGAGAAGCATAACAGAAAGGGACCCACCAAGGAATGTTTGTTGTAATTAGCCTTTCTGTTATTTTGGTTCTGGTCTTTTTGACAAAATTGTAGGTAAGTGCCCCTTTTTCTAGAGGACACCTGTCATTTGTTTTTAGCCTAAAGCTTGTTGCATCTCACACTATTTAAGTGAGATCCCAAGGCTAAAGAGAGAGTCCAAATTCTTTTTCTTCTAAGTATTGTGCTTAGTCTAGTTTTTAGTCCAAATTTTGAAGGCAAGTTTGTAATGTATTTTTCTGTCAAATTTTCTGAAAATACATGAAGATAGAATGAACTGTGTTTCTTTTGGAAGGCTATTCTGAGTTTATTGTAAGAGATGTACCATTTTCAAAGGAAATGAATACAAACTATGAACTGTCCCCATATCAATTCTTTCTAAATATTGTCTCCTGCTCAATACTTAGCTACCTTGATGTTGTATGAGTAAACGCGTGTACAATTGAATGCAATCTAGTTAGGTTGTATATCCATCTATCATTGCTATTAATTCAATGGATTAAGTAAAAGCTTTGATGAATGTGATAAGATTCCTTAAGTATTGAAAAGGATTTTGAATGATAAATTCTGATAAGAATTGCTGATACAATTTGTTGTAAGGCAACAAATTAGATCTTAGATTTTGTTATAGACTCTGAACCCCCAATGGATTAGGCACTGATCAAGTTATTTCAGCTAAAGGAGAAATATCTTACAAATGGTTTTTCAAATTCATCATCAAATCAAATTTTACTTTTATTTCCTGTAGATCTTCAAAGTTGGCCAGCACTTGTCTACATGGAATTTGTTTTAGCTTCAGTTAGCCATTGTTGTTGAAAACATCTGCAGATCTATAGAAGACTTCTTGGCCATATCTGTTTATGGGATGTGTTTAGCAAGTTAGTAAGAATTATGTATATATTTGAGGATCTTGAAATGAGAATCAGAATGAAACTAAGAATAATCCTCATACAGTCGTTTCAGTTTTGAACCATCCCTAGGTATACCCACCCTGGTTGTGCAGAGCCAAAAGAGTAGAAAACCATTTGTGGTTTTGTTGAAGTTGGGTCCAAATATCTTACATACGCAATTGGTGATAAGAATAGGCTATTCTTTAAATTGTGTATGTACTGTCATTTTGGTATTAAGCATTTTTTCGCTTAGTAGTTTTAGTACCATTTTAAAACTCCAACAAATGTTAGTTAGTTTTATTTCATTATTGAATATTTAATGCATGCACATCAACTAATTTTTGTTTGTTAACTCTTGCTTCCAGTAGGTCAATTTCTTTAGCATACAACATACTACCTTATTTCTCACTCTTCTGAAGTGATGCCCTGTGAAAGACCTGCTTTGTTAAAGGCTACAAAACACACTGTTAGGTGTGACCCGATTAAGGGATTTCAACCACCCTATTAGGAGTGAGCTTGGTTAAAGGACTTTAGAACATTCATTTGGAATGTCACCCTATTAAAGAATTTCTTAATGGCTATTAGACCAAGCTAAGTGCGTAGGAGTTTCCCTAACTAATATAGTAATAATAAGGGCTTTTTGACCTGATTCAACTTACAACATAACTTGCAAATTTTAGATCTCTATTTAGTTCACAACTTCACTTGGCTTTTAGTCTATATAGCTCTGACAGCCTGTTCCTTCTTCAAGATTCAGTCTCCTTGAGTCTCCTTGCTCATTGTGCCAATACAATCACCCCTGAGGTCACTTATCGAAGCAAAGTCTCTGTACTATATTTTTCCTTCTCAATGCCTTCACCCTGACACCACACACTCTCTCCAACCTCTCATGCTTCTTGACCTATAACTCCTTAAGTAGGAGTTTAAAATACTTTTCCTGCTCTTGTTTTGGGTTTGAATGGATGAGGTAAGATACGATGTATCTTCCCCTTATCTTGTTTCTTGTAGAAACATCATGTGGAATCCACTTATATTCACATAAAAATGGTTAACCTAGAATTTTGTACCACCAGCTCACATCCTTATCTTCCATCTAGTTCACAAAATTTAAGGTAACAAACTTATTGGCTTAGATCTAGAAAATATTGTACTTTTCAAATAATGCAGCAACTTGGCACTATTGACTTTTTGATTCTTGACACATACTATGTTACTTGGCACCTACTACATTTTCACTTAGCATCAACTATGTTTTACTAATGCTTGACACCTGTTACATATTTCTCGACACCAAGTTACTTGGCACATATTGGCAATCTAGTCGACATGAACTAACTTTGCTCGGCACCCACTATAGACTTTGTTCAGGCTTTGCAAACAGTCTTTATTACAATTGATTCTTCTTAAGTTCTTCAGTGTAGCCAACCTTTGTATCTTCAAGTATATTACCAATAAATTATTTCACCAATGTCTTAACTGATCCTTGCACTTCATTACAAAATCATTACTCAACCTTTCCACTAGGTGTTGTTGTTACATCTTATTGATTAAATCCTCTTCATTAATTAGCTAAGTGATATTGCTTGGATCTTATAAGCAATTGTCTTACTAGAAAATAGCAGGTTTGACATCAGTGACAAAACAATGATTGAAACATACTTCTTCAACAATTTCACTAATTCATCAATGATATTTTCAATCAAATTCCAAAAATCTCCCTGTTTGGCATTGATGGAAAACCAAACCAATCAACCAAGTTACTTACATGAAAAACATAACTAAGTTAAAATAGCAAGATAATGCCAAAATGAATTTTTTTGTCATTAGTCTTTCATATCTCCCTATTTGCTAATACATACTATTTCCTTTGATCTACTCCCTCTTAGATCTATTATCCTGATTGATTTCTTTGCTTCTACTTCTCCCTCTTAGCTATTGTATCCCTTTCTCTGTCTATAGTTCTCTCTTTTCTTATGCTATTTCTCCCTCTTCTCTTCTACATCTTTAAACTTGATTAATTTCTTCTTGTAGCTTTCTTTCATCCACTTTGATCAATTTTTCTATTTCTCCCTCTTTGACAACAATGTCAAAGATTCAATGTATTAGCATCTTCAATTATGTAGATGTAGACTTTGCAGTGTTCATTTTCTCCCTCTATCACCATGCTTGTGACTGATTTGGAATTTTAGTACTTTAAGTACTTTAGGAAAAATCTAAAGTAGGATCCTCTACATCAATTTTTTCATTTAACAATTTGCCTATTTGATGTAGGGCAATTCTATTGTTGCTCAAACAGCCTTTGATAGGGGTATTACCCCTAGCTTACCTCTAAGATATTCATATGCATCCTTAGGTAATGGTTTTGTGAAGATGTTAGCAATATGTTCCTTTGAACTCACATATTCCATCTTCACCTCTTTTTCTTCCACTAATTCTCTTAGATAATAATACTTGATATTAATATGCTTTTTTTTGGTGTGCATCACATGATTCTTTGATATGTTGATGGCACTGGTATTGTCACAATAAAGTATCATTGATTCAGTTGTCTCTTCCTTCATACCTTTGAGTAGATGCTTGATCCAAACAACTTTTGTATAGTTTATGATAGTAGCAACATGCTCAACTTCAGCTATGGATTGTGAGGTACAACTTTTCTGTTTGCTAGTCCAAGTGACTAATCTTCTACCTAAAAATAGTGCTCCTCCACTGGTGTTTTTTTTTTCATCTATATTACCTCCCCAATCTACGTCAGTGTAGGCCTTCAACTCAAACTTTTCAATCCTCTGATAATATAAGCCAAAGTCATCTATTCCTTTTAGGTACCTCATTATTCTCTTTATTGCCATAAGATGATTTTCTCTTGGGTTTTCAAAAAATCTTGCCACTATTTCAATAGATAATGAAATGTTTGGTCTACTATGTACAACATACTATAGCTTTCCAATCATTGATCTATACATTGTCTGATTCACTTCAGTTGATTCATCATTCTTGGATAACTTGTGTCTTATTATCATTGGTGTACTAACTGGTTTTGAATCCTCTAAGCTAAATTCTTTGAGTATCTCCTTGATATATTTTGATTGGGTCACAAATATGCCATATTTTAGTTGATATACTTGCAATCTAACAAAGAATTTGATTTCCTGAAACATTGACATCTCAAACTCATATTTCATCTGATCAGTAAAATCTTTACATAGGGCACCTTTCCTCCAAATGTTATATCATCAACAAAGATTTTAGATATCAGAATATCCTTACCATTTTTAGCCTTGATATATAGGTTGTTTTTTTCATCTATTCTCTCAAATCCAATATTTACAAAATATTTGTGAAGTCTCTCATACCAAGCTCTAGGTGCTTGTCCCAAACCATAGAGTGCTTTATGTAGTTTGCATACCATATCCTTGTTGTTGTCATCAACAAATCCCTCTGGTTGTTCTATGTAGACTTCATGTTCTAGTATATCATTTAGAAAGGAAGACTTTACATCCATTTGGTAGACTTTAAAACCTTTGTAAGTAGCATATGCAAGTAGAGTTCTTACTCCTTCCATCCTTGCAACAGGGGAAAATGTTTCCCCATAGTCTAGTCTTTCTTCTTGAGTGTAACCTTTATAGACTAGTCTAGCCTTGTTTTAGGTGATCTCACCATTATCATCTAACTTGTTCCTAAATACCCACTTGGTACCAATCACATTCTTATCAGTTGGTCTTGGAACTAAATTCCAAGTTTTGTTCTTCACTATCTACTCAATCTCCTCTTCCATAGCTTTGCACCAACCATCATCTTGTAGTGCATCTCTCACTATCTTGGGTTCAATCTTTCTATGTAGACATGATTCATCTCTTAGTCTATTCTTTGTCATTGGTCTAGCTTCCTTGTCACCAATGATTCTTTTAGTAGGGTGATGTCTTCTCACATACTTGGATAGCCTTGGTTCTATCCTTGTTTCCATGTTTGTTCTTTAAGCTTTAGAGTCACTATGCACATCTCTTTTAGGTAGCTCAACATCTCTTTCATGTGTACTGATTTTAGAATTAGAATGTACATTTTTTTCATTCTGCAACTTGGCTTCTGAATGCAACTTGACATTCACTAGTTGTAACTCGGTAGATACTAAAACTTGTTGCTGGTTGACTATGGAATTGGCAACTTCTTCTTTAGTAGGCCTTCCTTCATAGAAGAATACAAAAGATTTGTACTCCTCTTGTTTTTCAATGGATTCATTATCTTGAACTTTTGTATTCTCATCAAATTTTACATTTACACTCTCCAAATTTTTGTTAGTGTTAGTATTTAAATACTTATATGCTTTACTTCTAGTGGAGTATCGAAGGATTATACCTTCATCACTCTTTTCATCAAACTTGTCATTTCTAGAATCTTTAAGAATATAGTATTTACAACATAACACTTTGAAATTTTTTGCATTGGGTGAGTGACCATACCATAATTCAAAAGGTATTGTGTTTGTACCTTTCTTGATTTGTACTTGATTTAGGGTGTAGACAGCTGTGCTTACTACTTCTCTCCAATATTTTAGAGAAACATTCTTCTCCATCATCAATGTTCTCGCATAGTCCATTACTGATCTATTCCTTCTTTCTATAATTCCATTCTATGGAGTTCTTGGTGCTAATGTTTGTCTCTTGATTCCTTTGTCATTATAGAACATCTCAAATCCTTTTGATATGAACTCTCCTCCTTTTTCTAATCTTAGGCATTTAAGATTCTTATCTGTCTCTTTTTTAACCCTTACCAAATACCATTTGAACATTTGAAAGGTGCCATATTTTTTCTTTAAGAATATGGTAGTCATCATCCTAGAGTAATTATCTAAAAATAACATTATGTATCTATCTCTCTTGCAACTTTGTACTTCAATGGATCCACACAAGTTAGTATGAACAGTCTCTAAAACATATTTTGAAGTATAGGTTTTTCTTTTGAAACTAGACTTGGTCATTTTGCCTAACTGACATTGTTTGCACATTATATTGTTAGACTTCTTTAGTCTAGGCAAACCTCTTACTTTCTTCATATTGCTGATGCTAATCAAGTTATCAAATTTGACATGATAGAGCCTTTTTTTCCATAACCACACATCATTAGTTTTAACAATAAGGCAAGTGGCATCATCAATATCTAGATAAAATAGATTGCTCCTAGTTTAGTCCCCTTTTCCTATCAAATTTATATGTGCCAAAAATCTTGGCAATTTTGTTTCCAAATTCAACTTTGCAACCTATATTTCTCAGTTGTGACACTCTCAATAGATTGTAATTCAATCCTTCAACATAATATGCATCATCACATGCGATCTTTTCTATGAGCTTAATGGAACATTTTCGTTTTATTAAACATGGAACATCATTACCAAATCTAACACTATTTCCATCATAATGAGTTAATGCAGTGAACTTACCTTTGTATCCTATCATGTGGTGTGAGAAACCATTGTCAATGATCCATTTTTCATTCTTGCTCACACAAGTTACCAATGCAGTTGCTTCATCTTCATCTGATTCATCCTTCATACCAACATAAACTACTTCATCATCATTTTCATCTAAGTCACCACCTTCTGCAATATAGCACTCTTTGCCTTTGTCTTTGTATTCTCTGCTATCTTCACTCCTTTTGCCTTTGTATTTGTCATTTCCTTTAAATTTTCTCTTCTCTGGACACCTAGTAGAAATATATCCTACTTCATTGCAATTGAAACAAATAATGGGCAAGTTACCTTTGAATTTACCTTTTCCTTTGTGAAATCTCCTTGCTAGCAATGCTTCCAACTATTCAACGTCTTCTTTTTTAGTTTCACTATCATTGGACACATTCTTTATCCTTCTCTTCTTCCTTTGCTTCATTTCATCAGAATCTTTTAGCAACAGCTTAGCCTTGAAAGTAGATTCAAGACTCTCTGGGCTATAGTTGTCAAAGTTGGATAACTCAAATATAGTGAATCTTCCCACTATACCTTCAAGAGATAGTTTATTTCCTGGTACACATCTCAACTCTTGGATGGCTGATACTCTAATAGAATAGATGGGAAGAAAGGTTCTTAAAAATTTGCTAAGAATAGTTTCATCTCCTAGATGACCAGTAGAACTTCTTATTTCACTTACTACTTCCTTTATTCTAGAGGCATATTGAGCAATGTTCTCACCTTCCTCCATTCTCATATCATCAAACTTTCCTCTGAGGCTTTCTCCTTTTTCTCTTTAGACATTCTTATCTCCTCCATAAATATTTGTTAGGGATTCCCACATTTTGAATGTAGAGGTACATCCCTTGATGCCATCAAATTCAATGTAGCTAATAGCAAAGGCAATCTCCAACATTGCCTGATTGTGTTCCCTCTTCTTCTTCATATCTTCTGCAGTAGGAACACCATCTGGATCAGCATTTTCCACTTTAATTGAATTGTGTGCATGGTCACCTATTAATCCAAAGTGCTGCTTCATTAAACTTTTCCATGTAGTGAAGTTGTCTCTATTAAGCTTAGGAACTTCTCTCTTTGACATCTTGGTCTTTGTGCTTCTAGTACATTTAAACTAGATTAGCAAATGGCTTTGATACCAATTGTTAGAATTCTTTAGAGTAACTAACTAGGGGGGGTGAATCAGTTAATCAAGGTCTAATAAAACTTTTCACTTATCCTAGTGAGCTCGTTAAACATTCATGCATCCAAGCTTATCAATCCAAACTTGTAGGTTACTAATAAATAAACATATAGCAATAAAATATGAAAGATTAACACATAACACAATGATTTAGGTGGAAATCGGATTTGGAAAAAATCACCAGTAACATGCTACCTAGTTTCTCACTCTTCTAAAGTGATTCCCTATGAAAGGCCTACCTTGTTAAAGGCTACAAAACACACTATTAGGTGTGACCTAGTTAAGGGATTTCAACCACTCTATTAGGAGTGAGCTTGGTTAAAGGACTTTGCAATATTCACTTGGAATGTCACCCTATTAAAGGATTTCTCAATGGCTATTAGACCAACCTAAGTCCATAGGATTTTCCCTAACTAATACAATTGCTACAAAGTAACAATAAAGGCTTTTTGACCTGATTCAACTTACAACATAACTTGTAGATTTCAAATCTCTATTCAGTTCACAACTCTTCTTGGCTTTTAGTCTCTACAACTTTGATAGCTTGTTCCTTCTTCAAGCTTTAGTCTCTTTGAGCCTTCTTTCTCATTGTGCCAATACAATCACCCCTAAGGTCACTTATCGAAGTAGAGTCTTTGTACTCTATTCTTCCTTCTCAATGCCTTCACCTTGACACCACAAACTCTCTCCAAACTCTCTTTCTTCTTGACCTATAACTCCTTGAGTAGGAGTTTAGAATACTTTTCTTGCTCTAATCTGCCTACTCTTATTTTGGGTTTGAATGGATTAGTTAAGATATGATGTATCTTCCCCTTATCTTGTTTCTTCTAGAAACATCATGTGGAATCCACTTGTATTCACCTAAAAATAGTTAACCTAGAATTCTTTACCACCAACTCAACATCCTTATCTTCCATCTAGTTCACAAAATTTAAGGTAACAAACTTATCAGATCAAATATGGAAAATCTTTGACTTTTCAAATAATGTAGCAGCTTGGCACTATTGACTTTCTGATGCTTGACACATATCGTGTTACTTGGCACCTACTACATTTTCACTCAACATCAACTATTTTTTACTAATGCTCGACACCTGTTACATTTTTCTCAACACCAAGTTACTTGGCACACACTAGATTTTCCATTTACTCGACACATATTGGCAATATTCTCAGCATGAACTAACTTTGCTCAGCACCCACTATAGACTTTGTTCAAGCTTTGCAAATAGTCTTTCTTACAACTTGTTCTTCTTAAGTTATTAAGTGTATTCAACCTCTGTATCTTCAAGTATATTATCAATACATTATTTCACCATTGTCTTAACTAATCCTTACACTTCATTACAAAATTATTACTCAACCTTTCCACTAGGTGCTATTGTTACATCTTATTGATTAAATCCTCTTCATCAATCAACTAAGTGATAGTGCTTGGAACTTATAAGAAGTTGTCTTACTAGCAAATAGTAGGTTTGACATCAGTGAAAAAATAATGATTGAAACATACTTCTTCAACAATCTCACTAATTCATCAATGATCTTTTCAATCAAATTCCAACAATAATGTGTGATACAAAAATTGGTTCTTTTGGTAGTATTGAGTTGTAAGGGATTACAAATGTAATTAGGTTGTAATCACTAGATAATAATAATATTGGACTTGTCCTTTGTGGACATAGCCAAGGGATTGGGTGAACTACATTAAATCCTAGTGTCTTCTTTCTCTTATGTGTGATCTATAATTTTTTTGATATTAGTTATATTTGCATGTGACTGTTATTTCTGCCCGAGGTTAATCCTAACAACCTACTAGAGAATTTATGTCAAATTTTTGTAAATTTATTCAACCATATACGTATTTATTTTTTCTAAGTGTCAAGTAGAAAAATTTAAAACACTAAGAGAATCTTTTCCACTCAGAACAATCTTATTTGTTGTTGACTTTGTAGAGAATTACTCTTTCATTTCTCAAAAACAACTTCAAGTGGAATACTACTTTGCAGAGCAGGTTACTATTATGGTTCAAGTGTCTTATCAACATGCACAAATTGATTTGGATGGTGTGGAAAGTACAAATCAAGCACGAGTCATTAAAAAAGATTCACTTTTACATTAGTGATGACAAATAATATGACACACATTTTATGGAACATTATTTTAAGAATTTTTTTAAATATTTGAAAAACAAAGGCATAAAAATGGAAAAACATTTTGTATGGTTAGATGGATGTGCAACACAATTTAATCCACTAGACCATTTTATACATTATGTTGATATCATTGATACCTTAATATGCCACACAGTTAGATTTTTTTTTAGAGTGGACATGGAAAGGGTGAGCATACTAGTGCAGGAGCTAGTATCAAACATGCTTTAAGAAAGTATCAAATGGACTATAAAAGATATCATATTATTAATGCTCATGATGTGATTGAGTGGTGCAAAACACATTCAACAGTGCTAGCAAATATAGATAACATGCTACCACAAGCGGATTGAGTCATACCATTCAAAGTGTTTTGGGAGGTACCAAGTATAAATTATTTTGAATATCATAATTGAATCAAATTTATATTTTATATGGTATGTGATAACTAAATTATAGTACACACATGTTTAAAACTCATTTTTTATATGTATGTATGGACCTTACATTTAGGTGTCCATAGAAGATCAATGCATGCATGCAAGAGGGTAGAGACGACACAATCTTTGCATTCAGTTATGAGTATAGATAGTAATGTGTGGTCATTTTACATAAGAGAATACTCATGTTTTTGTCTTGGTTGCTGAGGAAAACTATGATGGTTGCATTGAATGGACTTTGGTGCCACTATATGTTATCAATACAAATGAGTTTGAGGAAGAAAACTATGATAATATTCCATTGATTTCTAGTGATTATGACAATATTCAAGATTAAGCATAGTTGGTATGTATGTATATACATACAAGTTTATTTTTTTCATAATTTTTATTAATTTATTTAGTATATATACTCATGTAAAAGACATATGGAATTTATATACATATCCTTTGTGTAGGCAATATTTTTGTAGTCATGGTAGAATTTGAAAATGTAGAAGGTATTAGCTATTATTTATTGTGTTGCACCATACCAAGGGACAAGCTAACAAAGAATAAAATAATTGATGAAATTATGTTTCCCACAAGTTAGTATATATTTGAATCATGTACATGTATGAATGTCTATTTTTTTATAAATTTAAATGTATTGACTTATTTGATTGGTGTATGCAGGTTTTATTATTGTAAAGGGAACATATTCGAAGCAAAATAGAGTACTTAAAAATGGGATTCATTCCACTGATTATCAACCTAACAATAAGGTATATCAGTATAATAACCATGTTATTGCCACTAGTCTAACTCTTCATCTAGTCAAAGAACTTGGAATATGTAAGTGGAATATTGATATTGATGATCACAAGAAAATATGAAATGTTATCTAGCAATGAGCTGACCCACTTGATATGAGATAGAAACAACTTGTAATTTGAAACAACTTGAACATTTTGAAATTTGGTTAAACCATTTGAAATTTGGAATTTGGCTCAACAATTTGAAATTTGAAATTTGGTTCAACAATTTGAAATTTTTTGAACTAATTATATATTACTTTTATTCTTTCATTGAAATCTTGTAACTAATTATACAAATTAGGAACTTGTATACAACTAATTAGGACATGTTCCTTGAGGGGAAGAAATTCAAATAGTTGTCTTAAGGGGATGAAATTAGGACTTATAACTAATGACATATTAATTTTACTCTTTCATTTAACTTATCAAGTTTAAATTGTGATTTGTAACTAATTATAGAAATTAGGAACTTATATGCAACTAATTAGGACATGTGCCTTGAGGGGAAGAAAATTGAAAACTTGTCTTAAGGGGATGAAATTAGGACTTGTAACTAATTATATATTACTTTTACTCTTTCATTTAAATTTTCAAGTTTAAAGTGTGATTTGTAACTAATTATAGAAATTAGAAACTTATATGCAACTAATTAGGATATGTTCCTTGAGTAGAAGAAATTCAAACACTTATCTTAAGGGGGTGAAATTAGGACTAGACTTTAATCATATTAATCATATCTAAATATCACTTGCATTATTAGGAATTAGGAATTATATAACTAATTAGGAATTATGTAAAGTTAATTACCTAACCCTAACCTTAACCAATTTCATATGTATACATCAATTTCATAAACCAACATAATGTACCATAATCTAACATGTAAAAGAATGACTAAATTTTTGGGTTTCTATCTATAAGTCAAATTCTTTCAAACATATGATCTTGATAAATTTATTCTAGCTAAGTTATATATGGTCTCACACTTTTCCAATTTGAAATGTCTATTAAATGCATGTTTTATACTAGTTTCTATCCAATTACTAAAGAAATAAACTTATTTCAAAAAACTAATGTCTGAATAACTCTTACTTTTTTTATTATATTTGTTTAAGTTGACATAGAAACACCATTTTATAGAGCTCAAAGTCAAGAATATTCTCATATAGATTTCGTAGTGTTTTAATTAGATATAACATATTGTAATTAAAAAATTCTATAATTACACAATTTAACACTCGAGAAGATATCCATTTTGAGAAAAAATAAATATTAAATCATATAAAAATAAACAAAAACTTAAATGAAATTCTAGAGGAGAAATTCCTCTTCAAGAGTGTATAATTTTTCTTTTGGTTGGAATAGATTTAGTTTGAAAAATGTCGTGGGAGATGAAAACTATCAATTTCAAGCGAGTTGAAATTTGAATCACTATAAAAGGGAAAATATAGGTCTAAAGCCATTTTTATTTTTTATTGTTCTAGCTACATATGTTATTTATAACATAATATGAGATCAAAGGGAAATAAGTTTATTTCCATATAATTTTGTGGTGGGAATTAGACCCCTAATTTTCAACATTTTTTAGCAACTAAAAAGTAATATTTAAAAAATAGGAAAATACATAAAATCTTATTCCAAATAATTATTAAAAATTATAATCCTAAACTTCACCCATGTCTACACATTCCATTAGTTTACTTCATTTTCAAATTCTAAATAATGATGCCAGTTTTTGTTAGTCTCATAATAGTTTTGACATTTGAGTGCCAACACACTTAACCACCTTCTACATTGAAGCCAAGTACACTATGTATGCCAAGTCAGAATTCCAATAGGTGTCGAATGATCTTTAGGTGCCAAGCAATCTTTAGGTGATGAGTGAAGATCAAGTGCCAAGTGACTAGAAGTGTCGAGCATGATACAAGTGCCGAGTAATATTTAGGTGCCGAGTCATAGATGATGTTGAGCAAGATAGAATCCCTATAGGAGCCAAGTGAGCTAGTTTCTTATATGTTACGAGCATCAGGAATTGGAAAGTGCCAAGTAATACAGAATGCGCATATGAGATTGAAAAGGCACAAACTCAGATGTAAACCATTTTTATGGCCGACATATGATGAATCTCGAAGGATCTAAGTGATAAGATTGAATCTTTTGTATTTCCTATGCAATCTACATGTGGCCAATAAGAAAAATGGAGAAGGCATGCAACCAATAATGAAAGTGCAAGGAATGAGTGGGAAATAAAGATTCAATATGGATCGTAGATCCATACCTAACCTTAAGTCTTTGAAAGTCTTTATAAGGAAGACAAAATCTCATTTTGAAGATGATAAAAGAGAAGTATATGGGAAGCTATAGTGAAATTCATAGTGAAGAGTGAAAAGACTTAGAGGAAAAGAACATCAATTAGATATTTTGTTGATCAAAACAAAGCAAGGGATATGAACATATATCAGATCTTAGAGAATCAAGATCAGAGAGAGCAGATCAAGTGCCTAAATTTAGCAATCAAGGATTGTAAGCTATTAGGTTTATTGTACCTAATACTCTCTAGCAATTGTATTAGAAAGAAAATCCGATGTTGATAGGTTAGCTTAACAGCTAGGTTATAAATCCTTTAATAGGGTGACACTTAATGAAAAGTGTTTGTAAATCCTTTAACTAGGTCACTATTGATATAGTGGAAAGACTTTAACAAGGTAGGCCTTTCACAAGGCAGACCATTAGAAGTGGTCAAAATAATTATTGCTGCAGTGATTTTGTGGGTATCATCTCCACCTTAGTTTTACCTTCTTATTCCTGTAGGGTTTCTGGGTTACCAAAATCTAGTGTTATGTGTTGTTGTTGCATGTGTTTACTTCATGTTTATTTCATATTTTTACATGCATATAATATACTTTTAGTTAAAAAATTTAATGCATAAAGTGTACTAATTCTGATTCACCCCCCCCCCCCCCCCCCACAAGAAGCATTCTTCACATTTGAATATTCTAACAATTGGTATCAGAGCTTAGGTTCTCAGAAGGTAAAGCCTAATAGCTTGGATAAAAAGGTCAGAAGATGGAGGTCTTCAAACTTGGAAAGATAATAGAAAATCAAGTGATTGATGTTCAACTTTCTCTACACAAATTGGAGGAAGCTAGAGAAGAATTACAAAAATCCTTAAAAAAAAGGAAGGATGTAGCCATAGTTGAAAATGATACAAACTACAAGGAGGTTGATACCACAAAAGTGTTTGCCAATGGTGATACTAAAGAGTTCAATGCAGCAATAGTAGAACTGATGGAAATGAATAAATCTCAAGCAGAAGAAATCAGAATCTTGAAGATTGAAGAAGAATCACAAGCCATAATGCTTTGTGAAGTGACTAAACAAAAGAAAAGGGCTATTGAAGAAAAAGCCATGATAGAAGATGACAAGTGAAATCTTACAAATAGATTGGAGGAAAAGACAATTGAGTTTGAAATAATCTCAAACATGCAGCTAGAAACCTTAAGCCAAATGATGAATGCACATCATGAGCTAAATATGAAGGACATTGAGATCTCTACACTGAAGATGCAAAATGAACAATTATAGAATGATTTGAGAAGAGAAAAGGAAATTTCAGAGAGCTTCAACAAACCTAATGAAGCCATCAAGTACTTTGAGTAGTTACTAAAATTCCCAAGGTCCAGCAATGACACTCAAGGATTAGGATATACCAGCACTGAAGAAGGAGAGTCATCCAAGACTAGAGAAGAAAAGAACAACAAAGGTAAGAACACCAAACCTACCTATTATTTTTGTAGTAAGAAAGGACACAATTTTAATGTGTTTAGGAGCAATAATTCCCATCAGCATGATAACCCTAAGAGTGCAAGCTATTGTCATAAGTGCAAGAAGCAAGGACATCAAGCACATGAATGCAGAACTAGGATTATCAAGACACCAAGATTTGAAAGTCACTGCTACAATTGCAAGAAGTATGGACATAGAGCCTTTGAATGCAGATCAAAGCCCATGTGGACATTAAATCAACCAGCAAATACAAAAGGCAATGGAAATCACTACTGTTGGGATTACAACACTAGGTATAGCTATCATTACTATCAGGAATATGGACATGTTCCTGAAAATTGCATAAGGACACATTTTAGAGGAAACTACAATAGATGGTTGAATCAAACCACATGTTTCAATTGCTTGAAGACTGGTCATATTAGTCAAAATTTCCCAACAAGGGCCAAAGCACCAAGTTCTGAGTTCAATAAAGGGAAGGCAAAGGTAGGCATTGAACACATCAGAGGAGAAATGAATAAGACATGAAAGAAGAAAAAATGAGTGCAACACATCAAGTGAAGGGATCACTTCACCCAATGGGTCAAGTGATCACACTTCATCAAACTAAGCATGAATAAGGTGTATGGGACTGATATACAAAGTCATATCATACATCAGTTCCAAGACAAAGAAGTATTGCAAAGAAGAAATTAGCATAAGAATAGATGCCAAGTCAAGATTTGAAGTTCTTGCAAATACTGTTGAGTCATCCTTAGATGTTGAGTAAAGCCCCAATGCATGTCAAGTTGCTAATAGTGTCTGAGTTGATGGTTGATGCCAAGTTGAGAAATGTCAACTGAAGCTTAATCATCTTGAAACCTTCAAGTGCTGAGTTTACAGCTATACAAGCACTAAGCATTTAATGCTATGTTTTGAAGGGTATAAAGTCAATTTTTGATCATTTCTCGCCATTCAAACATAGAGAAAAGACAAGAAGAGCACAGGAGAGATCAAAGAACTGCATCAAAGCCATTTGCACAGATTTCAATAGAGATTCAACATAAATTTCATCAATCAAAGGTATTTATCAAGTGTCAAGCTACATAGTGTTAAAGTTTTTAATCTTTAAAACCCTAGATCGGTATAATGGCTTCTAGTTCTAAGAACCCCAAGGAAAAAGAAGGTCATGAGGTTCAACTGGTCAGTAATGAGGTTAAAAAACCTAAATTTAGGCCAATTCTAGAAGTCGCCTACAAAAATGATCCTGTTGGCACATTATCCATTATTCCATCCAAAGTAGTCATGGTGCAGGATGTACGAAAGTGTTATAAATGAAAAATTGGTGCCATAAGTGATCTTGAAATATTCCAAGCCTATGAAAAACTATGTGAGAACAAGATTTTGAAGGATGAATTCCAGATAGTTAAGAGAAAGGGTTTGACCAATGCCCTAGTTTACCCTATAGGATTCAAAATTGAATGGATACGAATTGTTTTATGTAGAATTCATGATGGATTTTTTTGGCTAGAAAAAGGCCCAATAAAGATTACAAAAAGGATAGTTCATAGGGTTGTTGGTTTCCCAACCCTAGATCAGACTAAGATCCTACGTAGTGATTCCAAAGAGATTATTGAAAATAATACAGGTGCAAAATGGAATAAGAGGGTTATGACTATTGATACTATCACTAATCCTCTTCTAGATTTTGTTGTGAGAATAATATCCCACAAATTCTATCAATCTAGAAAATTGAAGAGCATGTCATGCATAGTTGTTGATGTAGCCTACAAACTGGTAAAGAGAGATCACACATATGATCTGTCAAAACTTTTGTTGCAACAGATAAATGAAAACCTAGGAGCAATAAGGAGAACAAAAGGTTCTCAATGCAAATTCGGTTCAGTTATTATGTTTATATTCTTCTAAATTATGGAAGAGTTTCCTTCTTTAGGAAAGGTAAATTGAAATCCTAACAAAACTATAATTACACAAATTAATGAGTTTATTGATCAGATGGGTGACAACTTTGAAGCCCATATGACAAGCTATTTTGAGGATTTCAAGAAATCCATGAAGCAAAGGGTAAGAATACTAGTTTCCTTAGTGGAAAGACATATCAATGACATATGCTTCTTAATTGATATTGATTTCACCTATATCCAAGCAGCTGTTCCAAGGGTGAGATGGCTAAGGCCATTTGGTTATGAACTAGATGTGGATGAAGCATCATCAGTAATCACTGCATTACTTGCAGAAGAAATAGACAAGTCTACCAAGCCTTTTGGCACATATGATGTTTTTAAATCCAAAATTGAAATAGAGTTAAAGAATGCCTCCATAATAAAGAAAAAAGATAAATTGGTAAAGAAAATAAAGAAGAAATCTGGTGAAGGAATTGAGGCTGAAG
Source organism: Cupressus sempervirens (assembly GCA_028749045.1). Taxonomy (NCBI): domain Eukaryota; kingdom Viridiplantae; phylum Streptophyta; class Pinopsida; order Cupressales; family Cupressaceae; genus Cupressus; species Cupressus sempervirens. Next base: position 794,267,979 of record CM053786.1, on the reverse strand, counting down.
CAGAAGAAGATGATGATGATGAGGAGGAGGATGAACAAGGGCAAGGCCAAATGGAATTGACTCAAGGCCTAGCTGAAGATAAGGAGGAAGGTTTTGAGGAAGAAGAAGATGAGGAAGCACCAACCCAAGCTGAGCCAAAGAAAAGAAAGGCAATAGTACAGCCTCTAGCCTAGCCCAAAGCAAAGAAGGGTGCTAAGCCAACTCAAGCCAAGCCACAGATAGAGGAACGCTAAGCCAAGGAATGCATCAAAGAGAAAAATAAGGCCATTGAATAGATTGGTGAAGAGTAGAGGAAAAGAAGAAAATATGTATCACAACCATATTTTGATGAGGACGAGAGAACAGAGTCAGAAGATATTAGCCAATTCAGAGTGTTAAGTCATCATCCCAAATCAGCCATAGATAAAATTTGTGAAAATATTAAGAATGTAGATTTTACTAATTTGAAAAGCATTGATTTCAACAAACTAAGTAAGGAAGAGAAAAACAAAATAAAGGAATCAATATATGCCATGATGGTTGAATTCAAGTATACACCTCTAGAGCTAGACAATACCATGCCTAGAGAATTATATAAGATAATTGAAAATAAATGGCATTATTGTCTGAAAATTGAAAAGTAGATAAGAGAATCTACCTTAGCATAGGTGATGCTTGAACTAACAAGAGGTCAAATAACAAAGGCTAATAAGAAATATAATGGCAATTTCACACCAAAGTATAGAGCCTTTAGTATCTTACAAAACAAGATTGAAGATGTTGTTAGTAAGACAAGAAAAATATGGAAGTTGATATATGGTTTGACTACTATCAAGGATGGAGAAGAAGATCCCCTTGATGGACAAAACACTAAACATGAAGATAAGGCAGAGCCTAGTGAGAAAGTGGAGGAAGAAGAAAAGAATACAGAAAAAGGAGAAGAAGAGAAGAAGGAAGAAGAAAAGAAAGATGGAGAGGAGAAAGAAAAAGGTGAGGAGGAGGAGACACAAAAACAAGATGAAATGGAAATAGTTGAGTAGGAGCAACAACAAGACTAGAGTGTGCAAGACACATAATTGCCACCTTCTAGCCGTCCTCATGTAACCATCACACTTGCAGACACTATAACTGTAAAGGATGTTCCTGACACTTCTACTCAGAATATCAATTCTTTAATTGTAGAGAATCTCAAAAGAATCCTTGACCAATCCACACAATAAGAAAAGTTATGTACAGATCTAGTATTGGTCAGTGTGGATGAATTACAAAAGGTCATAGCTGCCACAATTAGAGATAAGGTAAATCCACAAGAACCACCTTCCATCATCTCTACAACTACTAGTGGTCAACTTCAAATGCAAATAATTGTTTCTTCAAGAACAATTGACACCATAGTGCTGAAGCTGAGTGTAGTAAGAGACAAAGAAATAGAACAAATAGGACAGACTGTTACATTTGATCCTATAGCACAAACAAAAGGTGCACTTCCTCACATGTCTATAATTGAACAAGGTAGTAAACAGAAGGAGAAGGAAGTAGAGAAAAACCATAAAGAGGAGGAGACAATACAAACATTGATAAATTTTCCTACCTTGGGAACTCCTTTGAAATAGCCAAGCAATGATGCAATGCCACTACAAATGTCAACACTAGGATCAAGTACAACAAAAGTTTCAAGGGTGCTTCACTATGGAGACCTTGAATTAGATGAGGAGATAGTCATACCTAGTGATGACTCCAAAACAATAAGCATTGAATAGAAGAAAGAGACAAAAGATACTCAGGAAGGAATATAAACAAAAGAAAACATTACATGAGATTAAGGACATCTTTATGGATGCCTTCAATTTGCAGTCACCAAATGAGACAAAGCATATAATGGAACAATTGTCAGATATTCCAGGTGACAAATGAAGACCAAGAAACTAATGTAAAACTTATGGAATGGTCTGAAAGGAAATTCCAAGGGAAAGTAAAGGAGAAAATATCTAGTGAAATTGCACGTTCCCAGGTTGAATTGGCAAAGATGATTGACAAAGTGAAAAAGGTACTTGAGAATATATTCTCATTATACAAAAAGTTGTGTGACTTTTCATACTTCACACAGGAGACAAGCCAAAGAATAATAGGCCTAGAGAGAAATCTGAAGATTTCAAGCATGCAGCTACCAAAAGATCTAGCTCAAAGTGAAAAGCACTTTAATCAAATGCTTCACACCCAGAAAGAAGTAGCTATATTGATAGCAGAAGAGGCCACCATCAATTCCAAACTAATATAGCTCCAATCTTCCATTACCCCACATTTGGAAGTACTCCATAAAGAATAGGCTTATGCTGAAACTATTCTCAAGAAAGATCCTAATCTTTCTACTTTAGATGGACTTGTTCACCTTCCTGCAGAGACTACCATCTAGCACAAGTCATTGGGAATTGCTTTTCATAATTGGGATGCAGCTCTCAAGATGATTATGGAGGTAAATAGTGCATTTTTGGAAAAATATGGTCTTAACCCTTAGTACCCTTTTACATTTGTGTCAAAAAGGGGGAGATAAACAAAATGAGGGAGATATAATAAGGGAGGTATAACAAAGGGCGAGATACATTGTATAACATAGGTATAAAGTACAGAAATAGCTAAAGAGTATCTGATTTATCAAAATTTTAGTTACAGGAATGGATGGCACAATTAGCTCAGGGGCATTTATAAGAATTTTAAGGTATATTATTCCTTGCAAAAAATTTGAACAAGTTTTTGAGATTTTGTGCATATGCTGAACAAAATGAATAATGTACCTATAAGGTCAGATAAATAATGCTTAGTTAAGTGTTTTTTACACTCATGTCAAAGGGGCAGATTGTTGGTCTTAGAATGGTTTTGACATTTGAGTGCCAACACACTTAACCACCTTCTACATTGAAGCCAAGTACACTATGTATGCCGAGTCAAAATTCCAACAAGTGTCGAATGATCTTTAGGTGCCGAGCATGATACAAGTACCAAGTATTATTTAGGTGTCGAGTCATAGATGATGTCGAGTAGGATAGAATCACTACAGGAGCTAAGTGAGCTAGTTTCTTATATGTGCTAAGCATTAGGAATTGGAAAGTACCGAGTAATACAAAATGGGCATATGAGATTGAAAAAGGCACAAACTCAGATGTAAACCATTTTTATGGCTAGCATATGATGAATCTCGAAGGATCTAAGTGATAAGATCAAATATTTTGTATTTCCTATGCTAGCTACATGAAGCCAATAAGAAAAATGGAGAAGGCATACAACTAATAATGAAAGTGCAAGGAATGAGAGGGAAATAAAGATTCAATATGGATCATAGATCCATACGTAAGTCTTTGAAAGTCTTTATAAGGAAGACGAAATCTCATTTTGAAGATGATGAAAAACAAGTATATGGGAAGCTATAGTGAAATTCAAAGTGAAGAGTGAAAAGACTTAGAGGGAAAAAATAGCAATAAAATATTCTGTTGATCAAAACAAAGCAAGGGATATGAACATATATCAGATCTCAGAGAATCAAGATCAAAGAGAGTAGATCAAGTGCCTGAATTCAGCAATTAAGGATTGTAAGCTATCAGGTTTATTATACCTAATACTCTATAGCAATTGTATTAGAAAGGAAATCCTATGTTGATAGGTTAGCTTAATAGCTAGGTTATAAATCCTTTAATGGGGTGACACTTAATGAAAAGTGTTTGTAAATCCTTTAACCAGGTCATTATTGATATAGTGTAAAGCCTTTAATAGGGTAGGCCTATCATAGGGCAGATCATCAGAAGTGGTCAAAACAATTATTGTTGCAATGATTTTGTGGGTATCATCCCCACCCTAATTTTACCTTCTTATTCCTAGAGGGTTTCTGGGTTACCAAAATCTAGTGTTATGTGTTGTTAATGCATGTGTTTACTTCATGTTTATTTCATATGTTTACATGCATGTAATATACTTTTAGTTAAAAGTTTTAATGGATAAAGTGTAATACTTCTGATTCACCCCCCCTGAGAAGCATTCTTCACATTTGAATATTCTAACAGTTTATGTCATTGAAGGTAAACAATGATACTTTTGTTACTATCAATTTCAAGTGAATTGAAATTTTAATCATTATAAAAGGAAAAATATAGGTCTAAAGCCATTTTTTATTTTTGATTGTTCTAGCTAAATATGTTATCTACAACATAATATGAGATCAAAGGGAAATAAGTTTATTTTCATATAATTTTGTGGTAGGAATTAGACCCCTAATTTTCAACATTTTTCAGCAACTAAAAAGTAATATTTAAAAAATAGTAAAATATATAAAATCTTATTTTAAATAATTATTAAAAATTATAATCCTAAACTTCATCCATTTCTACACATTCCATTAGTTTACTTCATTTTCAAATTCTAAATAATAATTCCAGTTTTATGTCATTGAAGGTAAACAATGATACTTTTGTTAGCCTTAATTTCCTTTGCAAAAGGGTGACACAGGTTATTGCGTTTACCTTCTAACATAATCCAACTTCAGTAACATGTAAAAGAACATAATCTAACATAATCCAACATAATCTAACATAATCTAACATAATCTAATATAATGCAACATAATAGAACATAATAAAACATAATCTAACATGTAAAATGATGTCTCCTCATAGTGCACTCTAAAGACTGACTATCAGGATGCTCACTAGGATGTGTTGACCCTATATATATATATATATATATATATATATATATATATATATATAATTTTATATTAAATTAAATATCTTTTAAATTTACAAATTGCATGCAATGTATATATTATATTTAAAACTCATATGTGTCTAATTCAGAAAAAATAAAAAATCACATATCAACTATTGGCATCATCGAATGAGTCTTGATGACATACATGATTTGGCATCAAAGATGGAGTAAAAAGAGGAATGCCCCCCTACAATACATACATATATGTGTGAAATAGACCAAATTAAAACATGTATTTAATTTTAGAGGCATGATATGTATAAGTGCATAAATTATTAGTTGAATCTCATCTCTAATATATGTGAGGCTTTGTAAGATGCTCTGACATGTACTACTATACACACTAGAGCCTGTGTGACTAGCCAAGGATTCATGAAGTCTCTGAATCTCTTGGTTAGTGCTTTCATAGAGAATGTCAAGTGGGATAGGCTACTGATCTACAAGAATAGGCTGCTATTGGGGGGGACAAGTTGCTTCCTAGAGGGCATAGGAGGTTGATGCTACTCGAAGGGATAGGAGGTTGTTTCTTGTGGGGGTAGGAGGCTACTACTCTAGGAGGATAGGAGGTTGTTGATCTTCCATATGAAGATCACTGTATGTAGTATGCATGCGTGTATATAATGTGTAAACCTGAAGTTTAAATTAAAATATGACATTTTTAATAAACTTGAAATTTATCAAGTACAATGACATCTAAGAAACTAGAATTTTGTAAATATGAAATTAAACATATAATAAGTGTAAACATGAAACAAACATAACATATACAATAATACATGTTTGTTTTTACATCCTAAATTAAAATATGACATTTAATCAACTTGAAATTTATTGTACTTGATGACATTTAAGAAACTAGAATTTAGTAAACATGAAATTAAATAAAATGTGTTTAAACATGGAATGAACATAACATGTACATGTGTACATTGTGTGTGTAAGACAACTTCATAAAATTATTTCAATTAAATCTAAATAGAGTCTAGATCACATGGGTGGACTACCTGACACATTACTAGGTTGAATATAGAACTAGACTCACTATATAATTTAATAGGTATATTGTTGCAATCATGGCTAAGGTTACTAGGGAAATAAGTAGAACTATGGTTAGAGTTAGAGTTAGTGTTAGGTTTAGATTTAATTTTAGGGTTAGACTTAAAGTTGAAACATTAGGGTTAGCTTAAGACTTATTATTAGGGTTATAGTTAGGTTTAGAGCTATAAAATTAGTAGTATATATTGTTCTTGTTGTGCATGCCTCATACTGCATAAGTTAACTTGATTAGCGTTGGCATTCAAGATTTTAATGTTATATCATAATTATGGTTCTAGGGTGAGGGATATGGTAAATTTTTATTAAGTTAGCATTAGGAAAATATTTAGGGCTAGGGGTAGGAGTGCATATTCAGATATAGTGTTCTATGTTGAGTAAGCTATTATTGTTCTAGAGTTACGGGTAGTGTTATAATTGTGTTTCTATAGTCAGATATTTAGTGTTTAATATTAGTTTGAAACTTACGTTAGTGTTACAAGTAGAATCATGATTAGGTTTAGGAATTAGTGTTAAATGTTGAAGAAGTTATTATAAATAGGTTAAGGGTTTAGTTTTAGGATTAACGTTTATGTTATGGTTATTTTTTACATGGTTAAGCTTATAGTTAGGATTGTGGTTAGGATTTAGATCTATATCATTATGATCATGATCAGTGTTAGATTTAGTATAATGTTTAGGGATATTTAGGATTAAATATTTAGGGTAAATCTAAATCTAAATTAAAGATTTTAGTTAGGATTCATATTAGGGTTTTTTAGGGTTAAGAAGTGAGGATCATGTTGTAAAAATTTATAGTTAGTCTTCATATCATGGTTAGGTTTAGGGATAAATTTTGGGTTAAAATAATATAACTTTAGGTTGAAAGTTTTATGTTTAGGGTAATACTATTCAATTAGATCCAAATAGTTATATAATTATGGTTATGGTATAGCCTACATGACTAAGATTAAATAGTTGTAGGATTATGGAACTATGATATAGATTTTATGGTTATGGTTAATGTTAGGAATAAGGTGTCTCAACCTTGGATAATTCTTATTCTTAATATTCATTTTGTAAATGTATTTTTTTTGCAAATAATGTAATTAAGTGCAAATGTACATGTCTAGTTGGCATGTTGATGTGTCACTTCACTTGTATGTGTCTGCATCTTGAATTGTGTGTAAGGAGATCATGGCTGAAATGGTTATGATAGATACCTATGACATGTAAGAGCTATCTCTAGAAGATTTGATGATGGGTGAAGATGTGAGGAAATTTAACAATTGATCATTGAGCACTGTACAATTGAGTCTCCAACTCACATGGAGAATGGTAAAACCCTAATATGGTTATTCTTTTGAAGTTTCCCTAGAAGGGGAAGCACATTATATAAGTATCTTTAGCATGGAAAATTGGAGAGTAAGAAACAAATTTTTTGGTATGTTATGTTTCTATTGGGTTGGTCTTCTGTATCATTGTTCTCCTAAAAGAACTTGCATTGTAAGTGTGTTGTAACCTTTCATGTTGAAGATAATACATTGTGTAGGATTTGGAGGGGTGGGGTTGTTTTACCGAAAGGTTTTTCCCCACCAACATATCTTTGTATTTATGTGTTTTCTTTCTCTATCCATTTTCTATATCCATGGTTGACTACAATATTATTGTTTACATAATATCAAATCTAAAATTGTAAGGATTTAATAGGAAATTACACAATACTTTCCTTAAGGGATTAGTGTAGGAAGCTATTTCTACACCTAAGTTTCCTTATAATTAGAGTCAAGGTCAATTCAAGGGTAAATATATAATGTTAAGAGTTAAGATTAAAATTAAATTTACATAAGGGTTAGCACTATGGTTATATTTATTTTTTAGATTAGGTTTTTGTTGTCACAAAATTTTGCACCCACATCCAAAGTTTTTACCTAAGGACAACCTTGTGAAACATGGAAACAACCTCCAAGTTGTGGGACTTGAACTGTGAGGTTGAGTCTCCAAAGAAGGCTGGCTTCCTTTACTATTAGGGTGCACCTAACTACTCTTGGAGAGGAAAAGGGAGAAGGAATGCATGAAAGAAAATCTACCTACTCTAACCTAAGGAGGTGATGCACCAAAATAGAGTGTTCAAACTAATCTCTGCCCATACATGCAATATTGAACCATCATGACACCAAAAGATATACATATCCAAACTTGCTTTAATCTAACAATCACATGCAAATTAGAAAACCCAAATGAATGACACAAGGAAAGAGAGGATTCACTTATATACCATTCATAGGACAAAAGAGATATAGTCATGCAAGATTGCAGATCTCTACAATACACCAATGAGAGGAAAATAGTTCTTGCACTTTACATCAATGGCTAGAGGAGATAAGGTACAATGTCATAGAGCTTAGAGGCAAAGGGAATTTACATTGAAGTTACATAACAATATCAAAGAAGTTAGAGAAGAGTCAACTAGGACAAAATCTACAAAAATTTCCTTTATAGCTCAGGCATAACTGAGATATTTCTAACCAAAGTTACCCCACAACCACTATCATTAAGTCTTATAGAGAATAATCATTCATATCTAGGGCGAATCCAACCTTGGCACAGACTCAACTACTAGGAAATTTGATCTCTTGTTGAAATAGGGCCCTGAGAAGATAGCAAACAGTGCCATTAAACCATTCTGACTGAGTAGATGGGTAGGATCAGAGGTGGTGGAGTGTAACATTCACTCAGGAGTGGTTGGAATTGATCATGAGGATCAAATTGTGCAACAAAACTCAATCCCCTCCATTCCTAGCTTGTGAATTAGCAAAGTCAACAAGTCAACCGAGCTTTGTCACTAGGATGAGCCACATGAACCAATAATCTTTCATTTTTCTACCACCCTGCAAGTCTCCATGTGGTTGACCACATCTAACTAACTAACCATGCCACCTCCTCAAAACCCTGACCATGATGTTACATAACCACTAGCCCAACTATTAATGCCTTAGCCGAGCCCACTAGGACATGTGTCCTTTAGGTGTTTCCCTGCAATGTTTAATTTCCTCACATCTTCATCTTACAGGAAAGCACTGATCGTTGATCTCCATTAGATCAATGATCGTGAAAGATCCTTATAATACTACACTTGCCCCTCAAAATTTATGGGCCCATGAACCATTTAGCACCCAACTCAACATGAATTGGCACCACCTGGCACCACCTTGGCATCACCCTATAGCCCATGAAACCAACCCAACCCCAAAAGGACATGCAATAGCAAGGCACTCTCCCACATTGCTTAATTTCCTTGCAACTTTATAATCTGGGCATGTGCCAGCCATTGATCCTAGGAGATCTAACGGTGTACATAAATTTTGCATGACTGCATACAAAATGAGATGCTTTTGTTGTACTCTGACTCGCCTGACAACTGCCACCAAGGATGAGCCATCATCACCTTCTGAGAAAGGTGGGCCCATGATGTCAAACTAGCCACATGTCACAAAGGGGCATGCTTGCATTCCTTAAAACTCATGCACTTTCATATCACAGGCAAGCGCTGATCGTTGATCTATAGAAGATCGATGATAGCAAAAGATTTTTATTTATACCACACTTTCCATTAAAGATTTTGGGCCCATGAACCACTCAATAGCCACCTCACACGACCTGGCCCCATGATGACACGCGACAGCAAGGCGCTTGCCTGCATTGCTTAATTTCCTTGCATCTTCATATTATAGGGAAGCACCAGCCATTGATCTAATCACATTAGATAGTGTTCATAAGATGTGCCCCTTGAACCTACGTGAATATCCATCATGATGTCATCCAGACATGTGTCACCAGGTGCTTGCCTGCATTGTTAGAAAGTCTGACAAAAGATAAAATGCGGGAAAGCAAGCGCCAATCAAACTGCTAGCTCACCTTGCCACCTTGTCTACCCTGTCTATGATAGCTCAAAGAATATGGACCCACTTGCCACATGGCCAAAAAGTGCTTCCTCACATTGTCAAGAAATCTAACAAAACTCAAAATGCGAGAAAGCGGGTGCCAATAGAATTGCCAGCTCAGCTAGTAGTTCTCCCCTTTGCAACCCACAAGAATAACAAGGACCCACTAATCCATGTATCACAAAGGGGATTCCCTGCATTACGTAAAAGTAGTGCATTTGAAGAATGTGGGAAAGCACCCACCGTGGATCTATGCAAGATCTGACAATGCAAAAAGTTGTAGGCTAGCCGAAAAAAATAGGAAATAACATAAGTTTTAAATGTTTTTTTATTTTTTGATATTTCCATGGTGTTAAAATAATATAAAAGTTGGGGAGAGACCATTGGGTGGGGTTAAGCATTCGAATTCAAATCTTTGGTAGGAGGCAAAAAATGGTAACATTTCTAGCGACTCAAAGGGGATGCAAGCCAGCTATGCATATGACCAGTTGCCTTATGCATCCATTGGGCTACAGAGTTGTAAAAACTATGGATCTCGTGCACTATGAAACCCTAACCCTACCTCTATGAGAACAAAACCCTGAAAGCTTTGTCTCTGCTCCTTTGCAACTAGAACTAGAGACCAAAACTTCTACAACCTTCAAAACTTCAAAGAAAGTGGTTATCTCACAGAGAGAAACCTGTGCTCATGCACTTCTTGGAAAGCAGGAAACCAACAAAAAAAAAACTACAATAATATATACAAATATTTACAAAGAGAGGGGTCAAACAAACCCATTGACTGGTTTGCTGAAATAGTTGCCCTTCCTTATCAACTAGTTTCTTGTTTCATGAATAATGGTAGTTAGGTGAATCAGCAGGTATGACAAGCACACTGCTGCATGGAACACCTCCTTGCCAATGTTGAAAATAGTGAAGCTTTCCAACACTAGGGTGTTTCCTTGTGGAGCAAAACATACCTGCTCCTCTTTGTGATAATCTTTGTCATGCTCTAGAGTGAGCATGACTGGGGGCAACTTGTAGATTTTTTGCAGAGCTAGATACCTTATGGGGCATCCTCTTGATGGTGTAGGGATAGAGGAATCATCCTTGACCATTTGAATATGCTCTACAATGGTAGTCTTCAACTAGTTCAAAAATGGCTCCTCCTTTTTTTGTAAACAACTTTTTTCCACATCTTGTTCATGCTGCCCATGAACCACTTCCTTTGGATCTACTGGTATGGTGTGACCTTCCACTTGTTGCTATTGTGGAACATGCTCCTAATATATAGGAGATACTAATTCAATATCTATGGAAGAGTAGATAGCATCCAACTCATCCAAAAGATCATCCTCATCATTGATCTCCTCTATTATAGTTGCAAAGACATGCATAGGTTGGGGGACAACCTCATGCAGGTTAGCATATTCCTCCTCAAGGACAAAGCTATCCTTGAGGCCTTCTTATCCATCCTCCACATCATAGAGGGTTTTCTGCTACGGCAAATGATCCTCTTCCTTCTCTAGCAGTAGATCCTCATTCACTGGCAAGGGCTCAAAAGCCATAACTTGTTCCTCAAGGGGAGGAACAACCTTATTGTCTTCTTCTTCTTCCTTAACAAAAGAGGGAAGGTCTTCAGTTAAGAGGATTGGGTCCTCTTCCTTTGGCTCAACAGTCTCCTCTTTGTTCTCCTTAGTAAGCTACAACTCCTCACATGGAATCTTTGTGAGTTTGGACTCACTCTCCCAAAACTCCATATTTGGACAGGCAGGAGTCCATACAATCGGCCCACCTAGAAATAGGGAAATAGTGATAGCTCCAGGGGGTTCATGACTAGTCCAACTCTCTCTTACAAGGGGTGAAGGGGCTCTTGTGAGGGAGGGTGCTTCTTAAAGCTTGGGATGAAATATTTTGGAGAAGGGGAGGCATCTACCTCCTTGGCTTGAAAATGAGCTGACTGGAGCCTCATTTCCTCCTTATTTGTTGTACCAACTTGCCTTGCAAGACTCTCCTCAAAATGTCTCTGTCTCCCCCTCTCCTTCTACTACATTCTAAGTGGAACGTGATGAGCCAACTCAAAAATATCATAAACCTTAGTCACCATACTACAAACAAGAGGGTCATCTTCCCATGTTTCCTTGTCATTTTGCAACTCAACATTCCAAGTAGCCATGAGGAGTTTAATGTGAGAGAAATCCCCATAATCTATATCTGAGTATGGATTTCCAACATAGTTAAAGAATCTTCCAAGTCCAGTAAACTTGAAACCCAAGTCATCTAAGCGATCATAGAGTAATCTTGCCTTTGATATGCGAACACTATAGGTTTCCAAGGGAGACTAGATAGGTTGATGTGGAGAGTGAGAGGGATAAGGGATAGCCTCTTCATGATATGGGAGAAAGTGGGAATGATTTTTGTGAAAACAATCCATGATAAAGCATTCAATTAAATAATCTCATAGAAAATCATGAAAACATAAAAGATCAGAGGTGATCTTTACACATACCAGCACTGTTTCTGCTTGAAACTAGTAAACTTGAACTAGAGTCTCCATGGTGTTTGATTGGATGCCTCCAAAGGCTAGTGACACTAAGAATAACACCCAAATTCTTAGTGTGTCAAGATCAACTAGCTAACCAGTGAAATTAAAATTCTCTGAATATGTCCCATCAAGTGTGCCAAAAACTGTTGGTATGATAGGTGGAGGTTCTAAAACTGATTTGAATCTTTGATATTAGTCCCATCGGGTGTGCCAAAAATTGTTGTAACAAAAGTTTGCACCCATGTCCAAATTTTTACCTAAGGACAACCTTGTGAAACATGGAAACAACCTCCAAGCTGTGGGACTTGAACTGTGAGGTTGAATCTCTGGAGAAGGCCAGCTTCCTTTACTATCAGGGTGCACCTAACTACTCTTGGAGAGGAAAAGGGAGAAGGAATGCATGAAAGAAAATCTACCTACTCTAACCTAAGGAGGTGATGCACCAAAATAGAGTGTTCAAACCAATCTCTACCCATACATGCACTATTGAACCATCATGACACCAAAAGATATACACATCCAGGCTTTCTTTAATCTAACAATCACATGCAGATTAAAAAACCCAAACGAATGACACAAGGAAAGAGAGGATTCACTTATATACCATTCATAGGCCAAAAGAGATACAGTCATGCAAGATTGTAGATCTCTACAATACACTAATGAGAGGCAAATAGTTCTTTCACTTTACATCAATGGCTGGAGGAGATAAGGTAGAATGTCATACAGTTTAGAGGCAAAGGGAATTTACACTGAATTTGTAGAGCAATATCAGAGAAGTCAAAGAAGATTCAACCAGAAAAAAATCTATAAAAATTGCCTTTATAGCTCAGGCATAACTGAGATATTTCTAACTGAAGTTACCCCACAACCACTATCATTAAGTCCTACAGAGAATAATCATGCATATCTAGGGTGAATCCAACCTTGGCAAAGACTCAGATACCATGAAATCTGATCTCTTGTTGAAACAAGGCCCCAAGAAGACATCAAATAGCTCCATTAAACCATTCTAACCAAGTAGATGGGTAGGATCAAAGGTGGTGGAGTGCAACATTCACTCAGGAGTGGTTGGAATTGATCATGAGGATCAAATCACACAAAAAAACTTGATCCCCTATGTTCCTAGCTTGTGAATTAGCAAAGTCAGCTAGTCAACTGAGCTTTGCCACCAGGATGAGCCACATGGACTAATAATTTTTCATTTTTCTACCACCCTGCAAGTCTCCACACAATTGACCACATCTAACTGTCTAATTGTGCCACCTCCTCAAAACCCTGACCATGATGTTACATAACTGCCAGCCCAACTATTAATGCCTTAGTCAAGCCTATTGGGACATGTGTCCTTTAGGCACTTCCCCGCAATGTTTAATTTCCTCACATCTTCATCTTGTGGGAAACCACTGATCGTTGATCTCCATTAGATCAACGATCGTGAAAGATCCTTATAATACTACACTTGCCCCTCAAAATTTTTGGGCCCATGAACCATTCAGCACCCAACTCAGCATGACCTAGCACCACCTGGCACCTCCTTGGCATCACCTTGCGGCCCATGAAACCAACCTGACCCCACAAGGACATGAGATAGCAAGGTGCTTGCCTGCATTGCTTAATTTCCTTGCAACTTTATAATCTAGGCATGCACCAGCCATTAATCCTAGGAGATTTTATAGTGTACATAAATATTGCATGATTGCATACCTAGTCAGCAGGATGGACCAATGAGATGCTTTTGTTGTACTCTAACTTGCCTGAAAACTACCACCAAGGACAAGCCATCATCACCTTCTGAGAAAGGTGGGCCCATGATGTCACACCAACCATATGTCACAAAGGGGCATGCCTGCATTCCTTAAAACTCATGCACTTTCATATTGTATGCAAGCACTGAACGTTGATCTATAGAAGATTGACAATAACGAAAGATTTGTAATTATACCATGCTTTCCATTAAAGCTTTTTGGCCCATGAACCACTCAGTAGCCACCTCACATGACCTGGCCCCACGATGACACATGGCAGCAAGGTGCTTGCCCACATTGCTTAATTTCCTTGCATCTTCATATTAAGGGGAAGCACCATCCATTGATCTACTTGCATCGGATGGTGTTCATAACATGTTCCCCTTGAACCTATGTGAATATCCATTGTGATGTCATCCGAACATGTGTCACCAGGACGCTTTCTCGCATAGTCAAAAAGTTTGGCAAAAGACAAAATGCGAGAAAGTGGGCGCCAATCAAACTACTAGCTCAACCTGCCACCTTGTCCACCCTATCTATGAAGGCTCAAAGAAGATGGACCCACCTACCATGTGGCTAAAAAGAACTTCCCTGCATTGTCAAGAAATCTGACAAAACTCAAAATGCGAGAAAGTGGGTGCCAATAGAATCACCAACTCAGCCAGTAGTTCTCCCCTCTGCGGCCCACAACAACAACAAGGACCCACTGATCCACATGTCGCAAAGGGGCTTCATTACATTACATAAAGGTAGTGCATTTGGAGAATGTGGGAAAGTGCCCACCATGGATCTATATAAGATCTGACAACACAGAAAGTTGTAAGTTGGTGGAAACAAAATAGGAAATACCATAAGTTTTAAATATTTTTTATGTTTTGATATTTCCATGGTGTTAAAATAATATAAAAGTGGGGAAGAGACCATTGAGTGGGGTTAAGAATTCAAATTCAAATTTTTGGTGGGAGGCAAAAAATGGTAACAGTTTTAGTCAAGGTTTAATTAGACTTAAGATTAGGGTGAGGTCCTTGAGGTGAAGTATATATTAGGGTTCATATCATGACCTAACCTATTGGAACTAATTTTTTTAATTAAGTAAAATGGGTTTTATATAGGGGTTCCTAAAACCCACCAATTAACATCAAAATACTACTAAAATCTCAAGTCTAGCATCAAAGCAATAGAAAAAAATTAGGCCATACCTAGCCATCAAAGTGGACAAAATACATATAGCCAAAAGCTAGGATATATAAAAAAAAAACCAAGAGCACTGATCAGGGCACCATTTCTTTAGCTAACTCTACATTCTTGAGCTCCAACTCTCCCATGGTCGTAGCCTCATTAGACTTCGATATACTATCATTCAGAGATACCTCATCTTCTCTCTTCATCTTTTATAGTCTCCTTCTTTTTCTTGGGCTCTCAACCTACAAAGAATCATCTTCACCAGCCACCTTGGTTTCCTCTTTTTCCTTTTCTTCCTTCCCTTTTTTGCTATCCTCCATCATTGAGTGTAGCAAAATAATTTTATCACTAAGACTTTTTATAATGTTGAGGCTCTAGTTATCCAATCTATGGAGAGAGCTCTCCATCCTTTCCACTTTATGTTCAATCTTAGAAACCCTTGCATCCAGCTTGCTAATTCTGACATTCTCATCCCCCCCTTCTGGCCTTTCCTGCCCCTACATCTTGAACTTAATCTCTTCAATTTCATGAAAAATCCATTTAATGGACCATAAATTGTCCACCAAAATATTTTAGGCATTGTTTAGGAGGTTCATTCCAATTTCCCTTGCATTATCACTTAGGATCACCAAAGTTAGGTCAATGAGCTCCTCCAACTAAATTTTTCCATCCCTTCCCTCCAAAACCTTTGGGTGGATATTATCTCTAACCAAACCCATTTTCATAGTGCCAAAATGAAAGTTCCTCCATGTAATTTTCCCTCCCTTTGCATCAAGAGTAACAATAATTTTAGTCAAACCTTCTTCATCTTTTCTCTCTTCCTAAAATTTGGTATTGATCTCCTTACCCTTACCAAGTGTCTTCTTAGCTTCCTTCTCACCACCCCTTCTCCTTTTAACCAAGTTATCATCCTTCTTGCTTACCTGAGCCTTACATCTAGTGCCTACCTCTTTCACATTTCCTCCTTATCCATGTCCATCCCCTCTTCCTCATCATTTTAATCCTCCTCTTAGTTTACCTCTTGCTTTATCCTTCTCTCCATTCCTTTCCTAGACTTATTTTTATTCTTCCTACCCATATCCTTCATGATTTTATCCACCTCCTCTTTGTCATCTAAGTGCAAACTTGAACTATCCTCTATATTTGAAGGGAGTAAGAGCTTTCTATTTCCTCTAAAGATTCTACCTTATGGGCAACAACCCTTCCATGGGTTTGAGCTTTAAAATGCTCATATATGAGTAATAACATTGAACCCTCATGGAAAGTGGGATTAGCATACACTTTCTTCTTAAAATCCATAATACTATTATTTGTAGAGAAACATAGGTAGAAGGGGATGGATGTTTTTTTACCATACCTAAAGTTGTTTAGGATAACAAAATGGTGGGTTTGAATCTTGTCAAACCTTGTGTCAAGTGTAATGTAAGATATAATCGCCCTTAAGACAAACCTCCACAATTTTTTAATTAATCTTGGTTCATAGTAGGCACCAGTCTTCACTAATTCTTTCATCTCCTTAGCATCCTTTGCAAATTATTTGACCACATTCATGGATATTTTCATATCCTTATAGAATGGTATGCCCTGATTAGGAGAGTCAATGACTTTAGCAATTACCCCTTCATTGACTTGGAAGTCGATACCATCTATCTTCACCTTCAAATCTCTCCATGACTTAACCATAAGGTCAGTTATCTTCAGACCTCAGCCATGAATTTTTTCAATGAAGAACAAGATGTTTCTTTCCCTCAACTTCTCCTACAGCTTCGATCTACTCTTTTACTTATCCACTTCTCCATCCAACTCTCTATGATGTCTCTCCCCAACCATTATGTTACAAAAAGAAGAACAAAAACTCTATGTTCTCTTAGTAGTGTGAGTTGAACACTAGTTTTTCTCACAAAAATTGTACTTTCCTCCTTCCTCCATAAAGAAATAGTAATAGTAATTACCAATTTCCCATAAAACATGCAACAAATCCCCCCAATTATGATACCTCTAAATCATCCTGTGATAAGCTTTCATCACTTTAAGAGTTTGATTGACAACATTAACTTCCATGATTACACTTTATGTTACTTGTCCTCCCTTGGATTCTCTCAATCTCAATCAAACTTTTAGCAACTACCAAAAACTCGTCACCGCTAGACCATTTGTATGACATGTCCCTCCTTACTACCTCATTATCCATCCAATCAGCATCCATGTTTCCCTCATAGTAAATATGTGACACATAGACTGTTTTGAAGGAAAGTAAGATATTTGTCATTTCCTTCATCATATTCTAAATACTCCATGATAGAGGGTGTTCTCCCCTTAGGCATTTAATAATATTATTTGAATCCCCCTCCAACCATAAGCTTTTGACCCCTACCTCTTTAGCCAACTTAATAGTTTGGAGAGCAACACAAGCCTCTACATAATGATTTGTTTGGTGTCCCAATGGGGAAGTAACTACCACAATTCCATTCCCATGAGTATTTCTAATCACCCCTCCACATCTCACCACTCCTGGGTTGCCTTTGGTTGCACCATCAAAGTTGGCTTTGTGTTAACTTTCTGGGGGTAAAGATGAGTGATACTCCTTTCTTCTTGTCAGAGTGTCATTACTACTACAAGTTTCACTTGTGAAAGGATTAAATCCTTTAATAAACATATAGTTTTTGAAGTGGGCATTTTCACTCTTACTAGACACAATTTTAGCAAGAAGGTTAGCATCCCTAAAGATATAGTTATTTCATTCCTTCCAAATGCCCCATCCAAAATGAGGCAGAGCCCATTTAGTTATATCTTGAAGCCATAATCCCTGCCAAGAGTTTTCCCACTACCTAAAGAATTTAATAGTCCAGATAGGAGTACACCAACTCAACCCAAAAGCTTGACTAAAAATAGAACAACCCTCTTTAGTAAACACCATAATTGTTTGGTATCCCAAAACCACCAAATAGATATGATCTAAAGTGTTCTCCTAAACAAGCTAGTCTTGATCATCATTCAAAGTCATAGAGTGGAGAATAGTCATTAGAGGTTTTAGGTCTCCTAATATTGAAGCAAGATCCCTCCAACCTTGGTCTTGTCTTTAATCACTAAAAAAATTTCCAAACCTTTAGATGCGAATGCAAGCCCATCTTTATTAATAAGGAATGTAGATAAGGGGCCCCTAGATCAGCTAGTTGTCCTACTATAAAAGGGTGTCATTTCCATTCCTAACACTCCATTTCACCCTACTATTAGTCATCTCTCTAGTGCTAATAATGTTGTTGCATATATTGGATCCACTGGAAATTGTCCCTCCAAAGAGAAAGTTTCTAATTCAAGGTCTTTGAAGGTATTTGTCTTCTAGGATGTCTCTCTAGTACCCCTTGTTGGAATTGATTCTCCAAATCTATTTAGCTTGGAGAAATTTGTTAAAAGGTCTTAGTTTCCTTATCCCCAATCCACCATTCTATTTTGAGAGGCATACATTATCCACTACCACTAAGGGAAAGCTCTTGTTGTCTTCCGATCTTGACCAAAGAAAGTTCCACTAAATCTTCTCCAAGAGATCCACATACTTTCTTAGAATCCCAAAGAGACTCAGTGCATAAGTTGGGAGATTCTGAAGAGTATATTTAACCAACTGAATATTGTCAGCTTGTGTAAGAGTGACTCCTTTCTAGGCAACCAATTTTTTATTAAACCTATCTATTAGGTTATTCTAGAAATAATTTGGGGGTCTCAATCCCATGGGGAGACCCAAAAATATTGATGGGAGTCTTCCTAGTTCACAACCTAGAATAGTAGCAATCTTTCTCTAACACTCAATCAGATTATTAATGAAGAAAATAGAGTTCTTATTCTAGTTGATAAGTTTCCTTGAACCCATAGAGTAATAGATCAAGATCTTTTTCACCACCCTAGCTTCACCAATAGTGGCCTTCCCTTCCATTATAGTGTCATCAACAAACTATTGGTGGGAGAAAACTAGGGGACCAGAAGAAAGTTTGATTCTAGATAGAGCTCCAGAATTTATGTTAGTAGAAACCATCCTTCTAAGACATTCAACCAAAATAATGAAAAGACTGGGTGAGATCAGATCTCCTTTCCTGAGCCCTCTTGAAGTTTTGAAGAAATCTAAGGGGGAGCCATTAACCAACACATCTAGGGAGGTAGTAGTCACCAACTAGCTAATAAGTTTGATGACCCTATAATTAAACCTAAAGGCCCTAAGAACTTTGAAAAGAAAGGCCTAGTCCACACAACCATAAGCCTTTGACATGTCAATCTTGAGGAGGAAACCTTCTCTCTTACCTTCTTCCAAAGAGTGGATAACTTCGTGGACTCTTGTAATTAAATCTAGGATTTATCACCCCAAGACAAAGCTAGGTTGCTAAGGTGTTATAATGGAAGGGAGAAACTTGATGATCCATGAAGCCAACACTTTAGAAATAATATTATAACAATAGTTTCACAAGCTAACAAGTCTGAATTGGTCCATAGAATCATCCCTAGCCACTTTCAAAATAAGAACAAGCAAAGAGGTATTTAACTCCTTGAGAAGACTCTTTGCACCAAAGAACTCTTGCACCACTTTGGTGACATCTTAATGAACCACACTCTAGAATATTTGAAAGAAAAAATAGGAGAAACCATCTAGGCCTGGGGACTTGTTAGTTGCAAGAGAAAAGACAACCTACTCAACTTCTAGAGGGGAAGGAATAGCCCCAATCATAGCATTCTCCTCAAGTTGGATTAGAGCCAGAATATTTGATAAGATTTCCAACTGATATTGATCTACCATATTTGGATCTTTTGGAAGCATATCAATAAAGAAATAAATGGCCTCAACAACTATTTCATTTTCCTCATCCAGAAAAACTTTTTCTTCTTGATGTTGCTAATTTTTTTATGAACTCTATGTTTTAGAGTAGAGGTGTAGAACAACCTACTATTTTTGTCCCCCTCTTTCAACCAAATAGCCCTCAATCTCTATTTCCAATAGGCTTCCTCTTAACTAATAACATTGTGAATCTTAGTAAGAATAGTTTTTTACACCTCTAGCCTCTCTACATTAAACCCCTACTTTTGAATAACATCCTAAATGATGCCAAGGTCCTCTAAGATCTGAGCTTTGGAGTAAAAAATGTTACCAAAATCAGACTTGTTCCACTTTCTAATATTCAACTTAACATTTTTCAGCTTCTTAGCCACCTCAAACATAGTAGAACCCTCTATGTGGATGTTCAACCAATCCAAGATATGGAAAGAAATATTCAAGTGGGAGGTCCACATTTTCTCAAATCTAAAGGGGAAGTTATGTTTGATATCAATGGGGCCTAAAGTGAGAGAAATGATCGAGTGATTTGATCTAGTCCTAGCCATTAAAGAAAGATCACAATAGTTCCAATTTATCCAGTCTAAAGAAATGAGATCCCTATCCAAATGAACTTGAATGCAATCTCTACCCACTCTTCTATTAGACCAAGTTAAAATACCTCCCTGAAGGTCAACATCTAGTAAAGCCAAATCATTGATGAAGGCAGAAAGGTCCTACCTATTGTCTAGATCTAGAGGCAGACCCCCTATTTTTCATTATCCCTAATAGGGGTGTTAAAGTGCCCCATGATAATACACATTCCCACTTGGAATCTTGATAAAATATTCTTATTTTTTACCCAATGGTTCCAGCTAGCATTCGTAGTGTTGGGAGCATACACATTCAAAAGAAACCATGATTTTATATTTTTAATATTTCCAAATTGAATGAGGAGAATATTAGCTTCATTTTATAAAACTTGAGACTTGTATAGATTTGAGCTATAGAGAGAGTAAGAAAAACTCCTAAAGCCCCATCCAAATTCATAGCAAAGGCCTCCAAACTTCTACTGAATGACATTCTTTCCACCACCTCCTTTCTCATAAGAATGAAATCCAACCTATGATCCCTAATCATATTTCTTATTACCTCTTGTTTGTGGGGTCCATTTATCCCATGAATGTTCTAGGATATGACCTTCATTTCTTCTTTGATAGGAAAGCCTCTTGGATGGTCTTTTGGCTCCCATCCACTAGATTCCTTCTAGTCTCCTCTTTCTTTTTCTAACTATGACTACTTCTTCTAGCAGTCTTATGTTTTTCTCCAACAACAACCTTCACTCTGCCTCTCATTACAACTGGGAAGACTAGGGAAGGGTCACAACTCTTCTTTTTCTTTGTAATAGATGTCCACTTCCCTTGGCATTCATCAATACAAGTTGCAAATAGAGCCTCCATTCAAGTAACTTTCCCTGGCGAAGAGGATCTTACCATATCCAATACTCTTGAGATCCTCTTGAGAGAGGTAATCCCTTTACTGAGACTACTACCTCCCTTGAGGATTGACCTACATCAAAGAGTTGTCTCCACACTCTTAACCAAGACATGGGTTATGGGGACATTAGATATATCCCTGCCTATTTTTGGGTCAAGTCATGCTTTCCCAAAAAGATCCTCTTGGATTAATTACCCAATACAGCATGATTGCATCAAGTTTTCTAGTGCATCTAGCTCAAAAACTAACCTCTACTCTCTAACCATGAGCCTTTATGATACATCACAAATTTTTTTGGTTCTTGCAGGTTCTACCCTAGGGACTCCCTCAACTGCCAATGGAGGAGCAACCTTCATTTTCTCATGTTGCTACTTTGGAACATATTCCTTGTTAGTTATTTCCTTTAGTTTCCAAAAAATTCTCCCTATTTGGAGCTATTGATTTTGTACTTTTTTATTCCCCTGGCCTTACTTTTATTCTAATATTGTTTCTTGGCTTTCTCCTCTAAGACCCTAGGGTAGAGCTTAGCCACATGTCTAGCCTTGTTGTAGTGAAATCAAGCAAAGGGACACTTTCAAAATCTAGCTTCTACATATGGGTTCCCAGCTTAGCATGGAGGTACACCACCCTTGGCATATCTCTACACTCACTAACTCTAATGCATATTCTAGCATATGTTAAATAGCTCCTTGAAACTATGAAAGGGTCTATGGATAAGAGCTTCCCAAATGATTTAGCTATGCCACCAAAAACATCCTCATACCAAAACTCCATTGAAAGTTCAGGTAGATAGCCCCAAATAGGTGCTTGAACAAAGAAATAATCATTGAGATCTAGCTTTGAAGTCCATTTCTACAAGGCTAGTGTTGAATGTCCAAAGGACCAGGACCCAACACACAGAACCCTCAAGAGATCATCCATAGAAGAGAACTCAAAGGAGAGGAAACCCTTTGCCATAGATGCAATCTCCACATGCTCTTTTAGGTCTCATTTTTTTCTCACATGGGTCCTCACAATGTCTATATTTGGCCTTGGGCCAATGAATTTCCTAACCAAAGAGGATGTCATTGATGCGATGTTATGATCTACAAGCTCATCAAGGATTTCTATAGAAAATATTCCCTTTTGTTTGTCTAAGATGTATTTTATCTTCGTGAAGGTAGACTTACTTATGGGCTTGATACCAAAGAGAGAAGACCATCAACTTTTAAAACCCGAGTCAAGGACATTTCGAGCAATTTATGGGCCCAACATTATCCTACCAGATTTCAGAGCCTCCTTCCCTGGGGCCTCCCTTGATTCTCGTAGGTCCTCATTCCTAGAGGGAACAATATTCCCATAGTTTTCCTCCTCTTGGTAGGTGCCTAAGCCCTTCTTTGCTCCATCTTGGATAGAATTGCCCAAGGCTAAATTCAAATTTCCTATCTCTCCAATTCCTGATCCAACACTTGCTCCCTTGCCATGTGCCATAGGAACTAATGTTAGGGTTACTTCATTGAATTATTATTATGGGTAAGTTGAAGATTTAAACACACACACACACACACACACACACACATGTATATATATATGAACTTAAATTTTAATATATTACAAGTTCACGTGTAACATGCATGCATGCATGTATATATATGTACATACATGTATACATTCATGTATGTATGTATGTATATCATGTATGAGTGAATGCACAAAATTGAGTCACAATTCCATAGAAGTCAATTTTGTGGAAGTTAATTCTACAAAATGAGATGTCTTCAAAAACACTCAAGTGCCCGATCCATATTCAAAAATCAAGTACCCAATTCTTGACTATGGATCAAGTATCCAAATTGCAATTTAAAATTGGGTACCCTATTTTAAATGAATCAATTACCCAATTTTAGAAATTGAGTACCTAATTTGTTTAAAATTGAGTATCCAATTTCTAAAAACTATAAAACCCACCTTTGAGGGAGTTTTCATTTATTTGGATTGGTGTCATAAATGAGAGCCTAATTTATGCTTAGAAACTGGAACCCATTTTCAAATTTCTACTAACCCCCAACTGTTGTTTTTCAATGTACCAGGTATTTTACTTTGTTTTCTAGTATTTTATTTCATTTTTTTTAGTTTTATGCTTTATAATTCTATTAATTTATTGGTTTTTTCATGTTTAATAGTTTTTAAAATGTAAAATTGTAAATTTCCATTGTTAAAGTTTTATATTTAGATTATTGTAGCTATTAATTTAAATGGTTTTGTATCTATTCATTTTAATTTTTGTTTTGTAGATTTTCATTTAAAATTTATTATTCTAGATGTTTTGATGTATTTAATAAAAGTTTTAGTGATAAACAACTAGATAGATGTAAATTAGATTGTTTAAACATGTAATTACATTGATGTTTTAGATTCATTTCAACTAAATAGTAATTAATTGTAAATTAGTTTGTAAACCATATAGCAAAAAAGGTAAAACTAACTATATGCCTAAGTCTAACCTCAACCTAACCATAATTGTATAATCATTTAATCTAAACCCTAAACATAAAACTAAGTATTTAATGTGCTCCCTTAACTTAAAACCATAATTTTAAATCTAAACCCTAGATTCATGTAATTCTAAGATCGTAAGCCCAAATCTTTAATTCTAACATTAACAATCATGTAACCAAATCCTTAGTACAACCTTAGCCCTAATTATGATATAAATGTAGACTCTCTTAAATTCTTTTTTTGATTTTCAATAAGTAATGCTTCCCTTCCAAATCAAATGTAATTTTAAATCTCACACTCCAAATTATTTGTCATCATATCCATTTATCATTTCATTATTTAGTTAGAAAAATTGAACAACAAGATTTTGAATAATTTAATGACCATATCTTTTTTTATAAAACTACAGACTAACCCTAAACATAGTATTTTACCTTGATGTAAAATCTCACTCTCACTGTAATTATAAGCCTAACCCTAAACTAATTAAAATTTTAACCATTATATAATTAAAAATGAGAAACCTAACCCTAAAGATTAATTTGAAACCCTAATACAAGTATCCTAATCCATTTCCTAAATGATAAACTTAATCCTAAATGTTGAACCCTAATTCTAATTGTAACTTCAAATCTTAAAACTAACACTTGATCCCTAGCCAGGTATCCATAACAGTAACCATAATGGAAAGTAATCTTAATCCTAACCATAATTAAAAATCATAATACTTAAACCTAGCACGTGATCCTAAAATGTAAACCCTAATTCTAATCCTAATTTTTTAAACACTAATTCTAAGTGCTAAACTATAATCTTAAATTATCATCCATCAATCCTAAATCTAAACCTAAACCATAATTCTAAATTCTAATGCCTATTCTTAAATGATAAGCCTTGAAATAGTGGTTGTAATCCTAAACCTTATATTTTGTGCCCCAACCATAATGTTAATTACTCTACCCTAATTCTAAATGGATAACCCTAAATCCTAACCCAAAACACAATCTTATTTAAGTTAACTTTTTATTGTTTTAATATTGAACCTTTATCGTAAATGCTAAATCATAATCCCAAATATTTAAATATAAATATTAAATGCTCATACTAAATTTCCTAGAAAATACATACCATAATCTTAATTATATTTCTAATTTAATGGTGTAAACCCATACCATAATATTTATGTTGGCCCTAATTCTAAATGCAAAACCATGATTATAAATGGTAAACCCTAATTGCTCAATAATTTCCCTAAATGCTAAAATCTAAATTACTAAACAC
Organism: Cupressus sempervirens; assembly: GCA_028749045.1. Classification (NCBI taxonomy): domain Eukaryota; kingdom Viridiplantae; phylum Streptophyta; class Pinopsida; order Cupressales; family Cupressaceae; genus Cupressus; species Cupressus sempervirens. Next base: position 794,242,767 of record CM053786.1, on the reverse strand, counting down.
CGAATTATCCCAATTAACTATAATTAAAAATCATAATCTTTAAGGCTAGCACATGATCCTAAAATGTAAACCCTATTTCTAATCTTATTTTTTTTAAACACTTATTCTAAGTGCTAAACTATAATATTAAATTATCATCCATCAATCTTAAATCTAAACCTAAACCATAATTGCAAATTCTAATGCCTAATCTTAAATGACAAGCCTTAAAATAGTAGTTGTTAATCTTAGAAATCTTATATTTTGTGCCCCAATCATAATGTTAATTAATCTACCCTAATTATAAATGGATAACCCTAAATCCTAACCCAAACAACAATCTTATTTACGTTAAATCCTAATTGTTTTAATATTAAACCTTAATTGTAAATGCTAAAGCCTAATCCTAAACATTTAAATATAAATGTTAAACACTAATATTAAATTTCCTAGAAAATACATACCATAATCCTAATCATATTTCTAATTTAATGATGTAAACCCATACCATAACCTTGATGCTAGCCCTAATTCTAAATGTGAAACCATAATTATAAATGGTAGACCCTACTTGCTCAATAATTTCCCTAAATGCTAAAATCTAAATTACTAAAACACTAAATTATCCCAATCTTAACCATAATTAAAAATTGTAATCCTTAAACCTAGCACGTGATCCTAAAATTAATCTTAAATCATCATCCATAAATCCTAAAATTTAACCAAAACCATAATTCTAAATTCTAATGCCTAATATTAAATGATAAACCTCAAAATAAGAGTCGTAATCCTAAATCCTACATTTTGTGCTCCAAACCATAATCTTATTTATGTTAAATCCTAATTGTTTTAATCCTAAACCTAAATATAAGTTATTTTTAGAATTCACATTTAAGTTGATTTATTAATAGTTTTTTGGAGTATTATTTTATGATTAGGCTTAAATTTGGTATAATGTTCAATTAGCCTTGACATTAAAGTTTACTTAAGTGTTTAACTTTATTTATATAACTGATATGTTTTTAAAGATGTATATTTATATAATTGATATTTTAGATTTATTTTATTAAATAGTAAATTTGTGATTTTTTATGTTGTTTAAACATATATGTAGATTATATTTGATAGATCCAACCTCACCCCCTCCTCGTCCCCATCCTCATCCCCTACCCTTGGCTTTGCCCCCTCCATATCCACCTCCACCTCCACCCTCACCTCCACAACCACCTAGTCCTCCTCCAGCACCTACCATAAAGGATCTGAAGGAGAGCATGACGCACAACCTTTGCGACCTCATGTGTGATATTCAAAGCATTAGGTGTGAGGCCCACACCCTTGCTCACCTAATTTTCCTCGCAAATAGTATGAAAGGCATTGTACACTCTATTGATCATTTGGATAGTGACATCAATAGCTTTATATTATGGAGGCAAAACATGCATGCTTTCTATTCTAATGGTCTATAGAGAGGTACATCAGCTCAAATTAAATAAAGGATATTTTAAGAGACATTTTGTAAACCCTAAGATGAGTCTTGAGATTAGTAATAAGAAGCCCCACATTTCTATTGTAGTAGTGGTGGATGGTATTTGACTATCCACCACATGCAAATCATGAGGTGCCCAGCTACTTTCTTAAGAAGCTCTGGGCTGAGTTTGAATTGGCTTTGAAACCCAATTATTTTGATATTAGTTCATTTCAGGGCATTGGTAGAGGGATGCCTTAGGATAGGCCTAGGGAAAATCTAAGCAATAATATGAGGAATCACATATGTCCTCAGCCTCTTATATCTTTTCCTACACTGGTTGTCCTAGTGCCTCACCATCATCGAGCAATGTCATATGCTCTTACTTCATCAAAAGCCCTTTTGGGCAATTTAGTAAAGTAGTGGACGCATCTGACATATATTCATCCACTTGGACACATTTGTACTAGTTGTGGAGGTGTATGCAAAGGCCCCCAGAGTGATGTCAATGTGGCACATGATGGTCATGATGCTGAGGGTGTTGATTTTGATGGTGACACATACATTGCTCATGGTGATGGTAGTGATGATATTGATGTGTCATCATTTATTGACCTTCTGCGTGGAGAGGGAGAGAGTTAGGAGTAGTAGGTAAAAATTTAATTAAAATTTATTAAGTTCATAATTATTCACTTTCTACTATGTGTAATTGTATTAACCATATAAATGTATGTTTATTTTCAAATAACAAAGGATGGATGATATTGTTCCTCCTAGGAGGTATTATAGTCCTTTTATTGAGACCTGTAGACATTGGCATCCCTCATATGATATGCACTTTGAAATTTTACACGTAAATAATGTACATTTGAACTCCAATTTAATAACAAGTGCTCATATGCTCCTTTTATTTAATTTTGTAGGGGTTTTCATCTGTTACACAATTCAATGATGGTACAGGTCCTATTCCATCATCCATTGAGACATAGCCTCAAATACCTATAGTATGAACTTTTGAAGATAAATAATTTACAAACCATTTTTATGTGCACATTGTTATTAACTTATCTTCAATTTTTGACTCCATCTTTTTACTATTTGAGACATGGTGATCATTATCATGGTAGCATATATTTAGACACATCTATGACACTAGCTACTACTCAGGTATGATATATATGTTTTTATTTCAAAAAAATGTAGTGTAAATTATGTACTTTTTAATTTACATACTTTATAATTCATGTATATATAATTTTGACTCAAGGCTTATGTATCCATAATTTTAGGACTATGTCACCATGAGTGTTGCTGAGACTATAGGACTAAGCTAGATGGAGGTACATATATCATTCTTTGAGGTCAATATTGTGATTTATGTAAATACATAGTTCATTATGATCTTTATCAAATTTTGAAAATTCATTTATTGTAAATTACAGGACCTCACCACTGCCACATTTAGTATCTTTCACAGTGCACCTCCTTCTGTTATAGAGGGACACCCATCTCACATGGTATTATTTTTATTATGTACTAAATATTTAATTTATTTGCAAGCTATATTTTGAAACCCATTTGAGCTAAGCATGTACATATTGTCTTCTCAGGATGTGACACACGATAATCCATAGGGTGTCCCACATGATGAGACACTTCAAGGTACATAGGATGATCCATTTGAGTCCTCTTCACATGAAGTAAACAAGACTGCAGATTAGATAGATTGGTCTTTTGGCACCTTTAGAATGTGTTTTTATGACACATATTATTTATTTTGATACACTTTGTATTAGGATAGTTAACTGTATTATATATTGTTTGACTTCATAGATCATGTTATGACATGTTAGACCATGTACTATATTTTTATGACTTATTATCATGCTAGTGTATGTAGTATAGATTATTATATTATCATGTTACATAAGTATGAACCATTTTCTTTATTGTGACATTTTGTTCATGTTATGACACATTTTGTAAGTATTTGGTATGTAAATAATAATTTTAATTATTTTAAATATTTATATAGGAAAATTAATTTAAACATGTTTGAATATAAAAGTAATGGAAAAAAATAGGTGGTCATTACTTGAATTGACAATTAAATTTTAATATAAAGTGCACACCTTTAATTTTCAAATAGAAGTGAACTCCTATTTTTAAATGTTTACAAAATCTTTCACAATAAATGTAAGAAAATGTGAATGACATAAATAGAAGTGAACTCAAAATATAAAATTGGTTCTACACATTTCCAATGAGGTCCTGCAAATAAAATTGTAAAATAAAAACATGTGTTAATAAAAGCATAAATTAATATGAGCTATTTGAATTATGTAAATATGTGTAATGTATGTACTCACTATGTGTAATTGCACAAGATATTGATGTTCAATCCACCTTAAACATTTAGATTTTCATAAATTGTAATTGAGATCTGAATAAGAGGTATATATAAGTTATCTAATTTTTTATTGACAACGCATACATACATTTAATTTTATTATATAAGTACATATATAAAAATAGCACACTAAAGAAGAAACTTACATGTGTTTGATTTAAATGTAGTTATCCCATAGTACCATCTACATCCTCTCTCTTTTGCAATGCATCTATGATTGTCTCATGCTCATCCATTGAAATTGTCCATAATACCTTATTGGTGAGTCTCCTTTGTATCTTTCTAATTTGATATTCACTGCCACAACCAAATGGGAATAATGTAAAATCTTCTTTTTGGATTGGTAGTCTTCAAATGCTAGTAAACCATTTCTTCTTGTTAGGTATGTATGTAGCTAGGTTCCAGCTACAATGACAGACCCAATTGGATACTCAAAACCATCATCATCTACTTGATGACATATCAATTTTTTCTTAGGTTCCACACATCTAGCTAGCTAATACTCAGCCTGTTTATTGTTATCATTAGGTGCAATAATAATATAAACATGTCCTACAAGATAAGATAAAGTACATAAACACTTTAATCACATGCGTACATATATAAATAATATATTAATGACATGTACATAAATTTAAATAATATAAATTGAAGCATGATCACAAAAAAATTTAATTAAATTGTGCATACTAGTTTGTATGAGGTCTAAAATATGACCATAGTCTTTTGATGCAAAAGTAACATTTTGGCCTTCATTTACTATATCACCTTGAAAATGTGTTTTAGTAGGTGCTAATGATTTCTATTGCCAATCTTTAGCCCATTCTATATTCTCACATTCTTCCCATTCACCTACAAGATAAAACTGACAAAAACAAGCAAGCTCCTTAGTCCATAGTCCAAGCATTAGAATCTGAACTCCTAAATAAATGTCATTTAGCTGACCCACTAATTGTGTCACAGTCATATCTTGAAAATATGTTCTTCTCTTCAACTAGGCAGAAGAACTGTCTAATTATAGAGTTTTGACTTAATCTTGTGTATAAATATTTCTTACACCATTTCATAATCTCATGTACAATTTTGAATTTGTCTTTTTCCTCATTTTTTAATCTCTCTACTAAGGGATCTCTTCATGCATGCACCAGCACCATCATGTTCTCCTTTACCATGTCTAACCTCAAAAAAACTCCTCACATGTTGAATATTAGTTTGCCTATGTATCCTACTCAACCAATAGAACATATTAGAATTTTTGAACTATATTGTATGATTATCTGACCATATTCAATGTTGTTTCATTTGAATTTGTCCCTCTTAAATAAATTATCATAAAAGACCTTGAAACAATATTGGACAAACTTAGATGAATGATGTTTATTATCACTCATATAGAAATGGCACTCTCTCAATATTTTTTGATCCTCCTTTGTACTATTAGGTGCACACCTATAAACTTTATGAACATAAATTGTTACTTGCACTAAATTGTAATATTGTGGTTATACCTCATCTTACAGTGCAAGTGTGTAGTTCTCTACAAAGTTAACAATAGAAAGAAAGTGTATTACCAATTGGAAATGTATGTGAAATTGTCCATCAATCCATCTATCATATTGAGAGTGTTTAACATATTTTGGTATGATCACACTATTAAACTCATCCATAAATGCATGACAACTAACTTTATCTATAACTAGATCACACCTTCTTCTAATCCTCCCATCCTTCAATGGATATTCAATAGTTTTGAATATTTTTACATCAACTAATTTTTGTCCAAAAGTAGTCAAAGCATTTTCATGCAAACATTCATCTAACAAATAAAGATTGCCACACATATCACATGTACTAGAAAGACATGCATTGAAAAGAAAGTATTGGTCATTAGGTGGCTTACAAAACAAACCTAATATAAAATCTTTTATAGTTTGAGGTGGTATTTTTATACCAAATTCTTGCAACATTTTTTTACCACGCATGGTACCACATGTTATAGATCGAAATAAATCATAATGGCAATGAAATTGAACATGATTTTTACAATAACATGTGATTCTTTCCTTGTTAATCCTTACATAATATGGTTTACACTTTTCAAAAGATCTTTTACTAATGGTAATAGATAACACCTTAACATCTACAAATTTTATGAACAATTCAGTTTGATTTATGTCCAAAAAGGTGTTTAGGATGTGGATCACATATTTTTGAGTCAACTCTCAATTTAAGAACATCTCTTGAATTAGGTGATACCCTTGTCTTGTCATGTCAAAAAATTTCAACCAAACTTTTAACTTCACTAGTAAGTTTCATATCAAATCTCAAGAGTCTACCACTAGAAGTCCACAAACTATTTGTTGGATCACATTCAAAGTTAACCCTTCTCTTTACAGCTCTTCCTAAAGTCTTATGATTCACATTAAGATATCATCTTATGTTACTAATCAATCATTTGTCAGTAGTTGATTTGTTAACTAAATTTATTGTTATTGCTCGTTGTACTGCATTCTTATTTTTAGAGAAACTTCTCTTTCTGATAACATCAAAGGCACTAGCAACAATAGATACAACTTATTTTAAAGACTCATTTTTATTCTTGGATTTTGCGTAAATTCCTAACCTTTTCATTACTTTTTGCATTTTAGACTTTTTAATTAGTTACAACATCAACTGACATTGAAACCCAAATTTCTTATTATAAAAAAAATGTCTATATAATCTATTAGCATGTATCCTAATTTGTCTCCACAAAATCAATCCATGAGTATTATCTAGCACATCATTAGAAATATGAAAATTATGTTGATACACTTTAGTATCATTTAGACATGTTTGTTCAGTGCCTGGTGTTTCCACGTCTACATTCATACCATTATTATTTTCAATTGCCATTTCATTTTCAATGCTATTTGGAATTTGAATCTCACTTTCATTTTTTCTTGGTATTTCATTCGGGGCATGCATTTCCATTGGAGTTTGTTGTGCATGACTATTTGGCAATATATCCTCATGAAGAAAATCTAAATCATTTAAATCGTAACCTACTTCTAAAATATGACCAATTACATCATGAAAAAAACTTAATGGTTTGGAGACACACCTGTATTGAATGTTTGATTAGAATGTGCACCTAAATCTCCTTGTATAGGGTTTTCTTTTTCAACCTCTTCATTAATCATGGTATCCTCAATGTCTTTATCCTATGAAATAATGCTCAACTCTCTAATTCTCTGTCTTCTTTCCCGTTGAGGTCGTGCTTCATTTTCTTTGTTTGTTGCAATCTCCTCATTTGTCAGAACTTTTATTTTCTTCTTTCTTTGTTGTTTTGAACCTATGTTTGCACTAGTTTTTAATTTGAATCAATAGCTTGCAAATTGTAGAAGATGACAAGAAAACAAAATAATTATGACAAAAATTTGTTGTTGCAGTTCGAAACTATCATTCAATCATTCTAATCATTGAAAAATGCTTTGTGGGGCATCTTTTGTAACCCAATGGGTACATCAAAATTGAGTACGCAATTTTAAATTGGGCACTCAATTTTTAAATAATCGAGTACCAATTTTTTTAAAAATTAGGTACTCATGGCTCAATTCAAACTAGGAACCCAATTTGTGAATTATGAACTGAGTGCTCGATTCTAGTGCCATGGCAAGGAATTTTCCATGGATGGGAATTTGCATCAGGTTTTGCCTTGGGGAAAGGCATGGCATAGGCTTGGTGGGACCAAGCCTATTCCTTTATGAAAATTTTTTTGACTAAGGCATTTAATTGACTATTTCAAGGATTGTCATAATTTTTATATGACCATCCAAATTGAATTTTTTGACAAAATAAAACCCCATTATAGATCTTATCGTTCTGGTTTCAAAAATGTAAACTATAAATTGTTACGAGTTCATTTGCTATTTTTCCATTATTTATTAATCAAAAGTATCTCTTAAACATAAAATAGTGTGATTCACTAAAACTTTAATAACTTTTTTGATTTCTCATTTTTTTAAATTAGTTTACATGACATCAATTCAGAAAAAAATGATTAAATTATGGCATTCATACACAAGAAGTTTTAGAAATTAGCATAATCGTCAATTAAAAATTAATAGTAAAAAAATATTGATTAAAAAACTCAAGAAAATTATTCTCATCAATCTTTGGTGTGCTGGGCAAATTCATTTAAAAGGATTCACAAAAAAATCATTTAGTTATGTCAAATTATGGTGTTCGCATACTAGTGCAGTATGGTCCTGAAATAGACATTTTAAAAAAGTGGTTTTTAAATATTCATACCAAAAAAATCTATCTTATGGGTATACAGATAAATCACATATTCAAAAATTAGATTCTAGGCACTACAATTTTTATAGTTAATCTATAAATGCCTCAAATTCGGCATCAATTGACAATATATTTCAAAAACACGTCCACTTTTTGCCCAAAAGTGAGACCCTACTTCTTGCACTAACCCATATATATATATATATATATATATATATATATATATGTACCACATGTATACATTCATATATGTATATGTATATGAATGTGTATATGTATATACATATGTGTATATGCATGTATATATATACATACATATATATACACATGTGCATATACATACATGCATATACACATGTGCATATATATATATATATATAACTAAAAACACATAAAATAAAACTAAAAATGTATAAAATGAAACTAAAATCATTTTAAATGGATTTAAGAAAGAGAAAACCATACCTTTTTTGATGTTTGATAGTTTTGGATGCCCCTCTCTACATTGCGCTTCCGATTGAAACTCTATAGCCCCACTATCAAAAATGAAATGAGGGGTCGCAGTCAAAACTATTTATATTTTCATTTTTCTTAGTTTCAAATCAAACTTTATTAACTAGTTTCAATTGAAACTAATAAGCTCGAGACTGGGGTTAACGAACCCCATTCGAGCTTGGAGTTTCGATCATAACTACATTGATAGTTTTGATTGAAACTATCAATGTAGTTCTGATTGAAACCATGTGGCAAGGATAGTTTCAATAGAAACTTTTATTTCTATTAGTTTTGATAGAAACTAAATAGTTTCTATCGAAATTTTAAAAATGCTTTCTATCAAAACTAATAAATGGAAAATTTGTAGTGCGCAATTATGGAGGAATTTTTCCCTTAGAAAAAGTGTAACCCACTATTGTGGGTTCACCCCTTACCTATAATAAGTTGTAGGTGGTACTAAGCTATAAATTTTTACTCTTAACCAAGGTACACAATCAATCTACAATTCCTAAAATTGTTCAATATGCTTATTAGTATCATATGATTTTGAACAAGCATTATAGTTAAATTAATCAAACAAATAAATAATTCATTATAATCATTTCTAGAAAGAGATTATGACATATGATTTTTTAAAACTTAATGTCTAGGAAATATCTCTAGGATTTTTAATTTCTTATCTATAAAAAGAAATTGTAGGTAGCCTAGTGCTCCAATTTTTGAGTTTTGACCAAGAAACACAATCAATTTGAAATACCTAAAATTGCCTAATAGACTTATGAGTATCATATGTTTTTGAAAAGCCATTACATTTAAATCAATTAAATCAAACAAAGGCTTTCTTATAATCATTTCTATATAGAGATTGAACATTATGATTTTTCTAAACACAACATCTTGGCAATATTTATAAGAATTTTAATGTCTTACCCATAAGAATTAAAGGTAGTCTTGAGCTCCAATTTTGACTCTTAACCAAGATATACAATAAATATGCATTGCCTAAAATTTCCCAATAGGCATAATCACTATGGCCCAACACAAAGTACTTTCAAGTAGAAAACCCACATGCCAAAGTTAGAGCCCAATCACAAAATATTTAATGATCAATCCTATGCTTTGGTAAGGCATAATCTTATTTTGTTTGCACTTAATCATCATCACCACAAGCCCATTTAAGGGAAATCATCTTCAAGCTTTTAACTATATGGTCTTCTCTTTTAAAAGCTTCTATGCATGGTGGTCAATGCATCCCTTCCATGAAGTCATACACAATAGTATGGTGTATGGGTAAGTGCACAAAGTTGTGGTGCCAAAAGGGGGGTATAAGTGGACACCTTTTTCCTGAAATCTGCAAATTTTGAACTTCAACAAGAATTTGAAGATAGTTATGCTCAAAATTTTTAGATATGACCAAAAAAAAAAGTCGTGGTCCTTTGAATCTAGTTTCTAAACTACTAATTTTTTTTCAACATGGTTTAGTTTTAGGTCCTCAAAAAAGGGGGCCACAAAAAGTGGTACTGTTTATTCCAAAAAAACATAGCACAGTACAAAGTGTGGCCCCCCTAAAATTTTAACTTTTTTTTTGAAATTTTTTAATCGCTCTGGTCAAAAGTTACTTAACACTATGTAGTTTATCCCAGATTTTTTGAGTAATTTTATAATTTCTATTTTTTTTTAACGAATTTTTTAACTAGACACATCCCAAAAACATGAAATATATGTGTGCTCCCCTGAGAAATAATTGAAAACTAATCTAAAATCAAAACTTTTTTTTTTTCAAAGTGTGTAGAATGGAGTCTAGTTTCTAAAAAACTAAGTTGTTACAAAATTTGATGAACGAGCTAAAATCTATAGCCCAATTAGTACGTGGTGGTTTTTGACAAAAAAATGAACATACATTCAAAAGAAATTATAGATGAAAGGCTTGAAATAGTTCAAATTAAAAATAAATTATATGGTTAGATAGCTAACACAAAGACCTATAATGCTATGTAACTTGATCTTATCGATACCCAACCACGAGAAATCTTGAAGGGGAGCACAGAAGAAAAAATAATCATTTTTTGTATGTTTGCTGGAAAACACGTCTCAGGCCTATTCATCAAATCCAAACCTTTGGGTTGGATCTCCAAGGCAAAACCAAGCCTTAGGCTTTGGTTTGATTAAGGTTTAAATAGCATGTGCGCCCTATTGTGCGCACGTGCTATTTAAACCTCAGCTCTAAATAGCACGTGCACGATGTAGGACACAAGCACTATAGTGTGCATGCACTATTAAGATGTAAGTTGCAAAAGAGAACTAGGTGGGGGGGATAGGGGAATGGATATGTGTGTGCATGAAAGAGATAGAGAGAAAGTAGGGGATAGGAGAGGGGAGAGAGTACAGGATGGGAGAGAGAAAGTGAGAAAGAGCAGGGGTGGCAAAGAGAGTATAGGATGAGAGAGAGAGAATAGGGGTGGCAAAGAGAGGAAGTGTGAGAGAGAGTACGGGTGGAAAAGAGAGAGTGTGGGATGGGGTAAAGAGATTTAAAGTAGGGGATGGGAGAGAGAGGAAGTGTGAGAGAGAGTATAGGTTGGGAGAGAGAGATTAAGAGTAGGGGATGGAGGAGAGAGAGAGTAGGTGATGGGAGACAGAGTGGGAGAGGAAGAACTTGAGAGAGAGGAGGATGGGAGTGCATGTGTGTGAAAGAGAGAGAGTATGGAATGGGAGAGGGGGAAGACAAAGTAGCTCAAGAGAGATTAGGGGATGGAAGAGAGAGTAGGCGATGGGAGAGGGAGTGGGAGAGGGGGAGATAGGGGGAATAGAAATGTGTGTAAGAGAGAGAGAGAGAGAGAGAGGAGAGAGTCTGAAAATTTAAGAGAGACTAGAGGGTAGCAGAGAGAGAGGGAGAGAGTAAGAGTGAGAGTGAGAGACAGAGTAGGCAATGGGAGAGGGAGTGGGAGAGGGAGAGCAAGTGAGAGAAAAAATAGGGGATGGAAGAGGAGAGAGGGGGGATGGGTGTGTGTGTCAAAGAGAGAGAGTCAAGAATGAGAGAGAGGAGAGAGATAGAGAGAGTAGGCAATGGTAGAGGGATGGGAGAGAGAGGGAGAGAGAGAGAGAGAGAGAGAGAGAGAGAGAGAGAGAGTAGGCGGTGGGAGAGGGAGTGGGAGGGAGAGAGAGGTGGAATGGAAGCATTTAAGAGAGATATAGTAGGGGATGGGAGAGAGTAGGCATTGGGACAAGGACTGCGAGAGAGAGAGAGGGGGGGAATGGGAATGTGTATTTATTTATAAGAGAGATAGAGTAAAGGATGGGAGAGAGTGTGAGAGTTTGAGAGAAAGTAGTAGGGGATGGGAGAGAGAGTGAGAGTAAGGGATGGGAGAGAGAGAGAGAGAGAGTAGAGAGGAAGAAAGAGAACTTGAGAGAGATAGACAGTAGGCAGTAGGAGAGGGAGTGGAAGAGGGAGAGGGAGAGGGAGAGAAATAGGGGGGATGGGAGTGTGTGTGACAGATGTAGAGAGTAGGGGATGGTAGAGAAGAAGAAGAGTGGGGGGATAAGAGTGTGTGTATCTATGAAATTGAGAGAGTAGGGGATGGGAGAGAGTGTGAAAGTGTGAAAGTAGGGGGTGGCAGAGAGAGAGTACGACGATGGGGGAGAGAAAGTAGGTGATGGGAGAGAAAAAGAGAGAGGGGGGATGGGAGTGTGTGTGTGTGTGTAAGAGAGATAGAGTAGGGGATGGGAGAGAGTGTGAGAGTATGGGGTGAATGAGAGAGAGAGAGTACGACAATGGGGGAGAGAAAGTAGGTGGTGGGAGAGGGAAAGAGAGAGGGGGGATGGGGGTGTATGTGTAAGAGAGATAGAGTAGGGGATGGGAGAGAGTGAGAGTGTGAGAGAGTAGGGGATGGGAGAGGAGAGAGAGAGAATAGGGGATGGGGGAGAGTGTCAGAGTGTGAGAGAGTAGGGGATGGGAGATGAGAGAGAGAGCAAGGGATGGGGGAGAGAAAGTACGCAGTGGGAGAGGCAGAGAGAGCTTGTACAAGATGGGAGAGAGAGAACTTGAGAGAGAGATAGTAGGTAGTAGTAGTGTGAGTGTGAGAGAGAGTAGGGGGTGGTAGAGAGAGGGGGGATGGGAGTGTGTGTGTAAGAGAGACAGAGAAAGGGATGGGACAGAGTGTGAGAGTGTGAGAGTAGGGGGTAGCAGAGAGAGAGAGTACAACGATGGGGGAGAGAAAGTAGGCGATGGGAGAGAGAAAGAGAGAGGGGGGGATGGGGGTGTATGTGTAAGAGAGATAGAGTAGGGGATGGGAGAGAAGAGAGAGAGTAGGGGATGGGGGAGAGTGTGAGAGTGTGAGAGAGTAGGGGATGGGAGACGAGAGAGAGAGAGCATGGGATGGGGGAGAGAAAGTAGGCGATGGGAAAGAGAGTGGGAGAGGCAGAGAGAGCTTGTACAAGATGGGGGAGAGAGATTAGAGATGGAGAGAGAGAACTTGAGAGAGAGAGATAGTAGGTAGTAGTAGTGTGAGGGTGAGAGAGAGTAGGGGTGGTAGAGAGAGTATGACAATGGGGGAGAGAAAGTAGGCGGTGGGAGAGGGAGAGAGAGGGGGAATGGGAATGTGTGTAAGAGAGACAAAATAGGGGATGGGAGAGAAGAGAGAGATTAGGGGATGGGGGAGAGAAATTAGGTGGTAGGAGAGGGAGAGGGAGAGAGATAGGGGGGATAAGAGTGTGTGTGAGAGATCTAAAGAGTCGGGGATGGGAGAGGAGAGGGGGTGAGAGAGGTAGAGAGAGTAGGTGGTGGGAGAGGGAGGGTGAGAGAGAGTAAAGGATGGGAGAGAGTAGGAAGAGAGAGAGGAAGGGGATGGGAGAGAGAGTAGGGAGGATAGAGAGTAGGGAGGATGGGGAGTGATGTGTTTTGAGATAGTGTGTACGCACTTTATAGTGCGTACACGCTTTATAGTGCGTACGCGCTATAGTGTGTACGCACTATCTCAAATCACCAAAAAATGGTCAAAAACCAACCATGGGGCCCATTTCATCCATTTTTAACTTTTGGTCTGTTATGCTCTCTGTTATTCCAACAGAAAACACAGGTTTCAACATCTAGCAAACACTATTTCAACACTTTTGGAAGCTAGCAAACACCAAATTCAATCATTGGATACATGATTTGAAGAATTTTTTAATATTCTTTTAATATAAAAGGTTAGTGCAATCCATTTTAAATATTGTTTGTCGATATATAGATACAAATTTGATTATAATTTGATATGTTATGTAATATATAGTGAATTCATTAAAAATTGTATGTTTTAATGAAATGTTATTTCGAAATGGTTAGAAATTTGACAAATTGTTTGATATATATTATGTATTCATTCAAATAATTATAATTTTTATATGTAATTGAATAATTTTTAATTTACACATTTTAAATAATTGAGATGTTTGAATAATTTGACATGTAGAAATCATCATCATCCCAAGGAAGAAACCAAAGATTCAAACAAATGCAGATAGGGAGAGAGATTTGACAATTAAAAGAGATAAAATGAAATTACCACATGAACAAAGAAAATTGCAAAGCAATGATGAAGAATTAATTTTCTAAGAGGATCAAGAACCACCAGTACAAAGAAACAAGGAGGAAGAATTAGAAAGACAAAGAGAATGAATGAGATTGTTATGCTCAAGAAGACAATTGAATTGTGAAGCTACACCATCCTCCAATGTTGGAGTCATATCTTCCGCTACACCATCTTCAAATGTTGGAGTCATATCATCCACTACACCATCTTCCAATATTGAATTCATATCATCCTCTCATGTTGAAGAGACACTAATTTATAGATCCGACGATATACACACTCCATCATGTCATGTTGAAAGCACAACATCAACAAATCAAGTAGGTGATATTCCATCTTTTACATCTTATTGCCAAGACACATCATCTTTAGTTCAAGGTACACAATACACTCAACCTTATATTGATGTTCAAAATGTTGAGAGAATTGAAGAGATTAGAACACCTTCTAGAATTCGTTTTAGAAAACCAAAATATTTGATTGATATTGATACTAACATTTTGAAATCAATGCCTAACAAGATTAGCAAGCGTACTTGTCAAAAAAAAGTTAATCATATGTGGAGATTTTTTTTGAAGAATTAAATATTACAGGTCAATGCCAATTATTTGTTGAAATGATGAGGAATTTGAAATTTAGGCCTATCATAAAGATTCTTGGGCTAAGAATGATGGATGATTCAAATGAAAGAAATATTGTAAAGAATCTAATGAGTGCTTATGACAAAGTGGGTTCTAAATCACGCACCAAAGATAGTAATATCACAAGACGAGTACTCACATCGACAATAGTAAGTAGCCAAATGAAGAAAGCTTAACTCATGAGAAAGACAAGAAAAACATTAAAAATTGGTAGAGGTACCTTAAGGAGAGCCATGCTAAGGCCTGAGAGATTAGAAGATCCAACAAAAAATGAGTTATGGACATTTAGTGGTAGACTACCGCAAAAAGATAAAGAAATTAGTGAAGCCTTGAAATCATTGATCGAAGATTTTTGGAAAAATAACACACGTGTTTCTCCTAATCAAAGAGATGTTGTAAGGAGGAGGATTGGTAGCTGAAATCGCGAGCCACATGCGAAACATTTTTTGGACTCAACTTAGACACAATTTTTTGCAAAATTTATTGGTATGTATCCTCAAATTCGAATAAGTCAAAGATTTTTTGAGATGGGTAAACCTTTTTATGTGAAAATAAATCACACACGCACAACTTGTTGTTGTAGGATACATATTGAATTTTCTAACCATTTTGATATTTTTAGGCACATTTGCGTAGTTTTGCATTCTCAGTTTGTTTTGCAGGATTGTGACATAAAAGAGCCACCAAGATCTTCAAGGGAATTCATATCCAACATTTTATGTGAAATAGGGGACGGCCAACAATTTTACAAGACATCATGCTTGGATGGTATGTGCTTATTTTGTGGTTCTTTGCAACTTTTATCAACTTGTCAACATATGGATAGTACACATGCAATTGGAAATGAAATAGTAGATTACGGAAAATTCAAGGCAGTGACATATGCTCTAAAAGATGGGAAACATGGTAAAATATGTGATCTAGTTATTGAAAGGATTCTAGTGTATGAGTTCATTAAGATTTTTCGTGAAAAGATTATGTACAAGTATGCAAGGCATACCCATAGAGCTCGATGGTTGCATTTGCAATTCAAGTTGTGCAAGGATACGTTTCCATTGGATACCATTGTTTTGGTTGTAAATTTTGCAGAGAACTACACACTACAACCACAAAATAAGGTGCAAGCAAAGTATTATACATCTCAACAGGTTTCTATATTTGTTCACATAACATTCATGCATTCACCTACAAGTACAGAGGATGACAGGAAGATCTTGAGGGAGTACTATTTTTACATCAGTGATGATCGATCACATTCTACGAAGTTTGTACATAGTTTTTTTCAACTATTTTATGGAGATTTGGCTAACAGAGGCATATCATATCATCAACACATTATTTGGTTAGACAATTGTGCATCTCAATTCAAGAATGCACGGATGTTCTATTGGTTGGGCAGGATGCACAGGTTGTGTAGAATTCAATATATGTGGAATTTCACAGAGGTTGGTCATGGTAAGGGAGAGCACGATGGTGCAGGTGCATGCATTAAAAGAGCCTTTGCTCGTGAAGAACTAAAGTACAAAGATGGAGCAATATTAATAGATGCAAAATCCATCGTCCAATGGTGTAACGCTACAATGGGTCTAGGTAAGGAAGGTGAGTCTACAGTTCGTAGATTTTTTTGGTTGATAGATAATACTAACATTGCACCATATCAAGATTGTTAGTTACACTCTTTTAGAAGCTCTGATGCAAGTTCATGGAGTATCCACACACGAAAAATGGCATGCTATTGTCCATCATGTGCAAAGGAAAATTGGGATGACTGTGAGTCAACTGAATGGGTGGACAAATGGGATATACGGGTTTTGGACCCAATTGACACCTATCGTCCCCCACAAGCACTGGAAATGGTAGAGATGGATTCATCTATTGACTTTGACCACTTGTCAAATTTAGTGCAACCTGGTAATATATATATATATATATATATATATATATATATCTTTTTAATTTCAATATGTAACTTTATAACTTTTACCCAAGTATTTTTTGAATTAACGACCGTATTTTGTACATTTGTCACTGCAGGCCATGTTTTTGCTATTATTACACCTGAAGACAATGAAGAAGGGACAGATTATTATTTGTGTCATTGTGTTGAATCCAAACAAAAATTGGATCAATCAGTTATAGATGGTGAAGGTTTAGAGTACCATGTCAGTGCGGTGGTTGTAACAGGCACATGGCTTAGACGATATCCTATGAAAAATCCTAACTTGTGGTTATTCGAAGATTGGCAAACAGAGAGGAAGATTCTTCATTATTCAAACCTTGTTGTTGCATCAAATGTCCACTTGATAAAATATGGTGGAAAACCACATAATAAGATTCTTTGGAAAGTTCACGAGTCAGACCATGAGGCAATACTTGAGACATTAAAATGTTGAGTAGATCCAGTTGGCTCATTAGATTGAATTGGGAGAGAGAGAAAAAGTGATCAATTGGATCCAAATACAATGTTACAACCTCTTCCCCAAGACTATCACATGACTAAGGTGGACCGTATTGTTATGATGTGTAAGTGATGAGATTTAGTTTTGATTTGTTTAAAATTTAGATACATTATTTGAATTTATATTAGATTCTTTAATAGGACCCATTTTTATAATCTTATCTTAGATTTGTTACTGTGCTAATTCTTCATTTGTAGGTCACCAAAGAAGAGGGCTAATAAATTTGATGCACAAGTGATAAAGGGTGAGATGCCAAAATCATCTGCAAAATGGTATTATCAATTCACATCCTCAATATTTATTAGTGTTCTTTGTTTAAGTACCATTGTATGATAATCATCTTATGCCTGGAATTGCAGAGGTTAAATTATGTCAATACTAAGGTTTGTAGCATCAATACTAAGGTTTTTAGCATCAATTGGTCACGCTAAGTATAGTAGTTGTATCATGAATCCTTCTGAACCAATATGACTAAGATTCTCGAAAGAAGACTAAACCATATCATCTATCTACTCCCTCTTTATATAAGAGTTTGTCAAACAATGAGAATGAAACATTGATTATTACTCCCCCCTCAATGTAAAATTCTCATTGATTGCATTTTGTAAAGTTTTAAGTCACTATCAACCTCTATATCATTGTATTCTTCTTATCATCAAATTACACAACAATGAGAATATGAACGATGACTTCTTCACATGAACCTGAAAATTATAAATGCTACACCTTAATAAATGTTTGGGCTTGGTCTTTACCATTCGAGATTATAATACAATACATTGGCTTCATTTTTATTTGGAAGTATTTATTATGTTTGTTCCAAAAGTCATTCTTCATTTGCCAATATGAAAATGCGACTATCATGAAAGGCATAGTCTTATAATTTGTAATTTGTATAATGGTATAAAAGCTTGGTTGTGGGTTTGAATCCATTGCCCCCATGACCCTCCTTCTCATGCATTTATTCTATTTATTCTTCTACCTCCTCCTCCGCTTAGCCATTTTGCAACACCATTTGGATGGAACTCTAGCCTTCCTCAAAACCATTATACATGACCTCTCCTTCTTCAAGATATTCTATAAAAAGTTCCTCAACCCTTGAACCTTTCAAAACCCCAATCTCAATGGAAGGCTTCTAGACCAAAGGAACAAGTAGATCCGGTTCTTTAAGAGAAAGAGACAACAAATCCAATTTTCTAGTGACTAGATGGAA
The DNA here is from genome assembly GCA_028749045.1 of Cupressus sempervirens. Lineage (NCBI taxonomy): Eukaryota > Viridiplantae > Streptophyta > Pinopsida > Cupressales > Cupressaceae > Cupressus > Cupressus sempervirens. The sequence goes on along the minus strand of CM053786.1, from coordinate 794,224,257 downwards.
AATTGGGGAAATCATTTCAATTAGTTGTAAATTGAAAGGAATTATAAGTAAACTATATCAATATAATAACTTAGTAATTATATCAATATAATTTAATTACTAAGGAAATGAATTTATTACTCTAACATATAGTACATTATTTTGCAAACAAAGGTGTTGAATTTGATGCTTAACAGATTTACATACATGTGTAATAAATAATAAGTGTTTTAGCTTTGGGATCAACACTATAAAATGAAGGATGTCATACTACATTCACAAAGGTACCAAAATATTTTATTTGATATGGAGACAAAAGAAAATGTGTATTCTTCATAACTGCATTTGAGTCTCATGTATTATCATTTTCAGCTATTGACATTAGAGATACCTTTACATCTTCATCATTGTATTGATCAATGAGTCCTTATTGCACTCACTAGTTCTAAGCCAATGACTATATATAATTTTGATTGTAACATGTCGAGTTACAGAAGATTCTAGACTAATGGACTAGTGAGCATGTTAGGAAGACCTCGTTATATACACTGGTCATCTCCCACTTGTTGGCAATTAAAGACAATTAGGGATTTATTTTGTTCCCCTAGTTGGAAAGAGTATATATCTAATGATGTACATTTTACACCTATATGGCATTATTGGGCATATGTTTTGTATAATTTTTTCTATGTATGTCATTTTTTACATATATTTCATGTATGACATTATTAGACATATGCTTATGATGTTTCAAATTATTGATAAATGAATTATATGATATTGTTAGACCTTATGGAATCAACTTTGATTTTTTGTTATCACATTGGTTTGATGCTTGTATTCAATCAATCAACATATTTTCCTTTTAATTCTTCCACATTTGGCATATCCATCTAACAATGAACTATGATACTCCCATCAAGAAGTGCATGATTGCATGGTTTTATGGTGGATGTCCCTCTCTTTTTTAAATTCCAATTTTATTCATCTACATGAGTAAGGAAGATCAATTCCATTTCTTTAAATTGTATTTAAAGGTCATTAAAGTTTTTTCAAACAATGTGATTAAATAAATATTATTTAGCATTTACCTCTATCATCAAGGTTGATTCATTCCTCCTCTTATTTTACCAAATAATTTGGATGAATCACCCATGGCTCCTTACATTTCTTGAAGAAAATTTTCAAAGACTTTGCAACATGTCTTCTCTTCTTCCATATAGTTCATGTTCATTGAAGACATTTGGTCAAACAATATATATGCTTTGTATATTCTCACAACACCAATAGTCATGGTACAATCCTTACAAGATCCATAGTTGAAGAGAAGCTATGTGAAGCTTCTAGAACCATGGACCTATACTTAATTTAGTATTATTGTATCCATGTTACTTATGAAAGTGGAACTTTCACATAGATAAGTAGGGAAACCAAAATTGAAAGCCAAACTTAACATAGAAAAGTAAAGCAAGCCTCAACTATATTCTCATTAAACACTGTGAATTCAAATATCTTTGGCGGAGCATATCTCGAAGCTCATGCAAGATATGGATGAGGTTCCAATTCCTACAAGACCGTGTTGTAGAGACCTACAATAACCTCTCTCTCTTTTGGAGATCGCATTCCGTTTTCATTCTACAATGCCATCTCGAGTGATGTTGAAACTTGCGGTGTTGGCAAGTACAAAGTTGCCAACTGCCAAATCTCTCTCATCTTTCATCGTGGGATCAAGCTGTCTACTCCATTTGCTCTAGGTGGTCGGGTAAACCATATCCCCAACCTCTTCTTGTCCCCTTCAGTGCTAGAACGTTCTCAAGCACGCTGAACCGGAATTCCCTAAGGGTCACTAAATGCCACAAGGCTGCAATCTTTGACAGGGCATATCTCGAAGCTTGTGTGAGATATGGATGAGATTCCAATTCCTACAAGACTATGTTGCAGAGACCTACAATAACCTCTCTCTCTTTTTGGAGATCACATTCCATTTTCATTCTACAATGCCATCTCGGGTGATGTTGAAACTTGTAGTGTTGGCCAGTACAAAGTTGCCAACTGCCAAATCTCTCTCATCTTTCATCGTGGGATCAAACTTTCTACTCCATTAGCTCTGGGTGGTCAAGTAAACCCTATCCCCAACCTCATCTTATCCCCTTCAATGCTCGAACGTTCTCAGGCACGCTGAACCGGAATGTCCCTAAGGGTCACTAAATGCCACAGGGCTGCAATCTTTGATGGGGCATATCTTGGAGCTCGTGCAAGATATGGATGAGATTCTAATTCCTACAGGACTATGTTGTAAAGACCTACAATATCCTCTCTCACTTTTTGGAGATCACATTCTATTTTCATTCTACAATGCCATCTCGAGTGATGTTGAAACTTGCAGTGTTGGCGAGTACAAAGTTGCCAACTGCCAAATCTCTCTCATCTTTCGTCGTAGGATCAAACTATCTTCTCCATTAGCTTCGAGTGGCCAAGTAAACCCTATCCCCAACCTCTTCTTGTCCCCTTCAGTGCTCGAACGTTCTCAGGCACGCTGAACCGGAATGTCCCTAAGGGTCACTAAATGCCACAGGGCTGCAATCTTTGACGGGGCATATCTCAGAGCTCGTGTGAGATATGGATGAGATTCCAATTCCTACAGGACTATGTTGTAGAGACCTACAATAACCTCTCTCACCTTTTGGAGATCGCATTACATTTTCATTCTACAATGCTATCTCGGGTGATGTTGAAACTTGCAGTGTTGGCCAGTACAAAGTTGCCAACTGCCAAATCTCTCTCATCTTTCATCGTGGGATCAAACTGTCTAATCCATTAGCTCTGGGTGGCCGAGTAAACCCTATCCCCAACCTTTTCTTGTCCCCTTCAGTGCTCGAACATTCTCAGGCACGCTGAACCGGAATGTCCCTAAGGGTCACTAAATGCCACAGGGCTGCAATCTTTGATAGGGAATATCTCAGAGCTCGTACGAGATATGGATGAGATTCCAATTCCTACAAGACCATGTTGCAGAGGCCTACAATAACCTCTCTCACTTTTTGGAGATCGCATTCCCTTTTCATTCTATAACGCCATCTCGGGTGATGTTGAAACTTGCAATGTTGGCGAGTACAAAGTTGCCAACTGCCAAATCTCTCTCATCTTTCGTCGTGGGATCAAACTATCTGCTCCATTAGCTCCGAGTGGCCGATTAAACCTTATCCCCAACCTTGTCTTGTCCCCTTCAGTGCTCGAACATTCTCAGGCACGCTGAACCAGAATGTCCCTAAGGGTCACTAAATCCCACAGGGCTGCAATCTTTGACGGGGCATATCTCGGAGCTCGTGCAAGATATGGATGAGATTCCAATTCCTACAGGACCATATTGCAGAGACCTACAATAATCTCTCTCACTTTTTGGAGATCACATTCCATTTTCATTCTACAATGCCATCTCGGGTGATGTTGAAACTTGCAGTGTTGGCCAGTACAAAGTTGCCAACTGCCAAATCTCTCTCATCTTTCATCGTGGGATCAAACTATCTGCTCCATTAGCTTCAAGTGTTCGGGTAAACCCTATCCCCAACCTCGTCTTGTCCCCTTCAGTGCTCGAACGTTCTCAGGCATGCTAAACCAGAATGTCCCTAAGGGTCACTAAATCCCACAGGGCTGCAATCTTTGACGGGGCATATCTCGGAGCTCGTGCAAGATATGGATGAGATTCTAGTTCCTACAGGACCATGTTGCAGAGACCTACAATAACCTCTCTTTCTTTTTGGAGATCACATTTCATTTTCATTCTACAATGCCATCTCGGGTGATGTTGATACTTGTAGTGTTGGCCAGTACAAAGTTGCCAACTGCCAAATCTCTCATCTTTCATTGTGGGATCAAACTGTCTACTCTATTAGCTTCGAGTGGCTGAGTAAACCCTATCCCCAACCTTGTGTTGTCCCCTTCAGTGTTTGAACGTTCTCAGGCACGCTGAACCGGAATGTCCCTAAGGGTCACTAAATCCCATAGGGCTGCAATCTTTGACGGGGCATATCTCGGAGCTCGTGCGAGATATGGATGAGATTCTAGTTCCTATAGGACCGTGTTACAGAGACCTACAATAACCTCTCTGGCTTTTTGGAGATCGCATTTCATTTTCATTCTACAATGCCATCTCGGGTGATGTTGAAACTTGTAGTGTTGGCCAGTACAAAGTTGCCAACTGCCAAATCTCTCTCATCTTTCGTTGTGGGATCAAACTGTTTGCTCCATTAGCTCTAGGTGGTCGGGAAAACCCTATCCCCAACCTCATCTTGTCCCCTTCAGTGCTCGAACTTTCTCAGGCACGCTGAATCAGAATGTCCCTAAGGGTCACTAAATCCCACAGGGCTGCAATCTTTGACGGGGCATATCTCGGAGCTCATGCAAGATATGGATGAGATTCTAGTTCCTACAGGACCGTGTTAGAGAGACCTACAATAACCTCTCTCACTTTTTGGAGATTGCATTTCATTTTCATTCTACAATGCCATCTCGGGTGATGTTGAAACTTGCAGTGTTGGCCAGTACAAAGTTGCCAACTGCCAAATCTCTCTCATCTTTCGTCATGGGATCAAACTGTCTGCTCCATTAGCTTCGAGTGGCTGGGTAAACCCTATCCCCAACCTCATCTTGTCCTCTTCAGTGCTCGAACATTCTTAGGCATGCTGAACCAAAATGTCCCTAAGGGTCACTAAATCCCATAGGGCTGCAATCTTTGACGGGGCATATCTCGGAGCTTGTGCGAGATATGGATGAGATTCCAGTTCCTATAGGACCGTGTTGCAGAGACCTACAATAATCTCTCTTGCTTCTTGGAGATTGTATTCCATTTTCATTCTACAATGCCATCTCCGGTGATGCTGAAACTTGCAGTGTTGGCCAATACAAAGTTGCCAACTATCAAATCTCTCTCATCTTTCATCATGGGATCAAACTGTCTGCTCCATTAGCTCTGGGTGGCTGGGTAAACCCTATCCCCAACCTCGTCTTGTCCCCTTTAGTGCTCAAACATTCTCAAGCACACTCAACCTGAATGTCCCTAAGGGTCACTAAATGCCACAGGGCTGCAATCTTTGACGGGGCATATCTCGGAGCTCGTGCGAGATATGGATGAGATTCCAGTTCCTACAAAACCATGTTGCAGAGACCAGAGATCAACCAAGGATAAGGATAGCATAGTAAGAAAATGATTATTTATTTGGTGGATATAAGTCTTTTATATAAAAAACCATTTATATGCATAGTAAAAGAACTGAATATAGATTTGAGACATATTGATCAGCTGCAGTCTGATCATCTTCACAAGTATGCAACTTTTGTTTCACTATTTCATGCGGGTTTATTGAACTTTCTTTATGAGGTCATTTACAGATGGGATGTTCAAAGGTTGAGTTCCTATGGGTTGTCAATACTTTGACTATACTTTAGGTCAACAATTATCAATATGGGAAAAAATGGAACTCGTTGTATTTTGAAGTACTAAGAAGATGGCCTTGCCCTTCCCTAGGAGTTTCAGAAATGGGAGACATTAGGTAAGAGAGTGAAAATGTTACTATTGCTTCAACGCACATGACACAATTGGAAATGCAAATTTTGATGGTAATCATTTTGTGATAAGGGAGAGACTAGGGATGATCATTGTTACTATCTCTTTAGTAGTGGATTTTTGTTTTCTCTTGAACTTGGTGGTGGGGGATTAGTGGTAATTCTCCTTGGATATTCCTTCTTATGATGTTAGTGACAAGTGTTGCTCTTTGAAAACACTTGTACAATCTTTTTTAAATTATTAGATAAAAACAAAGAATTGTAAGTATTAAACATGATTAGCCTTTAGTTCCTAGAAGATCTTTATTTCCCCATCAATGCATTTAGAAAGTCAAGTTTTAAGAAGATCATAAATAGAAAAAATTAGAGAAGTGATTTAAACATTTATATTGATTGGAAACATGTGAGTCTTGAGTTTCCTCTGCCTTTTAAAGAACGTTCCTTAGCTAGCATACCTAATTCCACATTCCATAAGAGTGTCATTGCGCTAAAGATTTAGGAAACCAACTGCTCTAAGATAAAGCTTCCCGGTCAATAATAATCTAGCCTATTGAGGTACATAATACTTCTCAATTAAACTTGTGTTAATTCAATATTCATTTTGTAATTAACTACAATTTCAGTATCTATGTACAAGGGGTGACTGAGAAAACTATTTGAGGTCCAATTTGAAAATATATTTGTAAGGATCTCGACCAAGGTTCACAACTTCAATGATTAATACATTCATTCAGGCTAGAACCTCACTACAAAAAAATAATATATAAAAAAGGTAGTGAATAACGTCATGTCTAGACCCAAATCAACCAATGAAAGTCAAATCAGCATAATGTGGAACAACAATAAATGCATTGAGTGGGTTGTCATAGAAAAGCTTCAGAATAAAATTCATGTCTAGAATTAAAAGACCTTAAAGAAAATTTATGCTTGTAACACAAATGGCCATTCAAAATTGAATATGATTACAATATGTGAAATAGCATTACGAGAACTTGTAATGCTCTTGTGAACATCGTGTTAATTCTTGTAAGAATCCCTAAGATACTTGTTATACTCAAAATTTTGTTGAAATTGAATTAATTTTTATCCTGTCGGTTAATTGGCTTAGGGTGATATATGCTTCTTGGATGGAATAATGAGTTTTTGATTAACTCTGTATTAAGATTTGTAGCATCTTCTAGTTATTTGCAAAGGAAATTTATAAATTAAGCTATTGACATATGGCTTGCTTGAGAAAGATGTTCGTGTTCTTATTGATGGGTACTAATGACTGTCCACATTTAGTTCTTCAGTATCCTATTTGACAAGCTTTCCATAGACATTTCTTTGCCATACTAAGTATTTTTGAAAACATATTTGAGTAGAAGCACTATAGTAGATACTACATGATGTTTTAACAAATAAAGTAATGGGTTAAAGACTATTATTTCCAAGGTATTATGTCATAGTATTTTAATTGTAATGATCTTAGACTAATGATATTCTTGAAGGTAACTTTGACATGCAGCAAGAAAGACAACCTATAGCCAAGGCTATATTGTGCCTACAACCAAAGCCATAAATGCTCACAGCCAAAGCCACTAGTGCACATAGCCAAAGCCATGGATGCTTATAGCCAAAGTTATGAGTGTTCGTAGCCAAAGCCATGAGTACATGAAGTCGATGATCACAATTGTTTACAACTATTCACCAAAAACAACTTCTTTGTAGTTTTTGAGAAATACTAATAAAGCAAAAAATAACATCTACTAGTTGGTAGACATAATGGCAACTCTCTAGCAATTGAATTTAATTTCATACATGCACATATCTAATTTAATGTCATACATGAACATATCTAATTTAAAATCATACATGAACAAACATATAATATAAAATGATAACCAATAATTTAATATACATTAACAAACACATAATATATTATGATAACCAATAATGTCATATATGAACAAACATATCATATCTTAACCAATAATGTCATACATCAAATAAATGTCATACATCAAATATAGAATGCCATATGTACATCAAATGTATGTCAAATATGTCTCTCTGATGCCTATATATATACATGGGGAAGGAAACAAGTCTCTCTCTCTCTCTCTCTCTCTCTCTCTCTCTCTCTATATATATATATATATATATATATATATATATATATGTATGTATGTATGTATCAAATATCTCAACTACATCTTTTCCTTCCCACGAGGGGAAGGAAACAAGTCTCTCGACATCCTCTGTCGTCGTATGGAGGGAGATAGTGGGGATGACGGGGCCCTCCTGACATGCTCACTTGAGCTCTTGTTGAGGCTCTTCTCCAGGTCCAACTGATACAAAGAAAGTAGATATGAATCAATATTTATTATACGTTGAAATCAAATATATGTACACACAAAATCAATTATTTTCTTACCGCCAACAAATAGTCACTCTGTAAGTCCACCTCAAATGCTCGTGGACGATTAGGCGTGATAAGACCCTACAACAATTCAATAAATATAATCACTTATAAATAAAATTAGAAATTTTGAGATTAACTATTATAAACAACAACTAAAATGAAGAAAATTCTTTCATACCTCTGTCAGTGGTTGTGAGCTAGCCACAGCTGCGGCCACTCCACTATCAACAGACAGTTGCAGATGAGGAGGTGTGTCCGACATCATGAGCTGCATGTCATACAATACGCGTTATATCTAACATGAAACATGGAATAAATATAATCAAATGAATTAAATTAACATGAAACAATTGTACCTGTGTGAAGCTCGTATGATGTCTCTGCTCTATGTCTGTGGTAAAGGTTGAGGGTCCTGTGGAGAACTGATGCACATGCATAAATTTTTTTGTCAATCCTTAATATGATTACGTAATAAATATATGTATTAATTAAAATGATTAAATTGATACATACCTCAAGACTTGTCGAAGGACAAAAAATAGGCCTGGAGGATCGCTGCTAGGCCCAGCAACACTTTGACCCTAAATTTTGAACAATGTCAATAAATGCTAATTAATTAATCATTCACTATACATATGAAATTTGATCAAATTAGTAATTTACCTATGTGTCAATGCCAAATGTCTCATTTAGGAACTCATCGGTGACAAGCCCATCATCCGCAGCATCTCCGGCATGAGTGCCAAATGTGCATAGGGATCCGCATGAAGTGCACATGTGACCACGATGCATAGAAGGCTCCCCCTCAACTAATGGGCTCATGGAATGGATGAGGGTATGTGTCAAAGCATTAATGGTCCCTAGAGTGTTGGCCTCTACATGTTCCTTCACAACTGAAGGAATAATCACATGCTCGTGTTGTGGATGGACCACAGGTGCCCTAACTACATTAGGGTCACGACGTGCTCCTGGCCTCTCAAATGATGACCCCCCACCTCTACCCTGGGAGTCTAACATATCAAAATAATTGAGGATCTCCCCAAGGACAAACTCACAATATAATTTCTTCAAAAAATACATGGGGACCTCGTGATTGTTGCAAGGAGGGGCATCAAAAACCATCCACCATCTATCCCAAAAATTATTTCTAATAGCATCGTGTATACACCAATGGATGGGGAATCATTTAGTACCCTCTCTAACAGTATTTGGCTCACTGGGTTTTCTAAATAATGCACATATACTACCTTTTGATATTCCTTTTTTATTTAACATCTTCATATGACAATTTATTTGCATAAAATATTTTTTGTTCATCCCTCTTAGCCCGCCAAATATCTAACTGACCACTAACTGAGGCTATCTAAGTGTTAATGGATTCGAGGGATGATGCCAATTGAGCCCTCATTGGATTGGTTTGTCCGGATTCTTTCAACCGAGCAATGAGTCTTTCTAATTCAGTTTTGCCTCTCTGTATTTCATTTCTTATATTTTTTTGTGTGCTTGGCGGAGGTCTTGCAATTGGTTCGAGTTGTGGAATTTGTTGTTCTTCTTGAGGAGGGTTTTGATTTTGAGGTTCTTGAGGGTTTTGTGGATTTTTCGGTTGATTATGGACATTTCCTGATAAAAAATCAATTGAAATCCAACTAAATAAACAAATCTAAATGAAATTTTTAAAAACCCTACAAAAGAATATCAAAAACCAATAAAACAATATGGAAAACATATTAAACAATGCAAAGTTAAGTTTATATCACTTACCTCGTCGTCGTGGGTGTGCTCGTTGTCTTGGATTTCGTTGGTGAGGAGGCATTTTGGCAAATGGTGGTGAATTTTTGCTATCAAACCCACGTATGCCTTGTTGGAGAGCCAAAAAGAAAAATAAAAATGATGGGCTGCAAGTCTGCAGCCCATCATATAACTTTTTGGAAATCAGAATAGCGCGTACACGCTATTAAAAATTAGAAAAAAAAAAAAAAAACTTGTCATCTTTTTGACACCACAACTTGGTGCATATGCCCGTATAACTAAAACTATAAATAGGTTGTGAAAAAATGGAGTACTTGAATTGCTAGAAGTAATGATAACATCCATGCCAGAAAGCATAATTTGAAGATATTACATGGCATCTTTAGTGAAGTAGAAGAATCTTATGTTGAGTGTATAATCTTCAAAAGTTATGTGTCAATAGAAAATAAAAGTATGTTTTACATAGAGAATGAAGCTCATGATTTTCTGGCAAATGAGGAGGAAAATGTTACAAGGACTAGCATGTCAAACATGGCCAAGCAAGTTTAACAACTCTTGAACAAGTTTTACGAAATAGGGATAAAAGATCATAGTTTAATCTCCTGGGTGCACACATTATGCATAGAAGATGGGGAAGAAGAGCCAATAAATGCCCAATTGAATATAATTAGATAAAGAATTGGAATGAGGAGGGGCAAACAATATTGAGAAATATTTTTAGCCAAAAATTTTGAGCCTCTAGAGATGTTATGCTAGAGTGGAAGGCGATGTCATTTCTAGTGACAACAAATTAGTTGAAGAGTTGTAGAGTTGGATGAGAATGTGATTCCTTATACCTTCCTTCCTTGTTGTTTCATTTATGATTTGTTTGTGGTGTAGGGTTTGGCTTTTAGTAATTGGGGCCAAGCTTGCTAGAGTTCTTTCCTTTGTACTATCATTCACTCTTATTATATTAAAATAATGGTGTATGGCTGGAAATATATGACGAATGATAACACCAAGGAAAGAACTGCAACCAACTTGACCCCAATCACTGAAAGCCAAACAATAAAGAATACCATTCTCATCCAACTCTACAGCCCTTTTATGATTTTTTGTGGCTGAAAATGACATCACCTTCAAGTCCAGCATATTGTCTCTGGAGGCTCAAAAATTTTGGTTGAAAATGTTTTTGAATATTCTATGCTCCTCGCCATTCCTATTTCTATTTAATTGGGCATTTCTCAACCCTCCCTCCCCAATGTTTAGGCATAATGCGTGCACCTAAGAGAATAAACTATGAGATTTCAATCCTGTTTTGTAAAACTTGTTCAATAGTTGTTCAACTTGTTTGTCCATGTTTGACATGGTGATCCTTGTAGCATTTTCCTCCACATTTACTAGGAATCCAAAGGTTCTCACTCTATTCAAAATGTACTTTTTACTAACATTTGACTTCTTGAAGAAGAGGAATCTCTATTTTGAGTGTAATTTGGAGAAATTCTTGCCTATAATTGCCCCAGTGAATCTGCTTGTCTTATTGAAAAAGAAAAGTGCACTAAAATCCTTTCAATAATCTTGAAAATATTTAATACCCATTGAGAAAGTATCCATAAAAGTACATGATCAAGTTTGCATGCAAAATAAAATTCAGCATGTGGAATAGAAACACCTACCTATTGAATATCTCAAAGAGGTTATCAAGGTTTGCATTATCCTCAATATAGAACTTGAGCTCTATAGCCGTAATCCTGCCATCTCTAAGAAGAATGCTCGTACACCCACATGGATTTGTACATAACCCTAAGAATGGAGTATGACATTAATGAATGTCAATACCCCTAAGAATGGAGTACTTGCATAATAATGCATAATAACAGGAGAGATGAGTAAATCAAAATGAATACAATATCAAAACCAATAAAATGATTCAAAAAAAAGGTACCCAAGCATCCAAAAGTTCAAAAGTATGCTTGTATATATCCTTAGCTAACTGTGAAAGAAGAATGGACTGATCATGTATTTATTGAAGCATGCTTCTACATGCTTAGAAAAGGGAATGGAAATTTGGGGTAATGAAAGGGTTTCTTAATATTATCAAAATTTGATTTGGGGAATCAAAGAGTGGTATGTGGGGAATGGAATCTAATTGGGGAAATGAAGGAGTCTTTTTTATCCAAGTGGCAGAATGTTTGGAACCTCTGATATTTTATGCGTAATTGTGTCATGCCAAGGCAACTATAAAGGAAGGTTTCAAATGGATTTGTTTGTTTGGAAAAACACATATTCTCTTGAACAAATTTGTTGTATTTTTTAGATTTTTACTCTTTCAAAATAATAGTTTGTTAAAGATAACATCAATATATTCTAAGGGTGAATCAAATTTTCACAAGGTATTTTTCATTATTACACGTGATGCTTCAATTTTGGTTAATTTATCATTTATGATTTATGAATACATCAACTAATTTTGAAAGTTTTCTACATTGTAACTAGATATAATCATGATGAATGCTGAGTGAATGCAGTCAAATTTTATGAATTCATATTAATTTAACAATTTAATTGATCACATGTAATTAATTTTTTGTTAACTTGCCTATAATCAACTTTGACCATTTGTAAATTCTTAAACAAGTGAAATAATGATGCAAAGAAGATTTCACAACTCACAACTTCAAATCTATATACTCATTATTTTTATCTCTATCGACAAACTTCTTTAAACCCAAAAAAACAACTTATTAGATAATCATTAATAAAGTTTTAATCACCACTTTTCAGATTCAACAAAAGCTCGTAGCAACACAAAAATTACGATTTCACTTCCTTTGATCTTACAAGGACTTAGATGGTTAATGAAAACCACATTTATATTTCCGTCTTAGTGTAAAATTTGGACTGTATGGAAATACCTTTACTATAGTATTTTCCCATTCATAAACATGATCATAAATAGCAGATTTGCTTGATTTAAAACTCAATAGAACTGAAACATGGAGAGAAATATTCTTACCACTACTACAGTTTTCAAGGAAGTCACAAGCATTTTGTCAAATGGTTCAAGATAGAACTCAGTTATCACCCGATATAAGTTGATCCTCAATTAGTCATCAGAATAAAATAATTTTCCTCCTTTTACACAAATTCCCTGTTCAAGGATTCCATTGTAAAGAATAAAATAATGCAACTTGAATGTAACACAATTGATGACATAAATACAAAAACTTTAAGTTCATCAAAGGAAAAGTTTTAGGAAAATGAGTAGGAAACAGAGTTCAGTTTTTAGCAAAATAACCAGCGTAATGTTAGAGCTAAGAAAAAATTACTTGTGCATTGAAAACTTATTCTGAAAGGAGGACATGGCCAAAGGTTGAAAAACAATGATGGAACTCTGAAGCTGGCACAGAGATATTTTTTAATTGCAGAAACGAAGGCAGATAGAATGTAGTTTAAACTGAACTTGAAAGGAATGTATAAGAATCACGTCGTTGTTTTATGGAAAAAAATGAATTAAAGGTACAACTATCTATCAAACATACTGTAAAATTTGATATTTTCTAGAAGATTTGTAAAGGAAAAGTGAATTTTACGCTTTCAATTATAAAATTTGATATTTTCTCAAAAATAGAATAAAGAGAACTAGTTTTGTCTTTTCAAATGTTTATAGTTCTATAGTAATTTTGGTAAAGATTATTAAAATATTTGTAAATTCTTGAACAAATGAATCCAACACTATCATGAATCTAAATGAAATTTGTGCCAATAATTCATTCTTTCCTCTTAATTGTTTTGATTTTAAAGAATTCTTAATCAAATGTGAGTTAATTGATATTGAACCTAAAGTGGGAACCATTTGAAGGATGAATTGTGGGTAAGAAGATTGGATGTATTCTTCTCAATCATGAATGTGCTTTGGAAATATAAATGTGTAGTCATTCATTTTTGTCGCCAAATCATTTCATTTTAAATAGTTTTAATGCTGCTTTTCACAAGCATGTATTAATTGATATTGATTCTTAAATGAGAAGCTTTAATTGGACCAGCCAAAGGTAAGGTAATATGACTATTAAGACCAAAGGAAGAAAAGGGAGATGTAAAATGCTAAATTTACTTGTCCATAGCGCTGCAAAGAAAAGCTAATAGAATTAACACAATCAACCCATCTTTGTGAAGAATAGTTACCAAAAAGAATGAAATTAAAGAAATAGGAGTACTGTTCTTAAGAAACTGAGTAGTGTTCTTAAAAACAATTGACAACCGAAGAAGTAATAGATAATGGCAATCAAGAAGAACTGTTGAAAATAATATTAAAGTTCATTTCTGATTTTGATAATCAGTTATGGATGAAGTCAGTTGCAGAAAAAGAAACTAGAGTACTTGTCTTAGCAAATAAAACTCATTAAAAAGTCTGGATTTTTCCACAAACTTAGAACATTATAGGCAACAAGACGTTTGATGTAGGAAGAAAGAAGTACTAATAAAGAAGTCAAACTAAAGTGAGTCGATCTGAATTGTATGCAAAGGAATGCTAAACCCTTTGTGCCTTTGCCCAAGTACATTTTGTAAAACTAATAATAAATATTAAAATTGAAATTAACTTTAGTTTTGCAATCCTTGGAAATTGTAATTCCAGACGAACAATGGGATACCCTGTGCCTGACCCTATTCATGCCTTGGTGATCCCCTGTGTGTGATACTATTCATGCACTTAAAGATAGACATAACTGTTGGAAAAAACTAATTAGGAGTTCTATATACACTCCTAATTTTACACGTGCAGATAAAAGTTTGTGGGTTAACAAAGTAACTGCTGACACTACTATTTTGTTGACTCGCAAAGTACACTTTTCAAATTCCACATAGAAAATCAGTCATCGAATTCAGCTTCTACAGAATATAACATTGGTATTTGACATGAACTTCAATAAAATGATTTTAATTGATTTGGTGTATTTGAAGTTTTCATACATGCACCAAAAACTATAAATTGGAATAGAAGTCCAATAAAAAGGAAACATCAAAGTTTGAGGAACTTATGAACTCCATCTACCCGTGATTGCGTGTGCAGCACAAACGGTAATAACAGAAAATCCTTACATCAGAAAAGAAATAGAGAAACCTTAATACAAACATCACTCTGCACTACAAAAAAAAATTGAAACTCATAGAGGCCGTGAAGACTCACAAAAGCTGTGAAGAATCCAATTTGTTGCATACTCTGATGAAAAAACATTACTGACACAAATTAGATTTGCTCCAATTGGCCACAACTGCATTTCTCAATAGTGGAGAACGCCAGAAAACAACATACCTCTAATCCTGAATTTCTCAGTTGTCAAGTTCAGCTTCTACATAATATAACATTGACATTTTAATTGGCCTGCTGTATTTGAAGTTTTCATATATGCACCTACACTGAACCAAATCCACACCCAAAACTGAAAATTGGAATAAAATCCCAATTAAAAAAAACATCTGGAACTTGCAAATTCCATAAACCCCTAATTGCATGGGCAGCACAAATGGTAAATGGCCAGGGGAGAAAGCAATAACATTAAACCCTAATATCGAAAAAGAAATAGAGAAACCTTAATACAAACATAACAGTATTTGAGTATGTATTTTTTCACGGTCTGACAAATGGTGTGATCGTTGGCTGTAAACCCTAATGAGAAACCACAACCGACCCAAATCAGTTACCGGCCACAATTGAAGGCTGTAAAAGAAGACTTTGTCACAATGGAGAACACCAGAGAACAACAAAGAAACGGTGAACCTATCTGCTGATAAAATCTCCAAAGTAGTAATGAAGTTGAACAGACTAAGTACAAAATCAGAAAAGATAAAAGAGGCAGAAGCGATGAATAAAATCTCCGAAGCAGTAATGACGTTGAACAGACCATATACAGAAATTCAGAAGAGATAAATCACCGCACAACTAGTGGAATCAGAACTCAAGAATATTCACCAACCCAAACTAAATCCTCTCCTTAAGTTCAGACGTGTGAAGAATGTGTAAACAACTAATTTTTTTTTTCTTAAAACAATACTAAATCCAGTCCTTTTTTGTGTTACTCTGTTCTGTCCATCCATTTTTGTGTTACTCTGTCCCGTCCATCCATTCTCTTTAAAGGAGTATAAGAAGAATTGTATCTAGTGTAGGGCTTCTATGACCTCTACTATTTTAAGGGCTTTCCAGATGCAAGAATGAAAGCCTATTTGCCGGTGAAAAGGGTTCCATAATGGTTAACACTATTCTACAAATGGAAATATATACATTTAAATGTTAAAGATAATATTAAATAGAATGTTTGTATTAGAGGTGTGCAAAATAGAGAGAGAAGGAACAAACCTGGGTCAGAATGACTTTGACAGAAAACTCCCTGTAGTATATGAGCCTCGTTTATGAGTCTTGTTTATGACACCCTTCACTCTGACTATAAAAGGATGATATATTTTGCCAATTACTCGGATGTATCTTGCCATGGTTTTTCTTACTCTGTTAGAGATCACCATCATCTTGAGGGCAATCCTCTCTTCTTTCCCATCGCCATATTCGCGAGCAGAATATGGCCAACATGTTGCTGATTTCTAACTCAATCACCACATGAAAATCTCTGGATGCAATGCTGATTTCCCAAATGCATTTATCAGTGTTCCTCTCCTTAAGTGCAGGTGGCTCCTAAAAGAGTAATTATATCAGAAGGGAAATGTATTCGAAGGGTCCTGCCTAATTTCCTTTCTGTGATTAAATAATTCCTACACAAAGTCTCCATAACAAACTTCATTAAACAGAACGGCCATACATAATTATACATATCAGCACAAGAGAAATTAACTCGCAGTGCAAGTCTTTGGACTAGATCATTTGAATAATTTCTTCATTCATGTTTTCAATCATACTATATGATATGATCTATTGTCAGACTACAAGAAAATTAATAAGAAAAAGAAATAAAACATACAATATAATTTGTAATGTTGATGGAAAAAATTGTTTACACAAACACTGCATTCCTATAAATTGTAGAAATCTGATAGTACTGAGAGATTAACTTACATTCTTGACCACCGAGGCGCTCAACAGCATGCATAAAAGAATGATATACTGTCTGACTCTTCCCTCATCAGTGCCAGTGCTGGAGCTCCTCTGCATACTACTAAAAAAATCTTTAAGATCACCTCCATTTGAGGTAGACTATTCCATGACATGGGTTCATTACTACTACAACTTTTCTCTTTCTCTACCTCGCAATTATATCAGGCTTCTTTAGAGACATCTCCATCTCGGGTGCAAGATGGGGAGATTTGCTAATTTATATATTTTCTCCACCAGTTCTAGACATGGAGTAAACAAAACTTCATTGCTATGGAGTAAAAACTTCATGTCATGAAGTCAGCATTAAATCCCATTTCAAAATACATTGTGTCTTGCTTCCCTTGCAATATGATTAGCACAGGAAAACAACATGAAATTGTTAGGATTAAACTACGGACAGAAAATAACAATTACATGCAAATATAACTAGTAACAAAAAATAATAGATCACAGAAAAAAACACAATCCGTGGTTCACCCAATCTCTAGGTTACATCCACCAAACAGCAAGTCCAATCTTATTAAAATCCAGTGATTACAACCTGACGCTGCAAAAACCAATTTCGCATCACAACTTAATGAAAATACCTAACCCTAAGCCCTTTTATACAAGTATTTTATGCAATTTTAGGGTTACAACATGTCGGCCCTATGTCCGCTACAACATCGGCCACGGCCTCAAAAAAATTTCAATCCTAAATAATTTATTAAGTATGTACAGTACTTTTCTGATCAGTCATCACAAACTAACAGAAATATGGCTCCATGAATCCTGAGATCTTTTTTCTTTCCCAAACGTACAATTGGATAAACATACAAACAAAGAAGCTGCAGTGAAGAAAAGCGTGATGAAAAGAGAGAGCTCGTGTGGGTTCAGAGTCGGTGAGTCGGATACATATCTGGTGGTTGCAAAACACACTCATCTCCATTGAAATTTGAAATATAATCTGCGAGGAAATGTCCATCCCTGCTTTAGTATAAATGTCTCCTTGTCCTTCCGAATCATCAGCATGTCATTGTAGACCTTCTCTCCCTGAAACATTGTCGTGTCATCTACACTTTTCCCAACCTTCAACATATTGTCAAAATGCAAACCCACATATTCAAATAGTAGTATAACAATATAAATTGTGAGGAATCTTATTGAAAACATCATAGATACTCAAACTTAACACAAAAATTAATCTCAACAAACAAGAGAAAAGAGACCAGAGTAACAATAAATGCTTCAACACATTTGAAAATTGAATACAAATTAATTACAAAGAAATGAGAGCGCGAGAATGGCATAATAAGAGGAAGAAGAAGAATGCTTACCGATGGAGCCATAAGGAGTCAATGACTTTTAGTTGAAACTGAACACATAGGTGACATTGTTGAAAGTTGCGTGCTGAGCAACCAAAGTCAAATCGGTGTAGTTCATTTTGTATTTGAAATTGGTGATGGTGATTTTAACCCGCCAGTACTCTTTGCAATTCGGTTTGACATGCCAGTGTGATGCGGACAATAAAAATAATAAAATAATGGTAATATGAAACTGACTGTTCTTAATTTGGAACCCAAATCAAACTGTTATAACATTCTTTTTATCAATGAACCACTGAACTGTAACTAAATGTTTGGAAGTAATAATAAAGATCGATAAAGAGAAGACTGAAACATTATTAAAACTAAAACAAACTTCCATTATATACTCATGACAGATTACAAACGTATGGCTCTCTGGCTGCCTGGCTTCTGCCAGAGAGCCATGAGAGTTTCTTCTCAATTTACTTTCTACTTCAAACCTATTGTCTTTTCCCTTCTTATCTATCCTCTTCTATATCCTTCCATTACATTATGAGATGTCTTTTAAGACTATCTTAACGGTTTACAAACCGTTTAACTACCCCAAGATCATTCATTCGATTTTCATTCGGTTACAAATTAATGTAAAATCTTTTTGTTTGAGGATTCTTTATAAGATACATTACCTATTAAACTTGCACATCAACTTAGATAATAATGATAAGATATTAATTCTTCCAGGGTCCTTCACCCATGTAACATTTCATGCTTACATTTGTGCATAATATTAAACCATAACGATGGTAAATTAATTCTTTCATAGGTACCACTGCACCACAGTGTACTCTGTTTGGGCACATGTGACGTGTACATTGTAACAGGGGCGTCAAACTCTTTGTTGGTAACAGATTTCATAACAAATTGTTAATTGGGAACTTGGATGGCCAAATAAACGTACTCAATTGAGCCGAGCTGAGTGAGGTTTTCCCGGCAGGAGCAGGCGCAACTGGGGGCACTGATTGCCCTTGAAATCATAAAACTGGGTATCTACATCGAGAAAATGAAAAGGAAAGAAAACCCAGATGAAAGAGTGACCAGAATTTCACTCCCACTAGAAAAACCTATCAAAATTCTCACCCAAAAACCATTTTCTTGTCCTTTATAAATTGAAATTGTTTACATGCTACACGCAGTCCCTAAATCCTCTCCTTCGGTTCTTAAAACTGCCATCTATTTACTCATCGCTAAGAGCGTATGAGCAACCACTTTGCCCTGCCTCGTGAACAATTCTCATGCTCTGCCTCAAATGTGTGAACAATTCTCATGCTGTTTGAACAATTATAAGTACCATACTCCGAACTTATGAAGCAGGGGAATTCCTTGTCCTATCAGTTGTCCTGAGAAAGTAACCATAAAAGCACATGATCAAATTTCTGTGCAAAATCTACATCTACATGTTAAGATCTCAATTCAGTTATATACAACTCGATCGTTGGGCATTAATGGCCAATGATTCATTAAAAGAAAAAGTACCTAAGCATGCCTGCTTCTACATTCCCATTAAAGGGAGAGAAATGTAGCCGTGTTTTTTCTAGATTCGAATTGGGGAAACAAAGCATGGTAGGGAAGAGGACCCAGTAGTTGTGCACCCTAACTTTGCGCTTCTCAAAATCTTATGTGGAAATTTCAAATCACTCTTATTTTTTGGTAGTAGCTTACTTGGCAAGTCCCCTCTTATAACTAAGATTTCAGAGCCACATCATCAAATATGATGCCACATCAGCATGCTTTTTGTCAAAATGTCCAAAATAGCCCAAAAGAAAGTGAGACCAATCATAGTGCATTGGAGACCCTCCATACTTGTGCAGCTGATGTGGCATCGCACTATTGGTTGTTTTTTGGAAAAATGGACACTTTTCATTCACTTATGGGTAATTATCATTAACAAGAACAAGTTTAAAGTCACATCTATTGGTACAATCTTGTCAAAAATGTTGGATGTTAAATCAACAAGTGTGGGTATTAAGTTAACAACTACTATCACAACCCTTGGTATGCGCTCAAGTACTGGATCCTCTCCCCTATGCGGGGAATGAAATCTAACCCCTTTTTTTTTTTATTGGGGAAATGAAAGGAATTTTTGATATTGGAGAAATGAAAGGAAATGGTATTTTATGGTTAGTTGTGTCAAAGTCTTATAAAGAAAGGTTTTACTTAGAAAAAATAAGTATTCTATGGATTTTTATGTTTTCAACATATACATAATAGTTTGTTAAAGATAATATTTATATATTCTAAGGATGAATCAAATTTTCAAAAGATATTTTTAATTATTATATGTGATGTTTTAGTTTTGGTTAGTTTATCATTTATGATTTATATGAATGTCAATTAAATCTTCAAATTTTTCACATAGCCATTAGATATAAACATGATTAATGATAACAAAATAAAACCAAATTTTATGATTTCATCTAATTAAACAATATAAACATAAATAAGTTAATTGATCACATGATTATTTTTTGTTGATTTTAATAGAATTATGTTTAAAATCAACTTTGACTATTTGTAAATTGCAAAGAGTTAATTACAAATTTTTAGAGGACTATATTTAAATCACATGACTCCATTTAATGTGAGCATATATAAATCTAAATTGGTGGAATGAGAAACTAACATTGCAAACCTACTATTGAAGTTTCTAAGAAGCTTATGTATTGAGTGATATCTGATAAGTCATATTCAAAATGTCAATTCACACTTGCATTCACCTACAAGTATATTTAAAAAATTAATGTATTATAAATTTGACAATTTTGAACCTTTAAGTATCCCTTTAGAAATGTAATATTAACTTTTCATGTTGTTTTACAACTTTGAGAAAATATGAAATTTAAATTTGTGAGGATGCTAAAAAAGTAATTAAGAAAATAAACCTATCAAAAAACATCACAAAGCTATATTTACATTGAGATGTAACCTTTCAAATGTAAGGTACACAAATCCATCTATGATTAAATTTCTAAACTTTACTCTAGATTTCTTAGTCAAAATAGATAAAACATTATTTTATTAAGCATTTCTCATAATAGAGGTAATCTATATCATTAACATACATAAATTGTAACTATTATCTCAAAACATGAGAAGATAGATACAATAGGCACAAACACAAGATGAATTGGTATTGCATTCATTTTTCCTCCTCTAGCCATGGGTTACTCTCCATCTACTCACTATGCTTAAGGATGCAAATGGGGTCCATATGCTTTTTGAATCCAAATGCTCAATATAAAAGGTTGAGCATTCGACCGTGCATGAGGAACCTAGCAAATTGGAATTGGAAAGTTAGATGGAATCTGATGCACTGTTGTAACCTATTTGTATATCACCTTTGACAATGTACTATCAACACAATGATGCGGAAGGGAGAAAGTACATAAATAGGCAACATCGCTTTGGCCAAATCATAGTTTTTTTTAATATTTCTAACAAGTGCCACATAGTGGCATGTACTTGTCGTTATAGTTTAGAAACTAATAATACTCTAATTTAGTTTATAAAATAATTATCTAGCTTACAAAGTAATAATAATCTAATTTTAATTTATAAAATAATTATAGTTTAGAAACTAAAATAATCTATTTTTCTCTATTCATTTAATTGTACTTATGTGTTATGGTTGGTACAAATATTTCAATTACTAAATTTTTTTGTATGATTGGTTGAAAATAATGATCTAGCTTACAAAGTAATAATAATCTAATTTTAATTTATAAAATAATTATAGTTTAGAAACTAAAATAATCTATTTTTCTCTATTCATTTAATTGTACTTATGTGCTATGGTTGGTACAAATATTTCAATTACTAAATTTTTTTGTATGATTGGTTAAAATTAATTTCTAAACTTTACTCTAGATTCCTTAGTCAAAATAGATAAAACATTATTTTATTAAGCATTTCTCATAATAGAGGTAATCTATATCATTAACATACATAAATTGTAACTATTATCTCAAAACATGAGAAGATAGATACAATAGGCACAAACACAAGATGAATTGGTATTGCATTCATTTTTCCTCCTCTAGCCATGGGTTACTCTCCATCTACTCACTATGCTTAAGGATGCAAATGGGGTCCATATGCTTTTTGAGTCCAAATGCTCAATATAAAAGGTTGAGCATTCGACCGTGCATGAGGAACCTAGCAAATTGGAATTGGAAAGTTAGATGGAATTTGATGCACTATTGTAACCTATTTGTATATCACCTTTGACAATGTACTATCAACACAATGATGTGGAAGGGAGAAAGTACATAAATAGGCAACATCGCTTTGGCCAAATCATAGTTTTTTTTTAATATTTCTAACAAGTGCCACATAGTGGCATGTACTTGTCATTATAGTTTAGAAACTAATAATACTCTAATTTAGTTTATAAAATAATTATCTAGCTTACAAAGTAATAATAATCTAATTTTAATTTATAAAATAATTATAGTTTAGAAACTAAAATAATCTATTTTTCTCTATT
Organism: Cupressus sempervirens; assembly: GCA_028749045.1. Taxonomy (NCBI): domain Eukaryota; kingdom Viridiplantae; phylum Streptophyta; class Pinopsida; order Cupressales; family Cupressaceae; genus Cupressus; species Cupressus sempervirens. The sequence continues at coordinate 794,201,653 of CM053786.1, read as the reverse complement.
CATTTAATTGTACTTATGTGCTATGGTTGGTACAAATATTTCAATTACTAAATTTTTTTGTATGATTGGTTGAAATTAATTTACTAATTGTATATATTGTACAAATGTCAATATTTTATCGCATGAGTTAATAATAATAAAATAAAATAATCATACTGCATACAAATTTTATACTATGATTCTTTTATTTTGTAATATTAACTCATGAAATAAAATATTGACTCGTAGATTTTTCCAATGAGACTTGAGAAACAATAGTAGTCAAAAAGTGGCTATTGTAATTCCATTGAAAAACTATTTTATTAGTGTAAGACCCTTCCTCTTAAGTACAAGTAATAAAAAAATCTGATTTTGTGAATGTGCCCTTGTTAGAGGAATTGAAAAGGTCAAGCATGTGAGATGAGGTGTGGCATTGAAAGATTAGCAAGGGCATTCCTCAAGAATATGGGTGTAAATCACATATTGTTCTCCATGTGAAAAATTCTCATAAGGATGTCATTAAGAAGATTTCTAGGATTATTTCTTGTCATTTGATTGATACATTATGAGGACCTAATCGAAGGTGGCATAACTTTTCCTTATTCTCATTATTATTATTACTGATCTTTGGATAATATTAGATCAATATGTTAGACTCTTTTTGTCAGGAACTCCATATTGTTGTGATATTAATTTGTATACTCATGATGATTATGTTACAATTCATTAGTGCTTGCGATAGTGAATTATTACAATGACTCCTATGATAATGCAATATGAGCTTTGGCTCTATGTTAAATTGGAAATTATGTTATGGGGGATGTTATGTACTCATCTTATAGGTAAATTTTGTGGAATTTATTTTATGAAAATGAACTATGGATCATGTGTTGATGAAACATGAATGGTTGTGAAGGAATTTAATTGAAATTTTTATGCTAAATGTTATTAGACATTGATACTCAAAAGTCACTTGTACATGTACATGTAAGTTTGGGTGGGAGTTCCTTATTTAAAGGTGTTAATTTATTCTACTAGGTGAGTTATAGAGGTGGTGAGAAAATGCTAAGATTTCCTAGTTGATGTTTACCATCATATATATGCATATGGTATCTAGGAGATGAAAGAAGCATTAAGAAAATTGTATTAGGTCAAGAAGTGGTTGAATGGTTGAAACTATGTATGATTTTTTTATTTTTACAGTGAATCATTATGTTAGCCATGATATGATAAAATGAATTGTTGATTGTCAAATTACAATGTTTTACCATTTTATGAATTTGACTATCTTGACATAAATGCATAGAAAAGGATATGAGGATTCTACTGGATAATTGACTATTACACTTAAGTTGACCTTACTTTGTATCCAACCTAAGTAGTTGACATACTTGATGTTCTGACCTTTTGACAAGAATTATGTGATGAGAATTCAATTTTTATTGATATCATGTTTGTTAAGAAATTAACTTGAGATAAATATGTTTTCATAAGAAGAATTTAAAAATGGAAGTTAAGTCATAATAATACAGTTATAATTACGAGGTCAATTGTTTCGCTTATTTTTGGTACATTGGGAAATAATGAATTGGATAAAATATTGAGATGGATATTTTTCTATGAGATAATTATGAAAATGAGGAATTTTGTTAGGGAGATGTGATGGAGGCTTTAATTGTGAATTGCATATGCTATATATTGTATATTGAAAAAAAAATAAAAATTGAATTGGTTGAATGGTGGATTTAATGATGTGAATGTTGTAATATTTGCACTTTATTATATGATGTATATTACTTCTTGGACTATTGATACTTGAATTGAGTTATGTAGGGAAGTCCATGGAATTAAATTTAGGGAATTAGAACTAAACTTATGTGAAATAGTCACCCAAAGTTGTGTATATTCAAAGACAAAACCTCATTTGTAGTAGTGTTTTATTCATAAATGTATTATTGCATGATTTATTCATAAATGTATTATTGCATGATTGTAATTGTTAATTATTATTTTTAAATGTGTAATTCTTAGGTGGACAATGTCATGTGTAATTGTGGTGTTACTTGACATATGTGATGTGTATGTGTGACATGTCCACTTAGAAAATATGCGAACCCTACCTTGACCATATTATCCTATTAGACTTCCCATGTGATCTTCACTTGGTTAGCGAGCCTTAGGATGGGTTAAATATCTTGAAATTTGTATGTAAACATTAGGTGAGTTTTTGGAGGGTCGTATGAGAACCTAGGGCTGAGTTAGACCTATTTTAGAAATCCCACTTGGTATACCTATGTGTAAGGGTCAATGTTAACCATAGGAAAACCCTTAGTTGACTTGAGAGGCCTCCCAAAAGGCAACTTTTCAAGATGGACGGAAATCAACTTTTGGAAGCATGACCTTGGTTAGATAATCTTTCATTTTTATGTAAAGACCTTTTTCCTTTCTAAAGCCACTTTTCTAGTTTCTAAACATAGAAGTTTTAATGCTTTGGCAAGAGTGACCAATGAGATCTCACACTTTCAGCAAGAGGGTTGTCAGAAATGTGTAGAGCCCTTTTAGGGTTTTTCTCCATGGTTAGAAAAATCATTGCCCACTCTCCATTTTTGGGAGACAAGCTTAGGAGTTAAAGAATTTTGGAGAATTGGAAGGGAGTTCTTCATCAACCATGTTGACATAGATAGGAGCATGTTTGTTTCTCTTCTCATTTTGTGTAACTCACATTCTTTTTGCAAAATTGACATTGTAAATGTTGTTTCTTTCCTACAATGGGTATTTTGGATGACATTTGTTTCTCATTGTTTTTCCTTGTGTGTTGTTGTGGATGGTTTTTTTCCTTGTGTCTTGTTATGGGTGTGTTTTCTTCTTGCATGATTTTATGGGAATTCAAGGCATCACTCACCCTTGAGAAGGAAGTAGTTGCCTTATGAGTGAAGGGTTTAGTTGGGCCATCTCGCAAGTGTTGAGTATCTTCCCTTGAAGAGAACAAGGAAAAAACATAGAGTATGGGCTCCATGTGCCACAAATTATTTTACACTTGGAGGTGATAAGGGGAGAATTTTTGAGAATGATTATATGGAATCTTGAAGCCTTGTGAAGGCATGGTATTGTCTTTGTGGAATTTGAAGCCTTGTGAAGGCATGATACTTGGTGATTTATTGGCTTCTCTTAGGTTTTGCGCACCTTCACTATCTTTATTAGACCCTTAGAGTGGCTTATTGTGCAAGCTTGTTAAAAGGGTGTTTATTGTTGTTTTATTTACATGTTCCATTCTTGACCATTGTAGGTCATTGTGAGGCTTGGGAATGAAAAGGGTATTTCTTGGTTTGTGTATATTATTATTTGTATCTTCTCTTGTTTTGTGTGTAGTGTGTGTACCCTAGTTTGGTATCAAGTTCTCCTAGCTCAGGCATGGCCTTGTAATGGCCTAAGTTGGGAGGTGAGATTTCCATGGTCATATAATTTTATTGTAGCTTACCTAGGATTAGCTTGAATGTTAGGAGTGGAAGGGAGTGTTGATGTCATTGTTCTCCTCTTTGAATGTTCATTATTCTCCCCTTTGTTTAAGAATAACTATTTTGTTGTAACAGTGTAAATGAAAGACTTCCAATTATTTGTAATATGTTATTTTGTACTACATGTCTCAAAGAAGATTAGAATGCAAGTTGTAGCAAAGAAAAATGGAAAAATATATGGTTGATTATACTCTATAGATACAAAAACAAAGATATATGTAGTTCCAATTTTAAAAGTACAAGCTTGTAAAGCAATGATTCTTTTTAGAAGACAGAATTATTATGAATTTCCTTCCCTTTTGTGTATGCATGTTGTTATCATATATATATATATATATATATATATATATATATATATATATATATATATATATATATATATATATATATATATATATATATATATATATATATATATATATATATATATATATATATATATATATTTTTTTTTTTTTTAAAAATGGAAATAAATGAAGGGATGATAATCCATTAAAATAGTAATATATATCTAGAAAAGATTTTGTTGCTAGTGTTACTAGTAGTGAGATGGATATGTAAAATAGAAAAAATATGAGCATAACCATGGCAATGTATTGTATTTCTTTGAGAGTTGTTCACAAATTTCTATTATATATGTTAATGTTGAAATTAAGATTAAAATAATAATTAACAAATAAATTAGTTAAAATCATATTCGTATAGATTTTTAAAAAATAGTGAGTTTTAAGTACATGAATTTATGGCATGACAATCAACATGGCGCTCATAATGGTATAGAGGTAACACCATGCCAATCTGGAAGGAAATTTCTAAGTTATGACTTATATGTTCTTTATTATTGCCACTAAATCAATGCAACTACAGATTCAAGAGGAGTTTAAAGACAAAACATGGTACTAAGATTTCATCCTGAATTCCCTCTCATTTTATTCTTATTAAAACTTTCATAAGAATATAGCTAAAAATGGAATGGAAATAATTCTAATCAATAGATTTTTTTTTTAATTAGCTAATGGGTTTTTACATTGTGAGACACCAATAATTTTGAACTGGTCAGAAACTTGCAAACCTACCCCACTCTAAAGGCCTCACACAAGTTACGTAAAAGCATGATGGAAATTGGTTCCTTGGAATAATATTTGAATTGTGGCATTATATTCATTCGATTTCACTCTTTTGTTGATAACAAACACCCACATAGATTCATCTACATTGTCATTATAGGGTATGTGCAGGATCATGGTTGGCCAAAAAGTGGCGATGTGAAAAAAATAGAGTTTGAAGATGCCTAAAAGCGCTTTCAAAATCCACTCTGACTTTTTTTCACCTATCCAGGAACCAAACTTGGAAGGTAAGGCCGAGCCTTATTGGATATCTGATTTGACATCGAATATCCAATTTAAAATCGGATATCCGATATGTGATCGGATATCCGATAATTAGAGTAATAATATTATAGCAATATTATTATTATTTAATATTATTATAATAATTATTATTATAATATAATAGTATGATATATTATTTAATATTAAATAATATATCATATTAAATAATAATAATATTAAATAATAATAATAATATTATTATAATAATTATTATACTATAATATAATACACTATAATAATATAATATAATATTATTATTATATAATATAATATTTTATATTATAATATATAGTAAATTAATATAATATATATAAAATATAATATAAAAATATATAAAATGTAATATAATGTAATATATATTATATGTTATATGTTATATATTATATGTTATATTATATATATTATATGTCATTATATGTTATTGTGGCCATATCGGATATCTGATACCTATGCATAGGATAAAATAAAATCACAGACCCGCGAGCCCTCATTTCACGTTAATTTGGGGCCAGTATTACCATTATCCATCGGATATCAGATGTTCAGGTATTTTTTTTTTTCCCAATTCATTTTTAACCTAAATTAAATAGATTTTAAGATGATTTTGTTTGTTTTAGTTGAATCTAGGGTTTTTTTGACAAAAATGGTTAAAATTTAGATTTTTTTAAATATATATTACATTTTGCAATTCAATAGGAATGGCTAATCAGAATTATGACATTGAGGCAAGGAATAATATTCCTCGTAACCCACCACCAAATGATCTAGTACCCCCACAAAACCATCCACCAAACGATCCAGTACCCCTACAAAATCATCCACCAAATGATCCTCTACCTCCTCAAAACCCTCCTTGAATCAAGGATTTGATAAATGAAAATCTCACCGAGTTGAGAGGTTTGCATAGAACATATAATAATGTACCGTCACTGGCTCCTATATTATCCACATTAAACACCATAGTGGATAACATTGAAACCCTTACGAACCAACAAAATACTGCTCTTCGTTGGCATGATGAAATGCACCAGATGTTTGATAATGGTTTGGATTATGATGAGGTCGCAGCCCTCAACATAACCAAAGAAGATTTGGCTAGCCTTTTTGCTAACCCAAAAATGAGTATACTAGTTGACCCAAAAAAATCCAAACTATCAATTAAATGGTGCACAAATGATGCCATACGTGCAAATTTTTGGGATCATTGGTGGATGGTCTTTGATATCCCTCCACATGGCAATTTAGACATACCATTTTATTTCCTTAGAAAGTTATATGCAGAATTTGTGTTGAAACTTAAAGTGAACTATTGGAGCATGAAGCCCAACATGGGCTTAGGACTAGGAGCTCCTCAGGATAGACCCTCTTCCCAGTGGAAGAAACTTGGCACTTTTGTCCCCCCCACTAATATCACCCCCCCTCCTCAAGTGCAACATCTAGATATTATGGCAGAGGCTAGCTCTCAGACCATCAAAGCCATTCATAGGCTGAGTAGCCTAATGATATCTCGGGCTAGGTCAATCCTGCCTCCTCGTGTTGATGATGTTGGTGCCAGTTCTTCATCAGCTAGCTCATCACACATTTGTGTGCCTCACACTTGCATTACATACAAGAATATTTGCCTGGGTCCCATAGGTGATCTTCCTGAGTATCATTTTGTATTAGACAATGATACACCAGACGCACGTGTAGAGGCTATAGACCCTGATGTGAGACAGGAGGGGAATGCAAAGGCATGGACTCCTTCAGTGTCAATACGTGTATACTTTTTTTTTTATGACATATGCGATTTAAAGTTAATTTTTATAATAGAGTAATTTTAATTTTTAAGCCATACTGACTTTTACATGTATGTGATCTTCATTTATGTTTAGTTGATGACTGAGGAGGAGATCAGACAGATAGACGATGCTACACTCTCGACCATTTCATTTGGCCTTGAGACATCTACGGTACATTATGTTGTCTTCGCATTTTTTTTTCTATTTGATATTGTAGCATATATGGTTGCTAATCTTTCTTTTATCTTGCAGATACCACCTACCCTGAGGGGACAAAGTGCAGGGGGTGAGCCAACATGCACTGACAAAGGAAAGGTAATTAGATGTTTTCTATTTGATTAAATATCGATGCATTCTTGTAAAATGTTTGTGGTAATCCCATTTAATTACATTCTTTATTGTATATAGGGTGTGGCTACTAGCGATGAGCCTGTATAGATTTGGCATCCTAGATCATCAGGGATTTCCATTCGCACAGAGAGCCCCATTGTATGTATAAGTATCATTTTTTTTAAATTTTTCTTATTGATGCAGAGGAAAGTATGATTGTTGTTCTGTACAATTTTTGTGATTTTTTTCGCACCAATAATGATTCATGTCTTGCATATGTTCATTACAACTTAAATAGGCTTATATGCACCTATCCAACTGACCAAGTTGGTTACAAAGGTTTATTTAATCAAACAAATACCAAATTACTACTTTCCCTCCAAAACTAATATGACCGTTTGAATTTGAAATTCAAATTTCAAACTACAGTTTTTATGCATTCCCTAACTTTTTAAACTATTCCATTTACTCAAAATTGGTCATATGGGTTTATTAAATGCAACTAAGTATGAAACTATCCTAAGACTACCCCATATGGTTCTTTTGGCCATTTTACATCATGTTGCCCTCAGGTCCTTACTAGGACTTTTATGACTTTTGTCTTTCAAAGTACATTGTTTATTACATAATTCCATTATTGGTTTTAATATATCCCAATTAACAATCAATGATGTCTTTGATCCCCTATCTTCATTTGGTACCAAGGCTCTCTTAGATGATTTAATAGGTGCCCCTGCACCAAATACTCCACCTTCAAAGCAACTCTTGTCCCAAGAGTTAAGGGGTACTATCTTATTTCCTCCCATCCTTCTAGAGGGATGTTTGCAACTTTGCACCTGCAATGTATTATCCTGCACACCTACATACAAATCATTAGAAACAAAAAGCATTGGATCCTTGTTACCAGTCATGGTAACCTTACTACCTAATGATTGTGAATAGTCATGTTTTATCCTTGACAAAGGCTGAATAACTTGTTGTTTGAGGTCATGCTGACCCTGTCTCTTATCCTCCATGGATATTTTCACTTCTTTGTTCACTCTCGTCACCAAAGGACACCATACTATTCCTATCATCACTCCTTTTGCTGTCACTATCTGCTTGTAAGCAGAATTCTGAGTTTTGTCTTGAACAATCTCATCCTTCATAACCAAAAGAGATGGCTTTAGTGGAAAATTTTTCATATCATGTTTACTCTCCCTCTGCTCTTGCAAGTCCACAAACTCTTTCTTGCCAAAACAAATAACTCTTTACTCATCATGACCAGTCAAAGGATTTAGCTTAAACTTCACACCATCTTTGTGTACTATATAAATATTTGATGAGCCAAAATGAATAGTGTTCCTTGAGGCTTGTCAAGGCCTTCCAAGGATTACATGGTAGCATGTCATTAGAATGACATCACATATAACTTGATCTTTATATTCTCCTATAGAGAAATCCACTATTGTTTGCTCCCTTATAACAATATTTTGTGCATCACTGACCCAAGATGCCCTATATGGTCTATCAATAGGATACTTCTTCAATCCTAGTTTAGTTACCATTTCATAAGACACTAAATTATCAAAGGAACCAGAGTCTATTATCATCTTACAAATCTTAGCATGGCTCATGCAATTTGTCCTGAAAATGGATGGTTTGGTCTCCTTTTGTTGCCGCATTTGCGGTCCTCTTCTCACCATCAAAGATTCTCCTTCAAGTTCAGGGTCTGCATTATCGTACTTCTTTTCTTCCTCTTCTCCTTTGGTCAAGGTGACTCTCCTCTCCTCCTTCTTGAAATCCACACCTTTCTCAGGGCACTTGTAGGATTGATTGCCTATTCCTCCACATGTGAAGCATTTACCTGTGAAAACACTATTACCTCTTCCACTTCCAAATCTTCCTCCCCTGAAACTTCCTCTTGTCTCATATGTAATCTCTTTTCCTTTATCTTTGTCTTGATTGTTTGAAGTGTCAAACTAACTTATTACACCTCTTCCTCTCATTGTTCCACCTCCTCTCTGATTTTCTTGCCTCTCATTCTTTCTTTTCAACTTCTCCTCTGCTCAGATTGCCAACTGAAAACATTCTCCAAGTGTTGGTACATTCAATCCTATTTCATCTTGAATATTGTACTTGAAGCCATTAATGTATCTAGCCACCTTCTCATCTTCATCTTCTAGTCCTCCCCTAATACTCAAGGTATGGAATTGCTCAGTATAGGACATGAAATCCATATCCCTCTGTTTCAAATTGTTCCTTCTTATCTTTATTTGGATTGCTAAATCATATGGCAAGAATTGATTTCTCACCATGGTCTTTATTCTCTCCCAATCTGAAATCTTATTCAATCCCCTTTTGATGTAGAGTCTATAGCAACTACCTTCCACAAGCCAATAAATGGTTGTCACAATCCAACTTAGGATTCTAGGACTTCTCACAAGTCCTCTTACCCACTCCGGGTATACTCAACCTCCAAGCCAAACAAGGCAATCCCACTTCAAAAGCCTCACCAACTGTCACCAGAAATGGAGACAATCATGGACATACTATTCCAACCCAAAATCATCAATTTGTTTGGTTCCACCAAACTCTTGACACACCTTTGCACTTCTAGGCCTACAAACCTTGTAGCCTTCCAATTAGCTTCTTTGCACTTTTTCCCCAGTATCCCTTAATAGCATAGGGACTTCTCCATAGGTCCAAACACCCTTCTTGGAACCTACTAAAAATCCAAAAGCTTTTGGGCTAATCTTGCTCCAACACCCTCCAAACTGCTTCTTGGTACTTAGGCCTAGTTGATCAAGTTAGGCTAGGGCTTCAAGGAAGAATGGGCAAGGTGGGTTCCCAAGACCCAAAACACTTAAGGAAATCTCCAACATACTCAATGCGCCCAACTCCAACAATCAAACTAATTAGAAGTGCCTACAACCATTACTGTCACCAATTACCTTGCAAAAATTGGTCAAGCACATGGGCTTGCTTGACCTAGGGCCGACTTGGAAAAATAGTTTCCCTTCTCTCCAAGCCTCCAACCTCTGGCATTATGTTGCCTAGTCTCCTAACTTGCATATCCCTCAGTTTTAGAGGGTGCCATCAGTGGGAATGCAAGTTAGGGATGCATTTGTGGAAGGGTCTAGGAAACAAGGCTTTTCAGACCACCTTCTACTAAAATGCAGATAACTTTTAAACCCCAGTACCTTTTTGAGTCAAACCAAAACCAAAAGTTTCCTAACTCACCCTTTCAACTATTTCATACACTTAGAAATCTTAAAAGTTCCAAACGGATCTGTACCAATGTAACAGCTGAGCGATTACCAGTAAATTTCCAAAAAATTGAAGTTTTTATTGTTTTTTCTCCAAACCACCATACACTCTAATCTCCCCCTTTCAACTGAGATCACATATGACATATATAAAGGTCTACATGACTATTGGAACAACCATATAGGAATTCCCAAACATAAAACAAACAAACAACCACTTTTTGCTAATACTGTTTAGACTCTAAATACCCTATTCTAAGGCCTTTTGGTCCCATGGAGTCACTTGGTTTATAACCACACCAAAATTCTTCTGGGCCTTACATGTGCCTTTATTACAAAACATAGACCAACTTTAAAATTATGGACCAAACCTTTATTCCAACTTCCTAATCTACTTGAATCCTCGCTTTCATGGAGTGGCAAGGTGTCTGGCAACATAGATACTTGTTCCCCCCTGCCACATAGGTTAGGTGCCCTGCACCACCTTTCCTCTCTCTCATTTTGAACACTAGTCCACCAAGTCAGTGATGTTCCTCACAATCTTGCTTTTGCTACTTTTACCTTCTTATCTGCCTCTGTGTCTTCAAGATCAATGTAGTTCTCAAGGGCCTCTATCCACCCTAGCACTTCTTCACTATCCATTTTACCCTGGTATATTTGCAAATCAACATGGTTCTTCCCACCATTACCTTGTACTGCCTTAATGATTCTATAAATCTCCTTTCTTCAAGATCATCTAGTGTCTCATGCTCTTGCCTTGCATTACCAACCTCTTCTTCTTCATGGTTCTCTCCATGATTTCTTCCTCTAACCTCTTCTCCTCTAGGTTCTTGCCTTTCCTTTTCTAAGGATTCTATCCTTGCAATAAGTTGTAGCCTCTCTCTTCTCATCTATCTTTTCACTCTAGATGCTTCAAGTCATCTCCTCTCTCTTTTCTCTCTTGCTAACTCTTCTCTCAATTCTTCAAGTTCTCTAGCCATTTGATTTTTAGGAGGCATTTTCACAACAATTTTTCTTCCTTCCCAAGGGCCAACTCACTGATTCTCTATCTTTCCTCACCAAGAAATATTTGGACACCACTTATGTACCTTTCAACTCTAGGACACACAAGGAGGAATTAGACAGTCCAAGGCTTCAACAAAGGGACCAACACACTAAGGATGACAAAGACTCCTATGATGACAAAACCTACAACTTATCTACTCCCAAAAGACCTTGTTGATGCTCTAATACCATTTGATGTAGAGGATGGAGGATCTAACCACAAACTTGCAAATTCAAGCACAATATGGACCCAACCCCTATGTTTCAATGGTGTTCCCAAATGCACACAATGCCACCAAAGACTCCAAACTTGGATTTACATTCACCAAGTGTTCCCTCCACCTCTACACACCTTAAAAAACTTCAATCAACATTTTTCTAAGGTTTCCAAACCCACAAATCTTCAGTAGATACAAAAGAGACCAGTTTTGCCCTTTACTAAGCTATTCTCTTCTTTGGATCAGTAGACCCCGTTTTCTTGATTTTTCTCCCAAACTTTCAAAAAAACAAAGAAAATAAACTAGATTTTCGTATACCCTTTTTTAATTTTTATAACATATCCAAAAATCAGATATCGCTCCTTTGGAAAGATTGTACAGAATAGGGCAGTTTGTCTCAGAATTAGGCCTAATTAGACCACTTTTACAAACCAAGTACCCTTCAAACTTGCAATCTGACTTAATCCTTTTTCATAGTCTCTATTAATGATCTAAATCAAAGGATTTTCAATATTATAGGTCTTGGTCATACTCCTAAACATCCAAACTTCAAAACCCTCCTTAAAATGGCTTAAAAACTAGGGCCTACTTGTTCAAACCCCAAAACTCAATTCTAGAACTTCTCCTTCAGCATTCACCATGCATTTACATATCTAAGATGATATTACCACTCATTCCAATATCAAAAAGCACTTACAAAACAAAGGATTCTTCAAGTTGCTCTTGAAAACCAAGCACTTTCATTCAATTTTCTGAGACAATCTGTACAAATCTGACCCTCCAGTCTGTACAATCACAATTTATAAGTTTCAAGGGATGGTTAGTAACCCCCTCAACCACCTCCAATCAGTTTCATTTGTTAACTCTTCATAAAATTTAAATTATGGAGTTTCCCTCCAAAAAACACATAACTGTTACTATTCAAAGTTCTAACTATTAAACTATTCTTTTAATGGGCTTATTGAATGTTTTGACTTATCTAATGACAAGATATGATCATGAAAACCTACATGAACCTATCAAATGACTCATCTACCATATGAAATCCTAAAATCCTATCTCATGCCCAATTACAACTTTTTTCCACATATGAGTCCAACATTATAACTTTTTATGCTTCCATGAGCCATAATTGGTGTAAGGATTGCCCAATTGACTTCAAGAGATGCTCCATGACCTCTGTAATGCCTTGGATCTTCAATGTTCCCCTGATGAGCATGGGATGATCCTGTATCACTTATCTTCATAAATAAATTCAAAACTAATTTTTGTGATATTAACAACTACTATTTTGTATCTCATAGGAGACTCCTAGTGCACATGAGGTCTGATGGGAGAGTTATGTAGATTTGATGATGCGACCACTCTCTCCTCAGGCAGAGCCTACAATAATAAGTTGTAGTTTGAATTCATGATTAAATATGTTATAAATTTAGCATTGATAAGTTATAATGTTATAGTTTAAATTGTAGATTGATCTGACAAACATATTTGAACATATACAACCCACAATCAGTGAGGTACCATCATTGCTGATGGCATATGAGAGGACTCCTGACTAGCACAGGAGGTCGATGAGAGAGGTATTTATTATGAAATTTTGATAGTATAAATCTTCATTACAAAAAAATCATTATGCATTTGAGTAATTCAATGTGAGATATAAAGAATCATATAAATTTAGTAGTCTAACTTTTGGTTTTCCTTTTTTTTTTTTTATGTAGGATGCATCCGATCCACCTAGTGCAACGAAGAGGCTGCATTTTGATCATCCACCAGCACCCTAGGATAGTATAGTTTTCGTAGGATGCATCATGAGATATTTTGAGATGGCATATGCCACATTGTATATAGAAACACTGATATTATACACATTCTAATGACATGATCAGCCACATTTTGTATATGGATCTATGTATTTTGATATATATTTGAGTACTTTGTCTATGGATACATGATCTTTGATATATATATTTGTGTAAAATTTTGTCTATGGATACATGTATTTTGATATATATTTTTGTCATTTATGTGCACAATGATATACATATTAATTTAGTATCTAGTAATGTTCAATTTATCGTGGATCATGTGTATTGTTCATGTTTATGGAATATCATTAATTCTGATTATATTTGTTATATTCGATTCAAATACAATACTTTTTGAATAACATTTTAACAAAATTTATTATCAAATTTGGATGCAATCTATAATTTGAAGTGCTATCATAACATAAACACACTTGTTAACATCCTACACAAGGTTCAGATAACCCCAAATCTGATTTTAAACTCCACCTTCAACCTTGAAACTAACTCTTGGCTTCAAATCTAATCTCAACACAGTTAATGACTCCACTCCTCAACCATGGATTCTATTTTCAACCACCAAGTCATTCATAGATTCATAATCTTTGATAACTAGCACTTCACTTTGTTACTATCCTCATACTACAACTTTTCAATTTCAACAAAACCTCAAAATATATCAACTTAAGAGACTTGATTGGACAGTTCATCGATAGCCCTCACAAGCTCTAAGTTATTTTAGGCCTCAACATCACCATCTTGTAGCATTCAATGGTTCATCAATAGCCCTCACGAGCTCCAAGTTATGACCCTCAGAAGATCGACCTCAAAACGCACTTAGAGCACATTGGAGACTCCTCGGTAAGGGGTGCTCGTGAACGATGGATGGTATTTGGGGCTAGAACAAGGGTGTCTCAAGGGTTCACCTACCCACCCAGAGCTAATGGCACTGATGATTCAAAGCCAAGATCAGTGGTTTCAAAGTTACATTGTGGTGCACCTATGAACTGAGGCACACTGCGAGTTTTGGCATCCAACGAGATCGCTATGCTGAATCCAAATGGAATGTGATCTCTCGAAAATGAGATAGGTTATTTTAGGCCTTAGAATCACCATCCTGTAGCATTTGACAGTTCATTGATAGCCCTCATGAGCTCTGAGTTATGACCCTCGAAATATTGACCTCAAAACACACTTAGAGCACCTTGGAGACTCCTCGGTACAAGGTGCCCGCGGATGATGGATGGTCTCCGTGACTAGAACAAGGGTGTCACTAGGGTTCACCTGCTCACCCAAAGCTAATGGTGCTGAAGATTCAATGCCAAGATCAATGGTTTCATTGTTACGCTGTGGTGCACCTATGAACTGAGGCACACTACGAGTTTTGGCATCAAGAAAGATCGCTATGTCGAATCCCAACAAAATGTGATCTCTCAAAAATGAGATAGGTTATTTTAGACCTTAGCATCACCATCCTGTAGCATTCAACAGTTCATTGATAGCCCTCACGAGCTTCGAGTTATGACCCTTGGAAGATCGACCTCGAAACATACTTAGAGCACCTTGGAGACTCCTCGGTACGAGGTGCCCAGGGACGATGGATGGTCTCCGTGGCTGGAACAAGGGTGTCACTAGGGTTCACCCGCCCACTTGGAGATAATGGCACTAACAATTTGATGCCAAGATTAGCGGTTTCAAAGTTACATTGTGGTGCACCTATGAACTGAGGCACACTACGAGTTTTGGCATCTAGCGAGATCACTGTGCCGAATCCAAATAGAATGTGATCTCTCAAAAATGAGATAGGTTATTTTAGGCCTCAGCATCACCGTCCTATAGCATTTGATAGTTCATCGATAACTCTCATGAGCTTCAACTTATGACCCTTGGAAGATCAACCTTGAAATGCACTTACAACACCTTGGAGACTCCTTGGTATGGGGTGCCCACAGATGATGGATGGTCTCTGTGGCTGAAACAAGGGTGTCACTAGGGTTCAACCCCACCTAGAGCTAATGGCACTGATGATTCAAACAATTCTAGCCGTTAGAAGTTAGATTTTGAAAAGTTAAGAAAATTGTAAAAGTTGCTAAGCAACTTTTTGCAATTTTTGCAATTTTTGCACTAAGACAAGTTTTATTACAAATTTGTTTGCAAATGGACTCTACAAACTCCTAGGGACCCTAATAATGTTCTAAAAATCTAGACTTACCTAAAAAACATGGAATTTATCAAAAATCCACTTTATTTGACAAATTGATGGCCAAGGATTATAGTTGCACAATGGGGTCTTGTGTCCATTAGATGGTCATAGGGAGATCATTATATCTATCCCTAGACCTTATTACATCAAGACAAGAAAAATGATTAGGTGCTTTGCACTAGTGTTCCATGTGTTGATGTGATAAAAAAGTGCATAGAATGGTTAGTGATTGTGCATACCTCATGTATGCATTACTTGATTTATTTATTTTTGATGAGATGTGGTTGGTATGTGATTGATTAACAAGCTTTCTGGTGTAGAGGATAGGGTGATGGACCCAAGTAACCACCCAAAATGAGCAAGATTGTGGTTATGTTCCTAGTGACCCTTCTAAGTCCTGATAGGCAAATCCCACAAACAGTCAACTCTAGGATGTTTTTAGGCTTTAATAGGTTTGTTCTAGCCTATCTAACATGTTCCAAACATCATCTTCAAGTTTCAACACCTCTGGAGCAAAAATGCTTAGCAAGCCAAAATATTGTCAATGACAATTTTCAATTTCTATAATAGTAGCAAGGTAAATTGGCAGATATCTTTTGATTTTCCGAAGTGACTCTCTGAACCAATGACCTTTTCAAGTACCCTTTATCCTTATACAAAACATATGTCAAGATTGGATGGCTTCCTTTGGCAAAAATCAAAGTTTCTTCACAATGACCCAGTCTTTAATAATGGAACAACTAGTGCATTTACAAAGCAACATATAGCAATACTTAATGTATGGACTTCAAACTTTGTATAGGCTCATCAAATGCCTTCAATTAGATGATTACACAATCAATTTTAGTCTACGGCTTCATTAGCCCCAAAAGCCCCAAATCATGCATTCAAAACCCTTGTTTCTAGGGTATGCTCAATCTCCCACGTATAATGCCTTACTTGACCAATTCAAGTTATAGATCTCTATGTTTTAAAACCATAAACAAGATTCAACTCTCAAACCCTGCCCTCATTAAGGCAAATCATTCCCACTATGATTGTCCCCTCAATTTCCCTCTTGTTTTCACTATGTTAGGGCTTGGTGGCCACCTTTTATTGCAGTTAGATGATGAATTCATGGGTAGAAATATTTATTCATGTTAGAGACAATCTGTACAATGATAAGGTACATGTCATACCAACACAAATGAGCCATAGGGGTAGATTAGAGATAGTTTTTTATTTAGATGCATTTAATTTGTGTACAAATAATCCATGGGATGGAACCTATAGTGCTAACATGTCTGAATAACCCTTAATATGCAAAAGGAATGAAGATCTACAGGTTAAAGTGAAGAATATGCAAGTTTGAGTGGTGAAAGGATTGATTTGGGTACCCAAATGAGTGCTAACTGTTACACAACCGTACATTTGGTTGAATGAGGTATACTTTTTATTTGATAACCTTTGAAGATAAGTTGAATGAATGATGAATCTTGAATTTTAGGTCTTGGAAGTGAGTGATTGACCTAGAATGATGATACCCTAGGATTTGAGGGTTTTAAGGCATGAAATTGGGGGTTTTGTATCAAAAGACCTTATAGAGTGAAATTGGTAAGTGATTTGTCGAATTGGGCATGAAATATGATGATTCCATGAATTTGGTGGAGTTTGGAGAGGTGTGCATAGTTGCTTTGTAAAAGTGGCCTCATTAGGCCTAATTATGAGACAAACTGCCCTGTTCCGTACAATCTTTCCAAAGGAGTGGTATCTAATTTTTGGATATCTTATAAAACTCTGAAAAGGGTATCTTAAAAGCCTATTTATTTTCTTGGTGTTTTGGAAAGTTTGGGAGAAAAATCAAGAAAATAGGGTCTGCTGATCCAAAAAAGAGAATAGCCTAATCAAGGAGGCTAACTTGGGTTTATGCATGAAATTGGTTTGGGGATTGTAAAACCTATTTAAAAATGTCATTTTGAGTCTAGGAAAATGCTTTGTGGGGTTGGAATAGTTAGTTGAAGGTATATTCCAAAATTTTGCATGTGAAGCCATTAGGTGCCTTGAAGAAGCCTAGAAAACCTTGTGAAATCATTCAACTTTGTGAAGTTATTGTTGTTACCTCTTGGCTTTACATCAAACTCCTTGACCATGGATGATGCAAAGATATCACAATGGAAGAAAGGATCAAGCCAACTCCTACGCAACCTTCAAGGAGATAGGAGAACTAGAAACCAAACTAGGGTACACACACACCACACACAAAACAAAATAAGATACACACAAGAATATACACAAACTAAGAAATGCCATTTTCATTCCCAAACCTCACAATGACCTACAATTTTCAATAATGGACTACTTCAACAAAACAACAATAAACACCATTTTATCAAGCTTGCACAATAGACCACTCTAAGGGCCCAATCAATAGAGCGAAGGTGTGCCAAACCCAAGTGGAGAAGCCAAAAAATCACCAAGTATCATGCCTTCACAAGGCTTCAAATTCCAAAAA
The DNA here is from genome assembly GCA_028749045.1 of Cupressus sempervirens. Lineage (NCBI taxonomy): Eukaryota > Viridiplantae > Streptophyta > Pinopsida > Cupressales > Cupressaceae > Cupressus > Cupressus sempervirens. Next base: position 794,183,642 of record CM053786.1, on the reverse strand, counting down.
AACAATGTCATGCCTTCACAAGGCTTCAAGATGCACATATAATTCTTTTCACAAATTCTCCCCTTATCACCTCAAGTGTAAAATAAGTTGTGGCACATGGAGACCATACTTCATTATTTTTCCCTCTTCCCTCCAAGGGAAGATACTCTACACTTATGAGATGGCCCAACTAGCCCCTTCACTCATAAGGCCACTACTTCCCTCCCAAGGGTTAGTGATGCCTTGAACACCCATAAAAACACACAAAGAAGAAAACAACACCCATAACAATTGACAAGAAAAAAAAAACCACAACAACACATAAGGAAAAATAATGAGAAAAAAATGTCATCCAAACTACCCATTATAGGAAAGCAACAACATTTACAATACCAATTTTGTAGTAAGAACATCAGTTACACAACATGAGAAGAGAACCAACCTTGTTCCAAGTTATGGAAAGATGGTTGATGAAGAGCTCCCTTCCAATTCTCCAAAATTCTTTAACTCCTAAGCTTGTCTCCCAAAGTTGGAGAGTGGGCAATGATTTTTCCAACCATGGAGAAAACCCCTAAAAGAGATCCACACATTTCCTATAATCCTCTTGGTGAAAGTGTGAGATCTCATCGGTCACTCTTCCCAAACCCTTACAACTTCTAAGTTTAGAAACTAGAAAAATGGCTTTATAAAGGAAAAAAGTCTTTGCACAAAAATGAAAGGTTGTCTAACCAAGGTCATGCTTCCAAAATTTGATTTTCATCTATCTTTCAAAACAAACTTTAGGGAGGCCTCTCAAGTCAACTAAGGGTTGTCCTATTGTTAAAATTGACTGTTACCGTAGGTATACCAAGTGGGCTTGGTAAAATAGGCCTAACTTAGCCCTAGGTGCTCATATGACCCTCTGAAAACCCAGCTAAAGTTTACATACAAATTTCTAGATATTTGACCCATCCTAAGGCTCTCTAACCAAGTGGAGATCATACGGGAAGTCTAATAGGATAATATGGTCAAGGTAGGGTTCACATGTGTTTTTGGTAGACATGTCACACATACACATCACATATGTCAAGTGGCACCACAATTACACATCACAACACACATGGCATTGTCCACCTAGGAGTTACAAATTTACAAATAATAATTAACAACTAAACTAATTCAATAATACATGTAAGAATAAAACACTATTAAAAATGATGTCTTGTCTCTCAATATACACAACCTTGGCTAACTATTTCACTTAAGTTTGGTTCTAATTCTCCAAATTTAATTCCATGGATTTCCCTACACAACTCAACTCAAGTATCAGTAGTCCAAGAAGTTCTATATAAACTCTTCGACACTTTCTTAAGATGACTTATAGCATTTTAGGTGCACATTTTTCCAACAGGACAAGAAATTGTACATGAGATTCTCCTTTTTGACTGGTGATGCCATGAGAATTGTTCACATGTCTGAGAAAAGTGACCTTGCTCATACCAAAATGGGAGAGTCATGTGAATAAAAAGATGACAATTTTAAGAACTCAAGGAGAGGATTTAGGGAGTGTGTGTAGCATGTAAACAATTTCAAGGTTTCCCTATTTATGAAGGACATGAATATGGTTTTTGGGTGAGAATTTTGATAAGTTTTTTCTAGTAGGAGTGAAAATTTTGGTCACTCTTTCATCTGGGTTTTCTCTTCTTTTCTTTTTCTCCCTCTAGATACCCTACTTTATGATTTCAAGATTGTTTATTCCTTTGAATTTTAGTATAGAATATGATATGCCTCTTTTTTGGTGCTAATCATGAGCCCAATGGATTTTAGTATCTAGTAACTATTTAGGTTGGATACAAAGTAAGGTGAACATAAACTTGTAAAAATCAATTATCCAGTAAAATCCTCATATCCTTTGCTATGCATCTCTGTCAAGATAGTCGAATTCATAAAATAGTAAAACATTGTAATTTAACAATCAACAACTAATTTTATCATATCATGGCTAACATAATGGTTCACTTGAAAAATTAAAAATCATACATAATTTCAACCATGGAACCACTTCTTGACCTAATACAATTTGCATCTACTATTTTATTAATGCTTCTTTCATGTCCTAGAAACCATATGCATATAGCATGTATATATATGATGGTAAACATCAACTAGTAGATCTTAGCATTTTCTCACCACCTCTATTTTATCAATTCATAACTCACCCAAGAGAATAAATTAACACCTTTCTAAGGAACTCCCACCTGAACTTACATGTACATGTAAGTAACTATTGAGTATCAATGCATAATAACATTTTAGCATAAACATTTGGATTAAATACCTTCACAAACTTTCATGTTTCATCAACATATGACCCATAGTTCATTTTCACAAAATAAATTCCACATAATTTACCTATAAGATGAGTATATAACACCCATCATAACATAATTTCCAATTTAAGATAGAGTCAAAGCTCAAATTACATTCTCACAGGACCCAAAACACTACAAAAGGTTTCTAGACTTACCTTCCACAAGTATGACCCAAAACCACATGCACCCAATTCAATGCAAATATGACAACCTCCCTCAAATGGGCATAATGAGGATTTTGTTGTTAGGAGTTACAATTTATATTGCAAATTTGCTTGTAAATGGATTCCACAAATGCCTAGGGACCCTACTATTTTTATAAACACCTAGACCGCCTAAAAAACATAGAGATAACGAAAAATCCACTTTATTGGACCAATTGATGCCCAAGGCTTATAGTTGCACCATGGGGTCTTGTATCCATTACAAAAGTAAAAATAATACGTAAAATATACAATGGAAACCTCACACCATAAAAAATAATGAAATGCATTGATAAGACTTGTAGTAAAAGGATTACATGTACTTGTAATCATAAAATCACTTTTTCTTTCAATGTCTCATTGTGAATGAGTATTCAAACTTATTGACACATTCCTCAAATTATTTTTTAAGAAATAAAGTATTCTAATTGTTCATCCGGTTCCTAGATTTTTCTTATTTGATTAGTTTGATAAAAATAGTTTTAATAATCATAATGTCACCTCTATGTCAAATAAGAAAAAAGCCAAACTTGTAATAAGATATCAACAAGCAATTATTTTTCATATAGTTATAAATGCTCTTAAAATTGTCCTTATAGACTTGTATCACTTGCAAATATGATTTACAAGAACTTGTTCAATATCTTCCTCTTATAATTTCTTACAAAGAACCTACCAAAATACAAATTACAACGTGCAACTAATTTAACCTGTCTTTTTCATAATTACAAAAATCATATAAAAAAAAGTTCACATTTTACATCATAATACATCATAAATCTTATGAATTCTCCCAAACACCCCCTCACCCTGCCCAACTCTTCATGATGTACCTACATTCCAATATTATTAAAAAAATTAGTAACTTATTGTATTAAACAAGATAATCATCAGTTCATTGAATCATTATGAAGAAAATAACATAAGAAGTAAATATACCTAGTCGAGTGTTCTAGTAGGGTCCTCTCTCTATTTTAGGGTCTCCAATAGGGCTTCATGATCAGCATTAGCAATAGTAAAACGTTCTTTTACTTTTGGTCTTCTTTGATGCTTCAACAACTTTACATTTGTTGCTATAATAAGATGCAAATATATGAGAATTATTTTGTGCTTCTGATAGTCTTTGAATGCAGGAATTCCATTCTTTTTAAGAATGTATGTCCATAGCCATGTTCCAGTGACAACCACTAAACTAGTAGGATATGTGAATCCATCATCATCTGTGATTGGTTGTGCAAGTTTTTGTTTACTTCTTACACAATGTGCTAACCAATAATCAAATTTCTCATCATTCCTCTGCGGTGCAACCAATGCAAAGACATGTCCTGGCTAAAGTAGATTTGATAAATAGTTATGCTCAAGTGAACTTTCCACGTCATCATTTATGATAGAGGGTATGATGGACAATGGAGTAAGATAATGTGGAGCTCATGTGTCCACCTACTCACTTGACTCATAGTGATCCCAATCACACTGAAAAACAACCAGGACAAAAGCAAGCTAGCTATCATGTCCAAATGGTCCATGTACTAGAATCAGAGCTCCAGAATGAATGCATTTTTGATGAGTCTCTCACTATAGCACAATCTAATCTATTAGCTATAGACCCTTCCTTAACCAACCAAAAGAACCCACATACCACTGAATCAAGAGTCCCCCCTATGATAATGCTAAACTACACCAATCAACAATGCTACGAGCATTAAGAAGCTCTGTTGCTGAAACCTTCAGTTGCTCCTTAACTAGAGCTCCTCTTCACACATGCCCCTGCTCCATCATGTTCCCCTTTTCCATGGTTGGACTCAAAAAAACTTCAAATATGAGGCACCCCTCTCTCTACGTGCATCCTACACAACCAATAAAACATGCGAGCATTCTTGAATTGACCTGTACAGTTATCTGACCAAATGATATTTCTATCCATAGCAATTGCATGCTCATGTAAGAAATTAAAGTAATTCTTGAAATAATGTTGCACAAACTCGTGAGAGTGAGATCTATCATCAATCATATAAAAATGATACTCTCTAATAATCTTCTGATTATCTTCCGCACTATCAGGGACATGTCTATATGTTATGTGAATGAAAATAGCAATCTTAATGGAGTTGTAATACTAAGATTGTGTCTCATTTTGAGGTTGCAATGTGTAGTTCTCAGCAAAATCAACAACTGATACAATAGTGCCAATGGAAAAAGTATCCTTACACATTCTAAATTGTTGATCCAACCACTGAGACCTGTGACTAGGTCTTGCATACTTGTAGAAAAGATTTTCTTGAAATCTGAAATAAAACTAGCCACACTGATATCTTTTCCAACCAATTCACATCTAGAGCTCTCACCCCCACTCTTCAATGTGTATTTTACCGTTTCATATACCTTTTTTTTCACTATTGTCTTTCCAAGATCTTGTTTGCACCCCTCATGGAAACATGTGTCAAATTCAGATAAGCCACCACATTCTGAACACTTCTTATTTAAGCAAGTATTTCTATAAAAGAAACAACCATCAACTCTACAACATAAAAGTTGATCTAGCAAGTCTGTTGATGATTTTGGAAGCCCACTAGCCCTACAATCCTCCAACATTTCTTTAGTATGCAAAGTAGAATGGATGGAGCGTAATAGTTCATGGTGCATAGAAAAATCAACATGATATTTGCAACATGTATTTCAAATTTTGAGTGACACAATAAAATGGCTTCAAAGGTTCAAAATCCCTTTGTGATATATGAAGACTTGGATGACTCTATCTAAATTGTTTGAACAACATAGTTTGACTTACCTCCAAATACTGTTTAGGAAGTGACGTGCGGTCTCTGATGCCAATTCTCAATTTTAACACGTCTTTAGTATTGGGTGATACCCGTGAGTTAGAGTGCCAAAACTGTGTAATTTCTTCCTTCACATCATCGGATAGCTTCTTATCAATACGTGGAAGTCTCCCACCAAATGCCCATGTTCTATTTTGAAGAGGATCATCATTGTCAACTAAGTGCTCTTCACAAAGTAGTATGATTTAGATTCAAATCAATACAAGTTTGTCTCATATATCTACCCTTTCTCAAATGATGACTTACCAAAGAGGTTGTAATAACCCTTTGAGCAGCTCTGTTATCCTTCTCCCTGCTATTTTTCCCAATGCTATTGAGAGCACTAAAAAGATTCTTCACAATAATGACATTTTTTTCCAACTTTTTATTGACACGAATCTTCAATTTGGAAAGCATAGGTCTCATCTTTTGCATCTTTAATAAGTGCATGAAAAGCTGACATTGCTCCACCACTATCTTGTTGCCGAAGAACATGTTATATAGTCTTGTTGCCCATAACCGAATAGTTCTTTCTAATGTTCTCTCTTCCAAACTAGTAATAATCGTTTCATCAATTTCAATTATCCATTTTGGTGTTCTAGAACCTTCATTTCGATTATAATTAGGAGATATGTAAGGTTCTTGTGCATTAGATTCCTGTGCATTGTCATGTTCGACATGGTCAATTATGCAATTTGGATTATGACTTGGTAGCATTTCATCCTCAAAATTTTCGTTCTCTAAATTGTCAATTTCGGCATTATTGTTTTCACTAGGTACATTTTCATTCTCTAATTGTACATATTCATTATCTGACTCAATGATTTCACGTTTGACTAATTCATCGTCAACTTGACTGATATTTATCATACCTTTTCTTTTTCTTTAGTGTTTCATTTTGTCCCTTTCCCTATATGCCGCAATGTCTTCATTAGATAACTTTCTTTTTCATTTAGCCTTTCAACAACTGCTGCTCCCCATCAGATGACAATATCAGACACCTAAGGTTGTATTTTTGAATTTTTTTCGATTGGTTGGGCCCCAAAATGTGACTTTTTATAAAACTCGTGAAAAAAGAGAGTCAAAAAGTGATGTCGGGTTTGCAGGGACAGCAAATAAGTTGGAATTTGATGCCAGTAAAATTAGATATCTGATTTAAAATCGAATTTCCCATCCAAAATCGGATATCTGATATGTCCCCACAAAATTTTGGATGGAAAAACAGTTTGTGATAGTAATTAAATATTTTTATATATGTATTTATTAATATAAATACATATGTTTACTTATTTATATATAAATACATATATGTATTTATTTTTAAATTTATATTTATAATAAGAAATATATGAATATATATTTATATATTTGTGGGTGTATATATATATATGCACACTTTTGACATTGTTTATAATTTTGATATGCTCTTTTCGCTTTAGTATATAGTAGTATATTATAGGATGTTTTTGTGCATCACACACACACACACACACACACACACACACACACATATATATATATATAAGTAGGTAATATATTTGTTCTTATATTTATATAGCATATAATTGCTTTATATACATAGTATATATTTTATATATACATAATATATTATATATATACTATGTTAATAGTATATTCCTTAGTATATAGCAATATATAATGGGATATAACATATATATATAATGACGTTTAAAGGTAAAGATATAACATATTATCTATTAATATATATTAATAAATTACGTTATTCTTATTATAATCTATAAATATAATTTATATTATTATTATTTTTCTTATATTTTTATTAAATGTAATAATGTAATATATATTATTATTATTATGAGCTCTATTATTAATATATGTTATTAATATAATATCTTAAATATAATAACATAATACACACACACACAAACACACATATATATATCTGTGTGTGTGTATGTATGTCATTAATATATATTATTATTATAATCTATAATATATTATCTTTATTAGTATTATAATCTATAAATGGGTCGAAGAGGGTCATAAGTCAACCTATGACCCCCTTTGACCCATAAGAACAATTCTGATATATCCCTAAGGACATATGTCATCTTTAAATGGGTCAAAGAGGGTCATAGGTCAACCTATGACCCCCTTGGACCCAAAAGGATGATTCAAATACATCCCCAAGGGACCTAGGACTCTTACGGACATATGTCATCCTTAAATAGGTCGAAGAGGGTCATAGGTCAACCTTTGACCCCCTTTGACACATAAGAATGATTCTGATATGTCCCTAAGGGCCCTAGGACCCCTAGGGACATATGTCATCGTGTAATGGGTCAAAGGTGGTCATAGGTCAACCTATGACCCCCTTTGACCCATAAGGACGATTCGAATACATCCCTAGGAGTCCTAGGACCCCTAGGGACCTATGTCATCCTTAAATGGGTTGAAGGGGTTCATAGGTCAACCTATGATGCCCTTTGACCCATATCAACGATTTAAATACATCCCTAGGGGTCCTAGGACCCCTAGGGACATATGTCATCATGTAATTAGTCAAAGGCAGTAATAGGTTAACCTTTGACCCCCTTTCACCCATATGAATGATTCAAATATGTCCCTAGCGGCCCTAAGACCCCTAGGGACATATGTCATTCTTAAATGGGTTTAAGGGGGTCATAGGTCAACCTATGACCCCCTTTGACCCATAAGAATGATTTGAATATGTCCCTAGAGGCCCTAGGACCCCTGGGGACATATGTCATCCTTAAATAGGTCGAAGGGGGTCATAGATCAACCTATGACCCCCTTTGACCCATATGAAAGATTCGAATACATCCCTAGGGGCCCTAGAACCCCTAAGGACATATGTCATCGTGTAATGGGTCAAAGACCTATGATCCCCTTTGACTCATGTAAATGATTCGAATACATCCTTAGGGGTCCTAGGACCCCTAGGGAGATACGTCATCATGTAATGGGTCAAAGGGATCGATGACCCCCTTTGACTCATAAGAATGATTTGAATATGTCCCTAGGGGCCCTAGGACCCTTAGTGACATATGTCATCATGTAATGGGTCAAAGTGGGTCATAGGTCAACCTATGACCCCCTTTGACCTATAAAGATGATTTGAATATGTCCCTAGGGGTCCCCTAGGGACATATGCCATGCTTAACTGGGTCGAAGGGGGTCAACCTATGACCCCTTTTAGCCCATATAAACGATTCAAATATGTCCCTAGGGGTCTTAGGAACCCTAAGGACATATGTCATCCTTAAATGGGTCGAAGGGGGTCATAGATCAACCTATGACCCCCTTTGACCTATAAGAATGATTTTGATATGTACCTAGGGGCCCTAGGACCTCTAGGGACACATGTCATCATTAAATGGGTTGAATGTGGTCATAGGTCAATCGATGACCCCCTTTGACTCAGAAGAATGATTCTGATATGTCCCTAGGACCCCTAGGGACATATGTTGTCCTTAAATGGGTCCAAGCGTGTCATAGGTCAACCTATGACCCCCTTTGACCCATAAGAATGATATGAATATGTCTCCAACAACTTTAGGACCCCTAAGGACATATGTCATCGTGTAATGGGTCAAAGGGGGTCATAGGTCAACCTATGACTCCTTTTGACCCATAAGGATGATTCAAATACGTTCCTAGGGGTCCTAGGACCCTTAGGGACATATGTCATCCCTAAATGGGTCAAAGGGGGTCATAGGTCAACCTATGACCCCCTTCAACCCATATGAACGATTCAAATATGTTCTATCATTTTTAAATGGGTCAAAGGGGGTCACAGGTCAACCTATGACCCCCTTTCACCCATATGAACGATTTGATTATGTCCCTAGGGGCCCTAGAACCCCTAGGGACATATGTCATCCTTAAATGGGTCGAAAGGGGTCATAAGTCAACTTATGACCCCCTTTGACCCATATGAAAGATTCGAATACGTCCCTAGGAGCTTAGGGGCCCTAGGACCTCTAGGGACATATGTCATCTTTAAATGGGTCGAAGGGGGTCATAGGTCAACCTATGATCCCTTTTGACTCATAAAAATGATTTGAATATGTCCCTAGGGGCCCTAAGACTTCTAGGGACATATGTCATCCTTAAATGGGTTGAAGGGGGTCATAGGTCAACCTCTGACCCCCTTTGACCCATATGAAAAATTTGAATACGTCCCTAGAGGCCCTAAGACCCCTAAGGACATATGTTGTCATGTAATGGCTCGAAGAGGTCATAGGTCAACATATGACACCCTTTGACCCATGTGAACGATTCAAATACATCCCTAGGGGTCTTAGGACCCCTAGGGACATATGTCATCATGTAATAGGTTGAAGGGGGTCATAGGTTAACCTATAACCCCCTTTGACCTATAAGAACGATTTGAATATGTCCCTAGGGGCCCTAAGACCCTTAGGGACATATGTCATCGTGTAATGGGTCAAACAAGGTCAAAGGTCACCCTATGACCCCCTTTGACCTATATGAATGATTCAAATATGTCCTTAGGGGTCCTAGGACCCCTAGGGACATATGTCATCGTTTAATGAGTCAAAGGGGGTCATAGATCACTTTGTGATCCCCTCTGACCCATATTACCCATTTGAATATGTCCCTTGGGGTCTTAGGACCCCTAGGGACATATGTCTTCGTTTAATAGGTCAAAGGGGGTCATTGGTCACCCTATGACCCCATTTGACCCATATTACCCATTCGAATATGTCCCTAGGGGTCTGAGGACCCTTAGAGACATATATCATCATTTAATGGGTCAAAGAGGGTCATAGGTCACCCTATGACCCCCTTTGACCTATATGAATGATTTGAATATGTCCTTAGGGGTCCTAGGACCCCTAGCGACATATGTCACTATTTAATGGGTCAAAGGGCATCATAGGTCACCCTATGAGCCCCTTTGACCCATATAAACAACTTGAATATGTCCCTAAGGGTTTTAGGACCCCTAGCGACATATGCCATTGTTTAATGTTTCAAAAGGGGTCAGAGGTCACCCTGCGACCCCCCTTTGACCCATATTACCTATTCGAATATGTCCCTAGGGGTTTTGGGACCACTAGGGACATATGTAATTGTTTAATGGGTCAAAGGAAGTCATAGGTCAGTCTATGACCCCCTTTGACCCATATTACCCATTCGAATATGTCCTTAGAGATCCGAGGACCACTACAGACATATGTCATCATTTAATGGGTCAAAGCGGGTCATAGGTCACCCTATGACCCCCTTTGACCCATATGAACAATTTGAATATGTCCCTAAGGGTCCTAGGACCCCTAGAGACATATGGCATCGTGTAATGAGTGACCTATGACCCCCTTTGACCTATATTACCCATTCGAATATGTCCTTAGGGGTCTTAGGACCCTTAGGGACAAATGTCATCGTTTAATGGGTCAAAGGGGGTCATAGGTCACCCTATGACCCCCTTTGACCCATATTACCCATTCAAATATGTCCTTAGGGGTCTAAGGACTCCTACAAACATACGTCATCATTTAATGGGTCAAAGAGGATCATAGGTCACTTTATGACCCCTTTTGACTCATATGAACAATTTGAATGTCTCTAGGGGTCATATGACCCCTAGCGACATATGTCATCGTTTAATAATTCAAACAGGATCATAGGTCACCTTATGACCCCCTTTGATCCATATGAATGATTTGAATATGTCCCTAAGGGTTCTAGGACCCCTAGAGACATATGTCATCGTTTAATGGGTCTATGACCCCCTTTGACCCATATTACCCATTCGAATATGTCCTTGGGGGTCTTAGGACCCCTAGGGACATATGTCATCATTTATTAAGTCAAAGGGGGTCATAGGGTGACCTATGACCCCCTTTGACCCATATTACCAATTCGAATATGTCTCTTGGGTTCTGAGGACCCCTAGAGACATATGTCATCGTTTAATGGGTCAAAGAGGGTCATAGGGTGACTTATGACCCCCTTTGACCCATATGAATGATTTGAATATGTCCTCAGGGGTCCTAGGACCCCTGGAGACATATGTTATCGTTTAATGGGTCAAAGGGGGTCATAGGTCACCCTATGACCCCCTTTGGCCTATATGACCCATTCAAATATGTCCCTAGGGATCTTAGGACCCCTAGGGACATATCCTGTCATTTAATGTGTCAAAGGGGGTCATAGGTCACCCTATGACCCCCTTTGACCCATATTACACATTTAAACATGTCCCTAAGGGTCCTAGGACCCCTAGAGACATATGTCGTTAATTAATGGGTCAAAAAGTGTCATAGGTCACCCTATGACCCCTTTTGAGCCATATGAACAATTCGAATATGTCCTTAGGGGTCCTAAGACCCCTAGGGACATATGTCATCGTTTAATGGGCCAAAGGGGGTCATAGGGTGACATATGACCCCCTTTGACCCATTAAATGATGCTATGTCCCTAAGGGTCTTGGGACCCCTAGAGACATATCGTCATTTGATGGATTAAAGGGGGGTCATAGGGTGAGGACCCATAGGGACATATCATCATTTAATAGTTCAAAGCGAATCATATGTCACCCTATGACCCCCTTTGACCATATGAACGATTCAAATATGTCCCTAGGGGTCCTAGGACCCCAAGGGACATATGTCATCATTTAATAGGTCAAAGGGGGTCATAAGTCACCCTATGACCCTCTTTGACGCATATGAATGATTCAAATATGTTCTTAGGGGTCTTAGGACCCCAAAGGACATATGTCATCATTTAATGGGTCAAACAGGGTCATAGGGTGACCTATGACCTCCTTTTACCCATGTGAATGATTCGAATATGTCCCTAAGGGTCCTAGGACCTCTAGGGACATATGTCATCATTTAATGCATCAAAGGGGGCCATAGGTCACCTTGTGACCCTCTTCAACCCATATTACCCATTCAAATATGTCCCTAGGGGTCCTAGGATCCCTAGGGACATATGTCATAGTTTAATGGGTCAAAGGAGGTCATATGTCACCCTATGACCCCCTTTGATCCATATTACCCATTTGAATATGTCCCTAAGGGTTCGAGGACCCCTAGAGACATATGCCATTGTTTAATAGTTCAAAGAGGGTCATAAGTCACCCTATAACCCCCTTTGACCCATATGAACGATTTGAATATGTCCCCAAGGGTCCTAGGACCCCTAGAGACATATGTCGTCGTTTAATGGGTCAAAGGGGATCATAGGTCACCCTATGACCCCTTTTGACCCCATATGAACGATTCGAATATGTCTCTATGAGTTCTAGGACCCATAGAGATATATGTCGTCATTAAATGGGTCAAAGGGGGTCATAGGTCACCTTGTGACCTGCTTTGATTCATATTACCCATTCAAATATGTCCCTAGGGGTCCTAGGACCCTTGGAGACATATGTCATTGTTTAATGGGTCAAAAGGGGTCATAGGTCACCCTATGACCTCCTTTGACCAATATTACCCATTCGAATATGTCTCTAGGGGTCCTAGGACCCTTAGAGACATATGTCATTGTTTAGTGAGTCAAAAGGGGTCATAGGTCATCCTATGACCCCTTTTGACCCATATGAACGATTTGAATATGTCCCTAGGGGTCCTAGGACCCCTAGAGACATATGTTGTCGATTAATGAGTCAAAGGGGTTCATAGGTCACCTATAACCTCCTTTGACCCATATGAACAATTCAAATATGTCCCTAGGGGTTCTAGGACCCCTAGAGACATATGTCATCATTTAATAGGTCAAAGGGGGTCATAGGTCACCTATGAACCCTTTTGACCCATATTAACGATTCAAATATGTCCTTAGGGGTCTTAGGACCCCTAGAGACATATGTCATCATTTAATGGATCAAAGGGGATCATAGGTCACCCTATGACCCCCTTTGACTCATATGGCCCATTCAAATATGTCCCTATGGGTCTTAGGACCCCTAGGGACATATGTCTCATTTAATGAGTCAAAGAGAGTCATAGGTCACCCTATGATCCCCTTTGACCCATATTACCTATTTGAATATGTCCCTATGGGTCCTAGGACCCCTAGAGACATATGTCATTATTTAATGGGTCAAAGGGGGTCATATAGTGATCTATGACCCCTTTTGACCCATATAAATGATTCAAATATGTCCCTAGGGGTCCCAGGACCTCTAGGAACATATGTCGTCCTTTAATGGGTCAAAGGGGGTCATAGGTCACCCTATGGCTCCCTTTGACACATATGAACGATTTGAATATGTTCTTAGGGGTCCTAGGACTCCTAGGGACATATGCCATCGTTTAATAGGTCAAAGTAGGTCATAGGTCACCCTATGACCCCCTTTGACCCATATTACCCATTCAAATATGTCCCTAGGGGTTCTAGGACCCCTAGAGACATATGTCATCATTTAATGGGTCAAAGAGGGTGATAGGTCACCCTATGACCCCCTTTGACTCATATTACCCATTGGAATATGTCCCTAGGGGTCTTAGGGTCCCTAGGACCCCTAGAGGCATATGTCATCATTTAATAGGTCAAAGGGACCTTTGACCCATATTACCCATTCGAATATTTCCCTAGGGGTCCTAGGACCGTTAGAGACATATGTTGTTGTTGAATGGGTGAAAGGAGGTCATAGGTCACCCTTTGACCCCCTTTCACCCATATGAATGATTCAAATATGTCCCTTGGGGTCCTAGGATCCATAGGGACATATTTTCCCATTTAATGGGTAAAAAAAGGTCATAGGTCACTCTATGATCCCCTTTGACTCATATTAACCATTGTAATATGTTGCTAGGGGTCTTAGGACTCCTAGGGACATATGTCGTCGTTTAATGCGTCAAAAGGGGTCAATAGTTGACCTATGACCCCCTTTGACTCATATATATTAATAATATACATATATATTAATAACATACATATTAATATTAATATAAATATATATATTAATAACATATATATATATATATATATTACATTATTATATTTAATGAAAATATTACGTTATTATATATATATTAATAACATACATATTAATATAATAATATATAATACATATATTTAATGAAAATATTATGTTATTATATATATATATATATATATATAAATTACATTATTATATTTAGTAAAAATAATAATAATATAAATTATATTTATAGCTTGTAATAAGATTAACATAATATATTATTATATATTACTAGATTATATCTTATATCTTTACATTACGTTATTATTTTTATATATATATATATATATATATATATACGTCTTTACATAGTAATATAAGTGAAATAATTTATAAATCATAAGTTATAATGTTTAAACCCAATTTTCTCTCCAAAATGGGTTGGGATTTGAAATTTCTCACCCAAAGCATATCGAATATCTGATTTGAGATTGGATATCCGATTAGGCTTGGTATTTACCAAGCCTACCTGGTCAACCCAAAAGATGTGTTTGAAGAGTGTTTTAGTGATACTCAGACTTTGGGTAGTCGTCTGACAATGTTATTTTGATCGAAATTGAATGAAACAAAAAAAGTTTTTTGATATCGCTCTCTAGATTCCATCAATATAATTTTTGTCAAATTCTGAGTTCGATAAGTATTTATTAGTTAATTATCAATGAAGATTATTGTAAAGTGTTGATTGACATACTGATTGAAAAATAGCTATAACTTTCAAACGGTATAACATTTTTTAAATCTAAAAGTTGCGTCACATTCTATACTTCGCCTAGTATAAGAAAAAATAAATAAATTTAAATTTGGTAAAATTTTCTATTAGTTAGGGTGGTCAGACACGAGACTTTTTTTTTTTTTAAAGTTTTGGTAGAAAATTCATATTTAATTATTTATTTGGAATAAAAATATCAAAAAATATGCGTCACATCTAGGCATGAGTCTACTTTTCATATCTATAATTATATTAAAAAAAATTATGATTTGATTTGATTAAGGTGGTTAGACATACGCCTACTTTTTATTTTTGCCCTAAAATTTTCTTAGTACTACATTAAAATTCAAACTTTTTACCAATTAATTATTTTTTTCTCCTGATAAGGCCTAGTTGTTTAGAAACTACATTCAATTTTTTACAGATTATTTTCTTACAACTTTTTGATATAAAGTCCATAACCACTTCAAAATTATGTGTCAAGTTGACATAAACCTGATTTGCTGATTTTTCACTACCACTTAAGGCCATAGTTTGGTACACCATGATCCTACACATACCCTATAATTATACTCAATG
Organism: Cupressus sempervirens; assembly: GCA_028749045.1. Classification (NCBI taxonomy): domain Eukaryota; kingdom Viridiplantae; phylum Streptophyta; class Pinopsida; order Cupressales; family Cupressaceae; genus Cupressus; species Cupressus sempervirens. Next base: position 794,168,034 of record CM053786.1, on the reverse strand, counting down.
GTAGACTTGAAAGAAAGTCAATAGTATAAACATCTAGTATGTTGAAGTAATAAGCTTGCAAAATGACTATATATGGTAGCATAAAAGCTACTTTGTTCATAGTCATATTCACTCTGGTATTGTTAGGGCCACTAGAGTTAATGGATGAATATTTGGTTGGAAAGGGAACCAAACCAAGTCCTAAAATTATGAGGTTATTTTCATCTATTATCTAGCTGACATCTATAAGATATTCTTGTGAGGCCTAGTTTCATAAGGATTGTGTAAAATTGTTCATGACTTTGTAGTGTTTTTGTATTCTGGAAGCTCCAAAAGGATAGGAGTGAAAGATTCATTTAAACCAACCTAGTTGATAATGGTGGTGGCTGTGGCATTGTCAATATTTGACTCATATTGAGTAGTGTATACTTTGGTAGCTATGTAGCATATAACTTTTACTTGGTTGGCTGTGAGTAGAAGGTCTACAATCTAATTAGATGTCTACATGAGAATATTTTTTATGTATGGCTTTTTGTAACAGGCATCCACGACCACCACCATGAGATTGTGTGGCATAATGTTTGAAAAGAGATGAGTATTGACTACAACATTCACGATGCAAAGAAGTTAGGCTTTTCCATGGTGTATGCAAAAATTTGTTGTTTCTGGACACATGTAAAATTTCATTAGAGACAATAGCAAGCTTGATCTATTTAAGAGATGATTTTGTATTTTAGTATTTTAATTTGATATTTTTCAAAATCTTATGTAGACTAAGACATCAAATTGCTAGAATTTACTAGTTTTACCCAATTGAATTTTGCCCAAATCTATCAGAGGCTTTCCTTAGCAAGACATTTACTATTCAGGAGCTTCTAGGTGCTTGAGAAGGTTGAGAAATTAAAGGTTTTCAGCATGACAATATTTATGGTTGTTCGAATATCTAAACCCTTCCAATAAATTAGTGGTGAAGTTTCAGGAGCTTCTAGGTGCTTGAGAAGGTTGAGAAATTAAAGGTTTTCAGCATGACAATATTTATGGTTGTTCGAATATCTAAACCCTTCCAATAAATTAGTGGTGAAGTTTTCAAGTAGTTCATTGATTACTTAGTAATTAAATTTCTAGATTCATAAATGAAGGAGAATGGTTTCAGTTAGGAGAGAGAGAGAGAGAGAGAGAGAGAGAGAGAGAGAGAGAGAGAGAGAGAGAGGCGCAAGCATACACATCCAAGAAATAGTTCAAAATAGAGCATGTTGAAATTGTAGCTTGAACTGATTTCTTTTGTACTATGTTTTAGTAGAGATGATTTAAAATCAAGTTTGTTATTGTAATGCGCTATAGAGAAGTGATTTATCTAGGCATACAAACTTTTGATTGCAGCCTTGTAGTGTTCTAAATGATTTTTATAACATCAGAAGTTGTTTGATGTAGATGTTTACTTCAAACTACCATTTGTATTAGTTTGTTATTGATATTAAATAGAAAGAAAGATCATACACTAGTTCATTTCTTTTATTGTCTCCATATTAATTTGATTTGAATATTACTTTGTTGCATGGTTGGATATAGAGTACCAATCTTTGTGAATCTATCGCTCTACCTTATTTGGGAGAAAAAACATAAATTGGTTATATAAGCATAAATGTAATCTAGACATCTACAAAAATAAATCTAGATAACCTAAGGTTCTTCATATAATATATCATCTAGATCCTCCAAAACTTTTATGATCTCTAAAACACTTTCATGCTCTTTAGTAGGAAAGTTCCACTTTATCTTGCCATGTCCTCTTTGCACTGTATTAAATTCCAATTTTGTTGCTATGACCAAGTGATTGTAATGTAGAAATTTCTAGCCACTCTGTAAGGAAACTTGCAACAAAATATATAACCATTTTCACATAACTCATAATATATTTTAAATAAATAAGAAATTGAAATCCACATGCAAGAGAAAAGACAACATATCGACAAAAATTGTGACACAAGATATACCCTTGGAAACCCTCATTGAGGGAAAAAAACCTCAACCTCCAAAGGCATCCATCAATATGCATTATTCAACAAAAAAACCATTACAATAAAACCATGGAAGCCTTCAAATCTATAGCCATAACCAATAAATCTAGGTGAACAAACACATGAATCTACACATCCTATTACATGCTTGCAACCTTCACAAATGCTCCATTGGCTAACCTGTTAAGCCTTGTCTTGCTCGACTTGGCATTTTTCCTTTTGCCCTTTTGTCTTGTCTTTACAACTACCCTTGTGGTTGCTTATATAGTAGAAAGTCCCATAAAACCACCAAGTTGTATTACACAAACTATATGCTACCTAACCCATTAACCCTAGATTTAATATTGGATATTTATTTCTTTTCCACAATATTAAATAATTACATCAAATATTATCACAATGTTACAATAAAAGTCATCAAGTATATCCCATGGAAATATTTACATGTTGTATGTCCATCTAGATGCTTCTAGATACACCATTACATAATTAAATAAAATAATAAAATATAACAATATTATGCAATGTGTGTAAGACCCATAATCTCAACAATCTCCCACTTGGTGTATACATTGCATAGGGTCAATTCGTAGCCACACAAATGAACAAGGAAATAATTCCTCCCAACACATCCACCATCATGGATAAAAGTACATCATGCACTCCATCCTAGTACCCATAACAAAATAAAAGTATCAAACATCTCAAACATGAATGGTCCCACCTCCTATTTTTCCACTACCATTTGACATACATAAAATTATCCAAAGAGAAAGCCACTTAGCTTATCACATGAATCATAATATCCTATACCAACTATAATACCAAGAAAAACCATCCAATCCAAAGGTAATCATATGTATCTATAGATATCAAAACTCCATAGTTGAAATATCATCTACAACAAGTACCAAACCCATCCAACTATCCATGCCTTGAAAAGGTATACTAAGTTAATCTCAAATTATCAAGATACTCAATCTGTAACTTATAATCACAAGCCTTAAGAGAAATACCTACCACATATATACCAAGAATCTCTTGCTACAAATGATATTGTCAAATTGATAACCAATTCACTCACAACATCTCAAAGAAGTGAATCCATGTAGTATCAAGGATATCCACAACACAAACCAATAACCTACAAGAAAAACTCTCATCAAAAGTCTGTAACACTCTCCCAAGTTCTCCATGACCATAAAAGGAAAGAGACAAAGGAATAACCATGTCATCTCTTGCGTGACATACATGAACAAAAACTAGTGATCACAATCTCCAACCAATCTCAAATCCAATGTAAGTGAAACAGAACATCCATGAAGACAACCAAGACCAAAGAGATACCATGCAAATGATAACTTGTATCATATCCTTGTACATACACCTCTAAATCTAAACTGTATAAGTAATATCTCCTCCATAAAACCCCAACCAATAAGCCACAACAACACCTAAACCATACATATAACTAATAATTGATGTAAGCCTCTCACAAGAAGATCAAACTCATAAACCATTCTAAATCTAATGAATATGCCCAATGTAAAACCATCTCCTGAACTCAACCAACATAGCAAGAACATATGCATAAGGAGATTACCAATGCTAAACTGACTCTCACATGAACCCTATATAAATAATGAATATGCCATAGCTCAAGTTCCATATCCATGAAAGACAAACATAAATATAATGCACCTAAGAGAAACAATGGACTATACCTCTCAAGTAGTAAGCCACCGAGTAGACCAAGAGTGGGGAATGAGAATTGTCATCAAGTATACCCCATGAGGATTTTTACATGTTTCATGTCCATCTAGATGCTTCTAGATACACCATTACATAATAAAATAAAATAAATAAAATATAATAATATTATGCAATGTGTGCAACACCTGTAATCTTAACAATCTACTAGTTGGTATATACATTGCATAGGGTAAATTCATAGCCACATAAATGAAAAAGAAAATAATTCATCCCAACACATCCACCATCATGGATCAAAGTACACCATATGCTTCGTCTTTGTACCCATAATAAAATAAAATTATCCACTATCTCAAACACAAATGGTCCCACCTCCTACTTTTCCAGTGCCATTGGACATACATAAAAGTCATCTAAAGAGAAAGCCACCCAGCCTATCACATGAATCATACAATCCTATACCAACTATAATTCTAAGAAAAAATAGCCAATCCAAAGTTAATCATATGTATCTATAGTTGTGAAACCTCCATAGTTGAAATAACATGCACAACAAGTACCAAATGCATCCAACTATCCATACCTTGAAAAGGTATACCAAGTTAATCACACATCATCAACATACCTAATTTGTAACCTATAATCACAAGCCTTAAGAGAAATACTTGGAACATATATACCAAGAATCTCCTACTACAAATGATAATGTCAAATCTATAACCAATCCAGTAAAAACATCTCAAAGAAGTGAATCCATGTAGCATCAAGGATATCCACAATATATAAAGCAATAAATTACAAGAACAAATCTCATCAAAAGTCTCTAACACTCTCCCAAGTTTTCTATGACCAACAAAGGAAAGAGAAAACAAAATAACCATGTCGTTTCTTTCATGACATACATGAACACAAACAAGTGATCACAATCTCTAACCAAACTAAAATCCAATATAAGTAAAAATGAACATCCAAGAAGATAACCAAGACCAAAGAGATACCATGCAAATATTAGGTTGTATGATGTCCTTCTACACACACCTCTAGATGTAAACTATGCAACTAAGATCTACTCCATAAAACTCCAACCAAGAAGCCATGCCAACACCCAAACCATACATATAATTTCTCATCAATGTAAGTCTCTCAAAGGAAGATCAAACTCATAAACCATTCCAAATCTAACAAATATGCCCAATAGAAAACCATCTACTAAACTCAACCAACATAGAAACAACACATGCACAAGGAGATAACCAATGATAAATCAACTCTCAAATGAACCCTATAGAACTAACTCATGTACCATAGCTCAAGATCCATATCCATGAAACAAAAACATAAATATAATGCACCCGAGAGAAGTAATGGGCTATACTTCTCAACTAGTAAACCACAGAGTAGACAAAGATTGGGGAGTTCAAATTGTCATCAAGTATATCCCATGGGAATATTTACGTGTTCCATGTCCATCTAGATTCTTCTAGATACGCCATTACATAATAAAATAAAATAATAAAATATAACAATATTATGCAATGTGTGCAACACCCATAATCTTAACAATCTCCTACTTGGTGTATACATTGCATAGGGTCAATCCATAGTCACATAAATAAAAAAGGAATAATTCCTCCCAACACATCCACCATCATGGATAAAAGTATACCATGTGCTCCACATTGGTACCTATAACAAAATAAAAGTATCCAACATCTCAAATATGAATGGTCCCACATCCTATTTTTCCACTACCATTGGTCATACATAAAAATCATCCAAAGAGAAAGCCACCCAACCTATCACATGAATCATAAAATCCTATACCAATTGTAATGCCAAGCAAAAAACCCAATCCAAAGGTAATGACATGTATCTATAGCTATCAAAACTCCATAGTTGAAATAACATCCACAATAATTACCAAACCCATCCAACTATCCATACCTTGAAAAGGTACACCAAATTAATCTCACATCATCAATATACCCAATTTATAACCTAAAATCATAAGCCTTAAGAGAAATACCTACCACATATATACCAAGAATCTCCTACTACAAATGATAATGTCAAATCTATAACCAATCCACTCACAGCATCTCAAAGAAGTAAATCCATATAGTATCAAGGATATCCACAACACATAAACCAATAACCTACAAGAAAAATGCTCATCAAATGTATCTAACACTCTCCCAAGTTCTCCATAATCAACAAAGAAAATAGATAAAGGAATAAAAATTTCATCTCTTGCATGACATACATGAACACAAATTAGTGATCACAATCTCCAACCAATCTCAAATATAATGCAAGTAAAACTGAACATCTAGGAAGATAACCAAGACTAAAGAGATACCATGCAAATGATGACCTACATCATGTCCTTGTACACACACCTCTAGATGTAAACTATGCAAGTAATATCTCCTCCATAAAACCCCAACCAAGAAGCCACGAAAACACCTAAACCATACATATCGCTAATCATTGATGTAAGCCTCTCACAAGAAGATCATAAACCATTCCAAATCTAATGAATATACCGAATATAAAATCATCTCCCAAACTCAACAAACATGAAAAAAACATATGCACAAGGAGATGACCAATGCTAAACCAACTCTCAAATGAACCCTATAGAACTAACTCATGTACCATAGCTCAAGATCCATATCCATGAAAGAAAAATATAAATATAATGTACCTAAGAGAAACAATGGGCTATACCTCTCAAGTAGTAAACCACCAAGTAGACCAAGATTGGGGAATGGGAATTCTCATCAAGATATCCAAGTCTCCAACTGAGACTCATCTAAGAGCAATGGGAAAAGACAACCCATATCCAAGCCATAAATTGAATTTGTAAGTATAGACAACATACAACACTACACAACTCATAGAACCAATAAGTCATCAAAAATATCCAAACCAAATATTAATAACCTTAGATCATCATGAGACCAATTCAAAATATGATCTAAGCATATAATGACATCAAATCTAAATCTCCAAAATATATAATGGGGTGACCGCAAGAAGTTGGGTCACAATTTCGCAGAAGTCAGATCCACAAAATTGTACTTCTCAGAAACGGGTACTCAATTTTTACCAATTTCTAAAATTAAGCTTTGGGCACTCGAGCCAAATTTTAAAAATTGGGTACTTGATATTGAAAATCAGATCGGGTGACTTAGCTATTCAAATATCGAGTGCCCGCCTTTTTACAAATTGGGTACCCAATTTTTTAAAAATTAGGTATCCGATTGCTTACAAATCGGGTACCCGATTTGTAAAAGTTTATTTAACCGCTTTGTTGGCATTTTTGGGGTCATTTTCATGACCTCAAAAATGGGAGCCTAATTAGAGACGCATACGGGAGCCTAATTTTCAGCCCTATCGACTACCCCCTTACTGCTAGTTTTCGATACACCAGGTATTTTAATATGTTTTATATTATTTTACTTTATTTTTTTCAATTTTCAATTTAATATGTATGTTAATTTATTGTTTTTTCACTTTTAATATATGTAAAATTGTAAATTTACATTGTTAATGAACTTAAATGTTTAAATTTTTGTGTTTGTTAATTAAAATATAGTTTCGTAAATGTTTATTTAAAAAATTATTATTTTAGATGTTTTGAAATGTATTTATTACAATGTTGAATGATTAGATTAGATGTAAATTCATTGTTTAAACATGTAATTTTACAAATAAATATAACCTCGACCTAAAACCATATAACCTTGACCTTGTTTTAACTATAACCTCGACCTAAATTCATTGTTTAAACTATAATCTCGACCTAACCATATAAATAAAACCCTAAACATATACAACTAAGTACTTAATCACATAATAGCCTGCCAAGGGATCCAAACAAAAAATTTATAGTATTTAAAATGATTTTACTTAAATTGTATGGTACTTTATTTCATGGATCGAAAATGGATGATGTAAACTATTTTATAAATGTATATTATTTTAGCCTTTCATACCCTGTGACATGTACAGTGGATGATTGTGCATTTCGAATTAATTTGCCAAGTGGCATTCAAAACAAATGTATATAAATTATTTAAATGGATTGAACTAAAGTAGTTAATACTCTTTCATGTGGATGTGTTATTTATTTTACTTTTAGTACTTATAATTATTTAAAAATGAAATGTAAATGTGCTCATTAAGGAATGCAATCTCTTATGTTTTTTATAAATGTAAATTATTGTATGTATGTTATTTCTTGCTTAGTAAAACTTTTGATTAGTTCTTTGGATCCCTTGGCTGGGCGTCGTTTAGGATTAACTATAATGTCAATTTGTATTGAATTTAACTCTAATCATAACCCTTACTATCATCTTAACCTTAATCTTAATTTGCTAAAACCTACACCAGGTAATATATAAATAATTAAATAACTTTCCTATCTTACCTTGAGTACTAATTTTATAAATGTCAAACCCTAAGATTGAAAGGTAACCCTGGCCCTTAACTAATTAATATTATACTTATAAACCAAATTGAATTAAACCATGATCATAAACCTAATTATATATCCCAAATTAACAGTAGAAACCTTGAATTTAACCTTAAAAATCCTTTCCCCAACCATTACCCTATAAGATTGAACCAAGTTAAATGTTGACCTTAAGACTAAACCAAATCATGCTAAACTAGAACTCAATAATATATTGAACACTTTAAAACAAAATTCAAACCTAACTTTTTTGAATTAATGTTGGTTTTTAATCTAAAAGCTCTAACTAAAATTCTATATCTAAAACCAAATTTAGCACTTTAAAACTTAATTCAATTTATTAACTCTTGTCCTAATTGAAACCTAAGCATATAAACCTAATCAAACAGTACAAACCAAATTAAACCCTAATCCTAAAACTGATTAAACATTGATATCAAGGTCTCAAAATGATACATCATAAAAAAATTAGAAGAGACTTGAACGAATCAGGCATCTAATTAAATAACCCTCCCGAACCATCAAGAGGTGGAGGTGTCCACATCAGTGCGAGTAGGAGCCCAGACTACACCCTTGGATGCCTAAGAATATATCTAAAGAAGTGAATAACTTGTCTTTCCACTGGATGCCTAAACCTTTATATCCTAAGTGAGTATTCATCACATAATATCTAATTAGGAGGGTATTGAAGCGCTCTAGCACCCCAATCCCTAACTAGATAATTATGTTAGGGTGCACTAATTTCTATTTATCTTGGGTTGGAAGTGCCTAAAAGTTTTTTTTGGAGACTGGAGATTCCCCTATTTGTTTCCTATTTTCCTATATGGGTAGCCTAAATGTTTATTGCCTTTGCAAAATGGAAGGCCTCATAACAAAATATTGCCTTATTCTATAAAAAGAAATACCCACCCCCTAGTGATATATATAGTAAGATCTTTTTCCTAATTTTACTATCAATTTTTTTGGTTAGAAGATGATGATAGTTAAAAATGATTTAGAAGATAGGGATAAAATGAGAACCATCATTCCTAGAATGAAGATGCATTGTTCCAAGTGATAAACCCATTTCTATCATAAATCAACTCATCCATCCAAAAAATTAGTAATGAGAAATCCCTATGTCAAGTAATCAATGGAGGGCTCATAAAATTGATCAAGTGATCAACATAGGGCTCATAAAATCCCTAGGTCAAGTAATCAATTGATCCCCAAGGGGAGATAAGAACCTCATTAAAAATTAGAGACAAGACACTCCTAAATACATATCATACAAAAAAATTATTGCCAAGGTCTTAGCCTCTAGACTAGAAGATATCCTACCCAAGATCATTAACCCTACACAAAAGTGTCTTGGAGAACTTGATAACCTATTGGAAGACTTTGGATTGAGAAACATTTCTAGGATAGAGTGTAGGCATGCTCAAGTAATTGATTATGAAAATTTCTACAAAAGGGTGGAATGGAGTTTCACTGTGATGATGTTGCAAGCCCTCCATCCAATATTAAATGTCAAATGGTGTCCTCTCTTATGATTGGTGTCAGGGTTTTAGTAAAGAAATTAATGGGGTTAGATCATAATTTTTAGGACTCTCTAGATCAATCATGAAAGGGTGTCCTCTTGCATCCTCTTTGTTTTTTATTGTTGAACATTGACTCATTACATTATCTCCTTAGAGATAACTAGTTGCCTCTAAAAGTTAGAGGATCTACTCTCCAAATAATTAATAAGTATCTAACATACATAGTTTTTTGATAATATATTTGTATTCTTTTTAAGCTAGAAGAGTGCAACACGAGTCATTTAATGATCAAATTGGACCTCTTTTCTTTGTATTAGGTAGTAAGATTTATGTCTCTACATCTATCTTATTCTAGGGCTAAATATTGAGTCCCCTACCTTGTGTAATAAATATGGTATTGGATGGAGATTTCATAATTAAGTTGTTAGGTACCTAGGGATTCCATTTGTAGTAAACCCTAACATATAAATGAAATGTGTCTTTATATCAACAAGAAAATCTTTGGAAAACTCAACAACTGGAGCTCTAATTATCTCACTTTGGTTGGTAGAATTCAAGTATGTTAAAAGATTCTCTCCTTGAATATTTGGTGTAAGTTTCTCTTCTTCTTGCTCATTTTATTTAAATCAATTTGGTTTTCTATATAAATCTAGTAGGAACATTTTGTGGATAGCCAAGGGATTACTCTGGCAATAAAATGGATAGCCAAAGCTTCATAAGGTAATGAATTATGGATTATGATTAGAATTAGGATTATTATATGGTTAGGGATAGGGTTCGCATGTATTAGTTCATTACCTGACATGATCTACACTTATAGTTTACATTAAAAAGTGGAAAATAGTTAGGATTCAAACTACAAGCATAAATATTTTTTAATCAAATCATAATTCTATCTCTAAGCTTTCATTAGATAATTGTAACCTTAACTCTCATCTTAACGCCATCTATTATATATCCTATTTAAACAATAGGACCATAATAAATATCTGAAACCTAAATATAATTCTAACTAAAACCATAATCCTTGGTAAGTTCCCTAACATTAAAGGATCACAATCATTATAATCTTAAGCTTAGCCATCATGAAAACTGTTAACATAACAAAATTGTAAACCATAACCTTGTCATAATCTTAACTTTGTTTCATCCTAAGATGAACATGTATAATCCATAATGAGTTCATACAATCCCCTAGTGTCACAAAATAAGTGTAAATGAAAGAAAAATTAGCTTGGTGGCTCCTATTTTAAGAAAAGAAACCTTGAACTAACCTAGATATATTTTTTTGGACTATTATTTTATGATTAGACTTAAAAATTTAGTATTTAATGTTTAATTTGACTTAAGTGTTTAACTTTATTTATTTAATTGATATGATTTTAATAAATATATACACATTTATATAGATCTAGTTGATAAATTTTAGATTTAAATTTTATTAAATAGTAATTTTGTCATGTTTTATGTTGTGATGTATTTTAGTCATGTTTTATGTTTTATGTTTTTTAAACATATATGTAGATTATATTTGATGGACCCACCGCCACCCCCTCCCCCTCCCATACCCCCACCTCTGCCCCCTCCATCTCCACCTCACCTCCACCTCCACCTCCACCCACACCTCCACCACCCACCGCAGATGAGCTCCGCGAGACCATGAGGCATAACCTCAACGACCTCATGAGTGATATAGAGGCTATCCGACGTGAGAGGCACCCCCCCTCTCACCTACTACATCTTGTAGATAGAATGCAAGGCATGGTTGACTCCATCCATCATTTTTGATTTAGACATTGATTCATTTAGATCATGGAGGGAAAGCATGCGTGCCTTCTACTTTGACGACTTATCATATAGAGAGGTTTATAACCTGCATATAGGTAAAGGGAATTTTTAACATTATTTTGTAAACCCTAAGATGGGTGAAGCAATTAGTGATAAGAAGCCTCACATTTCCATTAGGTGGTGTACACATCCACGCATAGCGGCACATTTTTGGGAGCGGTGGTGGATGGTATTTGACCATTCACCACATGCTAACCATGAGGTGCCCATGTACTTCCTTAGGAATTTATGGGCTAAGTTTGAGTTGGGTTTGAAACCCAACTATTTTGATATGAAAGCATTTCAGGGGGTTGGTAGAGGGATGCCTCAAGATAGGCCTGGGGAAAAGTCGAGTGATAGAATGAGAAACCGCAGGCGAGCTGAGCCCCTTGTACCTCTTCCTGTACCTATTGTGCCTGCTCCTCACCATCATCATGTAGTTTCATCTACTTTTACCCATTTGAGTGCCCTTTCGGGCAATTTAGTACAGTAGTGGATGCAAGCGGTACATACTCCTCCACTTGGACATGTTTGTACTAGCTGTGGAGGCATCCTGGTGCAACACAAGATGACCATTATGCTGAGGGTGCAGATTTTGATGATGATGTATATGCTGCCTATGGTGATGGTAGTGACGAGATAGACGTGTCATCATTTTTTGACCTCATGCAGCAGGGAGAGCCTAGAGAGAGTCAAGAGTAGTAGGTAAAATTTTAATTTCAATATAAATATAAAGTGCACATAATTATTTACTTTCTACATACATGTGTAATTGTATTAACTATATTAATTTGTACTTTTCAAATAATAGAGGATGGATGATACTGTTCCTCCTAGGAGGTAGTATAGTCTTTTTTCGAGACCTATAGATGTTGGCATCCCTTCTACAGTATGCACTTTGAATAACACTATAAAAATGTACATTCAAATTCAAATTTAATAACATGTGCTCATATATTCTTTTTATTTGATTTTGTAGGGATTGTCTACATCTACACATATTGATGTTAGTACAAGTCCTACTCTAGTTACCACTGAGGCACAACCTCAAATACATGCGTTAGGAACTTTTGAATGAAGATAAATAATTTGTATTATTTTTATATATGTACATTATTATTAACTTATAATCTGAAAATTTTTGACTCACATGTATATATATTTTATGTGTTTTGATTTTACGAACAGGAGCCATATCATACTCATCCATATAGGCCTCGGTATAGTCTATTTTTGACTCCATCTTATGATTATCGTGCTAGCATACCTGTAGACACATCTGTGACATTGGCTACCACTCAGGTATGATATATATATTATATATACATGTTAAATTTATAGTGTATAAAAAATGTAGTGTAAAAATTATGTACTTTGTAATTATTCATGTATATTTAATTTTGACTAAATGTTTATGTATCCATAATTTTAGGACTACATCACCACGAGTGTTGCTGAGAGCATAGGACTTAGCTAGATGGAGGTACCTACATCATCATTTGAGGTTAGTATTGTGATTTATGTACATAATGTATAGCTCATTATGCTCTAAAATCAAATTTAAAAAATGTATGTATTGTAAATTACAGGACCTCACCACTACTGCATTTGGTAGTTTTGACAACGTGCCTCCTCCTGTTACTGAGGGACACCCATCTCATGTGGTATAATTTATTTTATTATGTAGTGAATATTTAATTTTTTTGCAAGCTAGATTTTGAGACCCATTTCAATTAAGCATGTACATGATGAGACGTGCCTCATGTTACACAAGGTGATACATCTACCTCACAGGGTGTTCGACATGACAAGATGACTCATATTACACATGATGATCCATCTGAGTCCTCTTTGCATGGAGCAAAGAGGACATTTGATCAAATAGATTAGGTCTTTTTGGCACCCATAGATTGTATTTTTATGATGTATATTATTTATGATGTATACACTTTGTGTTAGGATAGTTAAAACTGTATGTTAGACTATGTATTTTTTCACTTCATAGATCATGTTATGATGTATGTTAGACCATGTACTATCTTTTTATGACTTCTTATCATGCTTGTTTATGTAGTACATATATTATTATGTTTCACCATGTTTTAAGTATATTCAAACCATTTTCTTTATTCTGACATATTTTATTCATGAACATATGACATTTTGTAAGTATATATGCAAGATGAACAATAATTTTAACTATCTATAGAGAATTATTGGATAAATATCACATCAAATTTATGCATTGAGATTCATACAAATAAAATTGACCTACTAGATTAAAAAATGTATTGATAACATACCTAACAATGTATCATAAGTCATCTTAATGTGTTGTTTGGTAATGCAAGACTCATTATCACCTAATAAGACCTATTATGTGGTAGTAAACATATGAATACCTATCATAACCTATAACAGACATAATGACCTATTAGGACTCCCATTTCCCCTTAAGACACACATGTATGGATAACGTACCTAACAATGTATCATAAGTGATCTTAATGTGTTGTTTGGTAATGTAAGATATAATCAATACAATGAATACAATGAGTAATGATCTAACATATAATCAATACAATGAGTAATGATCTTTAAATTATCATGTGCAAGTGACTTGTTTTTAATATTACAATCAATAGTAATTTGAAACTTCAAAAAAAAATTAATTTAAACATGCTTGAATGTAAAAGTAATGGAACAAAATAGGAGGTCATTACTTAAATTGACAATTAATTTATAATTTATCAAGTGCACATAACTTTAACTTTCAAATAGAAGTAAACTCTCATTTTTGAATTAGTTTGTACAACATATTTCACAATATATGTAAGCCAACGTCAATGATATATGTATAGTTCAGTGAACTCATCTGAAACATAAAATTGGTTCAACACATCTCTTCAAATGAGGTCCTGTAAAATAAAAATGTAAAAAAAAAACACACGTTAATAAACACATAAATTAATATTCAAGGTATCTGAACTATGTAAATATATGTGTAATTTGTATTTACTTACTATGTGAAATTGCGCAAGATGTTGATGTTTGATCCACTTTAACATTTAAATTTGCATAAATTGTAATTGAGACCTGAATAAGAGGTATATAAGTTCTCTAAATTGGTATTGACAACACAAACATACATGTAATTAAATTATATAAGTACATATATATAAAAATAAAACAATAATGAAAAAAATTACATGTGTTTGATTTAAATATAGTCATCCCACTGTACCATCTGCATCCTCTCTCTTTTGCAATGCATCTATGATTGTCTCATGCTCATCCATTGAAATTGTCCATAATACCTTATTGGCGGATCTCCCTTTGTATCTTTCTAATTTGATATTTGTTGCCACAACCAAATGAGAATAGTGTAAAATCTTCTTTTTGGTTTGGTAGTCTTCAAATGCTAGCAAACCATTTCTTCTTGTTAGGTATCTATGTAGCCAGGTGCCAGCTACAACAACAGACCTGATTGGATACTCAAAACCATCATCGTCTACTTGATGACATGCCAATTTTTTCTTAGGTTCCACACATCTAGCTAGCCAATACTTAGTCTGTTCATCATTATCACTAGGTGCAATAACAACATAAACATATCCTACAAGATAAGATAAAGTATAGAAACACTTTAATCACATGAGTGTACGTATGCAAATTATATAAATTGAAGCATGAGATCGTAAAAAAATCTAATTAAATTGTGCATACTAGGTTCTATGAGGTCTGAAATATGATCATAGTCTTCTGATGCAAAAGTAACATTCTAGCCTTCATTTACTATATCATCTTCAAAATGCGTGTCAATAGGTGCTAATGATCTTTGTTGCCAATCTTCAACCCATTCTGTATTCTCACATTCTTCCCATTCACTTGCAAGACAAAATTGACAAAAACAAGCAAGCTCCCTAATCCATTCAAGCAAGCTCCCTAATCCATTCGACAATCTCATGTGCATTTTTGAATTTATCTTTTTTCTCAAATTTAAATTGTTTTCTACTAAGGGCTCTCTTCACACATGCACGAGCACCATCATGTTCTCCTTTACCATGTCCAACCTCAAAAAAACTCCACACATGTTGGATGTTAGTTTGCTTATGTGTCCTACTCAACCAATAGAACATTCTAGCATTCTTGAATTGTCCTGTACAATTATCTGACCATATCCAATGTTGTGTCATTTGAATTTGTCTCTCTTTTAAATTATCATAAAACACCTTGAAACAATATTGGACAAACTCAGATGAATGGAGTTTATCATCACTTAAATAAAAATGGTACTCTCTCAATATTTTTTGATCCTCCTCTATACTATCAAGTGCATGCCTATAAACTATATGAATATAAATTGTTACTTGCACTGAATTGTAATATTGTGGTTGTACCTCTTCTTGCGGTGCAAGCGTGTAGTTCTCTGCAAAGTCAACAACTAAAATTATAGTACCAATTGGAAATGTATTCTTACATATGTGAAATTGTCCATCAATCCATCTAAAATATTGAGAGTGTTTAACATATTTTGGTATGATCACACTCTTAAACTCATCCATAAATGCATGACAACTAACTTTATCTATAACTAGATCACACCTTCTTCCAATCTTCCCATCCTTCAATGGATATTCAATAGTTTTGAATCTTTTTACCTCAACTAATTGTTGGCCAAAAGTAGTCAAAGTATTTTCATGCAAACATTCATCTAAGAAAGAAAGATTGCCGCACATATCACATGTACTAGAAAGACATGCATTGAAAAGAAAGTATTGATCATTAGGTGGCTTACAAAATAAATTTGATATTAAATCTTTTATAGTTTGAGGTGGTATTTTTATATCACATTCTTGCAACATTTCTTTACTATGCATGGTACCACGTATAGATCAAAATACATCATAATGGTAACGAAATTGAATATGAGTTTTACAACAACATGTGATTCTTTCCTTGTTAATCCTTACATACAATGGTTTACACTTTTCAAAAGATCTTTGACTAATGGTAATATTTAATACCTTACCATCTACAAAATTTTTAAACAATTCAATTTGAGTCATGTCCAAAAGTTGTTTAGGATGTGGATCACATATTTTTGACCCAATTCTCAATTTAAGAACATCTCTTGAATTAGGTGATACTCTTGTATTATCATGCCAAAAAATTTTAATCAAACTTTTGATTTCACTAGTAAGTTTCATATCACATCTCAGGAGTCTACCACTAGAAGTCCATAAAATATTTGCTGGATCACATTCAAAGTTAACCTTTCTCTTTACAGCTCTTTCTAAAGTCTTACGATTCACATTAAGATATCCACTTATGTTGGTAATCAATCTTTTATCAGATGTTGATTTGTTTGCATTCTTATCTTTAGACTAACTTCTCTTTCCAATAACATCAAAAGCACTAGCAACAGTGGGTACAACTTGTTTTAAATACTCATTTTTATTCTTGGGTTTTGCATACATTCCCAACCTTCTCATTACTTTTCGCATTTTAGACATTTTAGTTAGTTTCAACATTAGCTGACATTGAAACCCAAATTTCTTATTATAAAAAAAAAGCCGATACAATCTATTAGCATGTGTCCTGATTTGTCTCCATGAAACCAATCCCTCAAGATTATCTAACACATCATTAGGAATATGAAAATTATGTTCAGACACTTTACTATCATCTTGACATGTTTGTTCAGTAGGTTGTGTTTCTATGTCTACATTCATGCAATTTTTTATTTTCATACACTTTACTATTTTTACTATTATTTGGGATTTGAATATCATTTTCAAATTTTCTTGGTATTTCTTTAGGGGTAGGCATTTCAATTGGAGTGTTTTGTGCATGATTGTTCGACAATTGCTTCTCATGAAGAAAATCTAAATCATTTAAATCTTAACCTGCTTCTAAAAAATCACCAATTTCATCACAAGAGAAAATTTGAGGGTTTGGAGACACACCTGTATTGAACGCATGATTAGAATGTGCACTTGAATTTTCTTGTATTGGGTTCTCTTCTTTGACCTCTTCATCCATCGTGGTATCCTAAATGTCTTTCTCCTTTGAAACATTGTTCAAGTCTCTAATTCTCCTTCTTCTCTCTCATTGATGTTGTGCTTCATTCTCTTTATTTGCTGCAATCTCCTCATCTATCAAAACTCTTAGTTTCTTCTTTCTTTGTTGTTTTGATCCCATGTTTGCACCAATTTTGAATTTGAATCAATAGCTTGCAAATTGTATAAGAGGACAAGAAAATAGAATAAGCATGATGAAATTCAGTGTTGCAGATCGAAACTGTTTTTCAATCATTTCAATAATTGAAATTGGGTCGATGGGGCAACTTTTGGGGTGCAATAGGTACATTAGAAACGGGTACCTGATTGCTTAAAAATTGGGCATCCGATTCTTTAAAAATTAGGTACTCATTTATAAATTGGGTACCCAATTTTTAAAAGAATCAGGTACACAATTTTCAAAAAGTCAGGTACAACGGTTCAAAGCAATCGGGCACCTGATTTTTGAATTACAAATCGGGTGTCCGATTCTTGAGACATGAGCATGGGGTTTTGCCTTGGGGAAAGGCATGGCATAGGCTTGGTCCCACCAATCCATGCCTTTATGATCTTTTTTTTCTCTAAGGCATTTAATCGACAATTTATGGTATTGTCGTAATTTTTTATAGTCATTCCCATTGAATTTTTTGACGAGACAAAAACCCATTATAGGTCTTACTGTTCTGATTTCAAAAATGTAAATTTGATATGTTATTAATTTATTTTCTATTTTTCCATTTTTTATTAATCAAAACTATCTCCTAAACATTAAAAAGTGACATTCACTAAAACTTTAATAACTTTTTTATTTTATAAATTTTCTTAAATTAATTTATATTTCATCAATATACATATAATTCTTTTGATGTTAAAAAAAAAAATTTGAAAAAAGTGAGATTTTGATCAAATTATGTGGTCCATACACGAGAGGTTTTAAAATTTACCTTTATAGCCAATTAATAATTATTAATAATAAATTATTGTATAAAAAATTAAGGAAAAATATTGTCATCAATCTTAGGTGTATTAGGTAACTCCATTTAAAAGGATTTGCAAAAATTCATTTATTTTTGTCAAATTATGGTGTCTGTACACGAGCATGGTATGGTCTTGAAATAGGCATTTTGAAAAAGTGGTTTTTAAAGATCCATACCAAAAAAAATCTATTATATGGGTGCAAAAATAAATTACATATTCAAAAACAAGATTCTGAACACTAAAATTTTTATTTCTGGAGTTTTTTAATATTCAATCTCTAAATGCCTCAAATTTTGACATCAATTGACAAAAAATTTCAAAAACAGGAAAAACACTTCCACTTTTTGGCCAAAAGTGAGACCCCACTTCTTGCACTGACCCAATGTCATAAACTCACAATATTACCATAGTCAATATACATCATAAACCATTTAGATCAATATATCATCAAATAAATCATGTCAAACTTGTACCAATTCTTAACTAATATATAGAGCTCTCCAAGAGCTTCCTGTTGACTACTCGAATTCCAAAATCTAACTTTGCACACCCAAGTTATGCCCAAAATTGTACTCAAAATAAACAACATCTAAATTTTAGGCTCCTACAACTTGACATAATGTCAAAAAAACTAGAATTAAATCTACACCAAGTTGTAGTGCTTTGAATTAGCTTTCCAACAACTATAAGAAGTCCAAAGTCTACTATAGTGAGTGAAAGTTATGGCCATTTTACCAAGATAGTGCTTTTACCATTTTCACTATGATTTTGTTCACTTTTTTAATGAAAATTTTAACCGGATTAAATTTGACGGCCATCATGAGCTAAAACTAAATACCGTTGTATTTTTCTCTTCACATGGCTAAACTAGGGCATATAATATATCAAAATTAATGAAAAGCCAAGCTAGATCCAATGGTGAGGTTTGTTTTTTCCCAAGAGGTCATTCTTACAAGCTCTCCCCTAAAACCCTCATTTAAATTAGACACCAAAAATATCCATTTGACCAATAATTTCAAATGCCCAAAATCTGCCAACATCTCATCATAACAACAAACTTAAAACCCTAAAATCTACAATAAACAACCTATGAAACTTATATATCTTGCTCTTTCTTTGATTCTCTAATGCATTCCCATAGATTCAATCTAGGGTCACTAGAATAAAACCATAGCTCTAGTACAACTTATAAGGAAACTTGTAACAAAATGTATAACTATTTCTACATAACTCATAATACATCTGAAATAAATAAGCAATTGAAATCCACATTTAAGAGAAAAGACAACATACTCACAAAAATTGTGACACAAGATATACCCTAGGAAACCCTTATTGAGGAGAAAAAAATCTAGCCTCCAATGGAATCTATCACCATGTATTATTCAATGAAGATACCATTGCAATACAACTATGGAAACCTTCAAATCCATAGCCATAACCAAGCAATCCATGTGAGCAAGTATGAATCCACACATCCCATGCCATGCTTCCAACTTTTACAAATGCTCCATTGGCTAACCTATCAAGCCTTCTCTTGTTGAACTTTCCTTTTTTTCTTTTACCCTTTTCTCTTGTCTCTACAACTACCCTTGTGGCTTCTTGTATAGTAGCAAGTCCCACAAAACCACCAAGTGGTATTACATAAACCATGTGTTAAAATTATGTGCTACCTAACCCATTGACCCCACATTTAATATTGGACATTTGTTTATTTTCTCCAATATTAAATAATTACATGAACTAAATTATCACAATGTTACAAGACAACTCATCAAGTATATCACATGGGAGTCTAAATACATGTTGCATGCCCATCTAGATGCTTATAGATACAATATTACATAATAAAATAAAATAATAAAATAAAATAATAAAATATAACAATATTATGTAGTGTGTGCAACACCCATAATCTCAACACACTCATGTATTCAATAAATGAAACTACATTTTTGTCAATATTTTCTTACTGATAATATGTTCCTTCGATAACAACTGAACTAGTTGGATAAGATTGTTCGTCATTATCTATGGTTGGTTTTGGCAATGTGAATTTTTCTTTAGTGTATCTAAGAAGATAGTAGTATAGTTTGAGGCCGACATAGTTGAGTTTTTAGATTAGTCAAAATGCATGGATGATAAATATTGATGAGATGACATATTTAATGCATGAATTCAGTTTTTTTATGTGAGAAAAGGAAAGTATTTAAAAAGAAGTTTCAAGATATACCAAGAAAGGAGTAGAAGGAAAAAATAATGGATAGAATCATTGAATTTTATCAAACCCTAAGATCTATGGTGATGTTGGAAATGTAAGAGGTGTAACTAAGAGGGAAGGGGTGAATCAGTTACCACAAAAAATAATTTCAAGTCCCTTAGATGCCAATACAAAATTCTTAATTAGTAAACCAAATCCTTGTTCTTCTCGGTTAGAACTAGATATACACTATAACTTGCTTAACAAAGGAGTCTTAAGATATTAATGTGTTTTAACATTTAGTATCTTAGTTGTAGAAATATAAATCATTATGCAAATAACATGAACACATGAGACACTGAGATTTAATGTGGAAACCCAATTTTCTTGTAACTCGGGTAAAGTCTCAGGCTCATAGTAAACAAATTTTATGTAGTCTTCAAGTTCCTTGCTGCTTCTTTCTTCACTCTCTTCTTCAAACTCATCAATTTTCACATGTATACTTTCTAAAACCTTAGGTGTGTGCACCAAGTTGGTGTACAAAAAAGTGGACGCCCGCCCCCCCCCCCCCCCCCCAAAATAAAAGCAAAAGTTTCAATAACCAGATCAGGTTTTCAATAACCCAATTAGGTTATTTAAAAGTGAAATGTTGGCTAGGCTTGGTATCCAAGCTTGGACATTCTACTTTAAATAACTCAAACTCGAATGGGTTTTGTAAAATCTAATTGGGTTATTAAATAATATAATTCAAAAAACTTGATTGTGTTTTGTTTTGTAAACTATTTTTTTTTTCCTGTTGTTCACATTTGTGGGTATTTTTATACCCTCAAATGATAGCAACAATGTGGAGTGTAGAGGAGAACATCAAAACCCAATTGGGTTTAGCATAAAAAATAACTTTTTGTTGCATTTCCATCCATGGTGCCCTGTAAATGAGGTAGTTCTTCATTCTATTTGTTGTTTATGTATTTTTTTAATCAATTTTTGTAATGTGGTTTTGTAAGTTATAAGTTTTGTAATTGTTTTTAATTCTTTTTGATATAGATGCATTAAGAAATCCAAGAAAATGAGGGACAGACAAAATACCACCTCCTACACAATCAAACTGTCCACCTGTCATGACATAGCCACAAAATACTCCACTTGTTGTGACACAACCACAAAACCCTCCACCCTTAGTGACACAACCAAAAAAGTCTCCACTCAATGTTCCAGTTCAACAGCCATTGCCTCCTATAAACCCTCCATGCATACAATTATATCATTTAACTACTAAAAAAGAGTACCTAATAAATCTCCTCTCACAAAATAGTGCTAACATTACCTAAATGGTCAATAGGTTGTGGTCATCTACACTTTCTCACCACTCAACCCTAGTGAATATGCTTAAACAAATGGCCCAAAATTCAAATAAGGTGTCTAGAGAGGTTACAAAATGGGGTACATGGAGGGATAGGTGTCATTCATTTTATGCCAATGGGTTATATTAGAAGGTGAAATATAAAGACACAAAGAAAGGTACTATATGTTCTCTTTGCACTGATCCTATATCTAGCAACTCCCTATTATAAACAACCAAAACTTTTCCTATTTATTGGTGAAATCATACTATGATGAGATAATATTTTTGAGATAGGTGGTATATGATATTTGACCTATCATATGTAATATTTATTAGGTGCCTCTATATTTTTTGAGAAAGGTTTATTGTGAGTTCATCCTTGGTGAGAAGCCAAATTACTTTGACATCCATCAGTTCTAGGGTAGAGGGAGAGGCTCTGCACAAGATTGACTTGGGGCTCATAAGGTGGTACCATAACATGATAGTAGATGTACAACATGAAAAATCATGCCTCAAGTTGTGATCCCATTTGTAAAGGAGTCTACTGATTTATAGAATCTTCATGTGACTGCATCATTGACAGATATTATTATTTAACATGGCTCACAGATAGGTGGTTTTCCTTCACCTTCGTCACCTTGACCATTATCAGATGCACCTTTAGGGCCATCATAGCATGTGACAGCTCCATCATCATCACCTATGGCACCAGGGTCATCACAACATGTGACAGCTCCATCATCATCACCTATGTCACCTTGGTCATCACAACTTATGGCAGCTCCATCAACATCATCTATGCCAGTAGTGTCATCTTTGCTTGTGTCACCTAAACTACTAGTTTCATCTTCACTTGTGTCACCTGCACCACTAGTGTCATCCCCACTTGTGCCACTTACATCATTACAGTCTTCAGGACCCAATCAACATTTTGTTTTAGCTATTGCATATCTATGATTGGATAGATATGGAGGTGTCTTAGGATGGAGTGTCATCTCATCCATATGTACATTGTGAGCATACATGTTATTTATATAGTGGTGGGGATTTCACACTCATAAATGATTTGATGGTGATGCTCTTTAGTGGATAGTGGACACTAGTTTATTTTTTTATTTTATAGATCACTCTGGATTGATAAATGAACAATATGCAATGCAAGGTGTGACAAGTAGTATAAGAACACCACAGAGCACTCATTCTACTAGAGGTGCAAGGCTAGGAGAAAGAACACTCGAGGTAAAGTTTTAAAAATATTCTTAAAAGTAAAATAATACATTGGCTTAAACATATTGTTTCTTAATTGGTATGACACTAACAACCCACTTTTAGATCCTCTTCCATCTCCTGCCATCATTGTAACCCTCCTTTTCATCAAATCCATCCAATTCTCATCCACATCTATTAGTCCTAGCATTACCCAAACCCCATCTAATGAACCTCGTGAGTTTTGAAATTATATTATTTAATCACCTAAATATCATAAAATTAAGTATATTTTTTAATTTGATAGATCACTTTAGATTGATATGTTCAAACAATATGTAATGTAGGGTGTGACAGGTAGTATGAGAACACATAGTACTCATTCTACTAGAGGTGCAAGGCTAGGAGTAAGAACACGTGAGGTAAAGTTTTTAAAATATTCTTTAAAGTACAATAATGCATTGGCTTTGAAATATTGTTTCTTAATTGGTATTCTTAAAAGTACAATAATACCTTTTCATCTCCTACCATCATTGGAACCCTCCCAAATTCATCAAATCCATCCAATTCCCATCCACATATCTTTATCCTAGCATACCCAAACTCCATGTAATGAATCTCATGAGGTCATCCTCCATTTACCCATGCACATCAAAGAACCTCCATATCACATAGGGTGTCTTGTAGGAGTGTGGAGATCATGAATCTCATATTTTATTTCTTGGCAATGTGCCAAAAGTTCATTTGCTTCTCTCTTTTCCTTCTTGGTCTCTTTGTTTTCAATTTAGGCCTTGTACTATCCTTACAATATTGTCCTTCAAGTCCTTTTTCCTTCTTTCCATCCTATGATATTCTTCTTGGTATTGTGCCTTCTGTCTATTTACAAGATTATCTCATATTTATAAAAATACTATTTACTATTTTATAGGGCCTATCATGCCTTTTGCCATTAGCTTCAGCCCTGAGACCAATGTAGCATCATAGCTTGCATACCTATCAAGTTTACAATTTGAGTTGAACTTATGATGTGTCTTATTGATTTCTCTTATGTTATATTTGTTTCTTCTTTAGGGTACTCCACATAGCATGAGGTCTAGAGGAAAGGGAAAGAAATCAACAAGAATATGAAAACAAGAAAAGGTATTAAATACAAGTCAAGCTTATATTTTGAAATTTATTTTGAATGAATGTATATACATGTACTCAATATTGATGAATACATGTTCACTTGTTTGTTGAATATATGTAGAAATAATTTAGATTTGTAGAGTTGATGAATGCACCCAAGACTGTCGATGCTGAGGCAATGGAAGAGGTAAAATTTCATATTTTCCTTCTCATAAATTTTAGATTATAGTATGCATTTGTTCTATATACATTAAATAATTGCATTTACAAATGAGTACATGTTTTTGTTTTCAATTTTATAATAATTATCAACAATTTATCTTATTAACATGTGTTATTTATCTTTTACCTATTACAACATTCTTTGAGGCTTCATGCGAATCCTTTCCCATTTCATTTTTTTAGAAGTCCCCAGCATCAAAGATGGGTTCAACCACAACAGAGGCTAGAGGTATATATGTAGAGTCTTAGTTGAAGCCCTCTTGTGATCTCAATTTGGATTACTTGTGTGTGTGATAGAAATCCCTAATTCCTATTCTACACTTTTAACATTTTATCACTTACCATATAGGTTGTGCCTCATACCAGCATTGATTCATCAATGGTTGTACCTACTGCTAGCATGGGAGATCTAGCTATGGCTGCATTTTTAAAAATTTTTTTACTCTATTTGGAATCCTTAATGCCACTCTATAATGCTAACATTTTATTTCTCACCATACAAGTTGTGCCTCATACCAACATTGATTCATCAGTGGTTGTACCTACTACTAGCACAAGAGATCTAGCTCATGCTACAATATGTTTTTTGTTTTTTTACTCTATTTAAAATCTCTAATGCCACTCTATAATGCTAACATATTTATTTCTTACCATACAGGTTTTGCCTCATACTAGCATTCATTCATTGATGGTTGTGCCTCTTGTGAGCATTGATTCATCA
Organism: Cupressus sempervirens; assembly: GCA_028749045.1. Taxonomy (NCBI): domain Eukaryota; kingdom Viridiplantae; phylum Streptophyta; class Pinopsida; order Cupressales; family Cupressaceae; genus Cupressus; species Cupressus sempervirens. The sequence continues at coordinate 794,142,638 of CM053786.1, read as the reverse complement.
GTAGTTGTGTCTCCCACTATCACTTTAAGTCATCATTTTGTTAAGAATCCCACCCATCAACGTAGGATCCCATTATCATTATTATTCATGCCAACTATGGGACAAATGGATGAGGTAATGAAAAACTTGACTATCCACAATTTAGAACCCAATTTCTAGTTGTTTTCATATTACTTATAGATAAAATATTTGATAGTGTATTTTAATTTTTCTTTTGCAGACACCTAGCAAGCCACAAATTACATCAAAGAGGCTCAATTTTGATGATCCTTCATAGTCATAGATATTGATAGTGATATACATATATAGTTGTGGTCATCACATGAAATTAACATATATTTGACTTTTGTATTGTATATATGACCAAGATTGGTGTTGTGCATATTCGATATTTTTATTATACACATTCAATATTTGTCAAGTATTTGACTTTTGTATTGTACTAATGAGATATAAAATCTTTTTGTAACTATATGATTGATATGACATAATATATTATTCATTTTGATATACATTAAATTTGGATTTCCATCCAACTTGTTCAATGTGTGCATACAAACTTGTATTTCAACTTAAGTTCTTGTAATTAATCAAACACATGAGTGTTCATTATTTTATACAAAAAATACATAAGTTGTTTATCAAATTCATTATAACATATAATCATATGTCACTTATGTTGATGTAATAAGACATGAAAAGTAAAAATATGTCATGATTTTTGTATTTGTGTCAAAGATTGCAGCCCGATAGTGCTTAGAGACCCCTAGCCACATTTCCATTTAGTGTGGTTGATACCATCAAAGGGATGTTGTGGCTTAAATGAGGTTTTTCCTAGGATAAAACTAACAAATAGGAACTAATGGAGTAGTCAATTCGATCCTAGGATCAATGGTTTGAAATATGCACAACCTTGCTCATTTTAACTAAGCAACATTGTCACTTTTGGCAATAGGCAAGATACAAATGCCAAATAAAAAAAAAAAATTGCATCTCTAAAAATTGAGATAGATTTTTTTAGGCCTAGATTACATGATCCTGTAGCACCTAACAATTTGTCAATACCTCACACGAGATGAGAAAAATTCTTGATCAAATATCACAACCAAATGGTGCTTAGAGACCATTAGGGACACTTCTGTTTAGTGTGCTCAATATGATTGGAGATATGTTGTGGTTGAAATGAGGTTGGTCTTAGCTTAAACCTAACCAACCTAAGCTAATGAAGCAGACAATACAATCCTAGGACCAACAGTTTGAAAGATATAGAACCTTTCTCATTTTAACTAAGCAACATTGCAACTTTTGGCAATAGGCAAGATATGGATGCCAAATCTAAACAAATTTGAATCTCTAAAAAATGAGATAGGTTGTTTTAGACCTAAATAACATGGTCCTGTAGCACCTGACAGTTTATCAATACCTCACACAAGCTCAAAGACATGCATGATAAAATATCAGAGCTTGATGGTGCTTAAAGACCCTTAGGGACATTTAATTTAGTGTAATCAATACCATTGGAGGGATGATGTTGCATAAACCTAACCAACCTAAGCTAACAGACTACTCGTGGATTGCTAGGAAAAGCCAAAATTTCTCATTAGGTCCTAAGTTGGTCAAAAGTTTCTCAATGAGCTAAAAGTTGCTCAATAGGTTAAAAGTTGTTAGGGATGGGAAACTAAGGTATTAGGTTACTTAATAGGTCCTAATAATCTTAACTAGGGTCCTACAATTGTCTTAGATGGACCAATTTGACCAAAAGATGTCAACAGCAAAAATTGCTCAAAAGTTGCAAAGTTGCTCAAAAAGTTGTTTAAGCAACATTTACAATTTGCAAATGGAGTTTTTTGAAGTCGTAACTACCCATGCTCAGGTATATAATCATGGGGAACATATTTTGGAAGGTTAGAAGGTTTCCTATCAAATTCCACATGTGTGTACCTATTGTACGAATTGTTGCAATATTTTTAATTATTTTTGCAGTGTGTTAATGCCCTATTACGACTGTGTATGGATTGGGATAGATGATCTAACTTTGGATATTAATAGAGTAGTTTTTTTATCTTTCATTTTCATATCCAAACTTGGGTTGAAGTTATTATATTAGGGAGTTACAAAATTTTCTTGGTAACTAGTTTGTGATTCCCATTCAAATAGATGATATCACAATAATGGATCTAACCTAATCATCCACAGTGATAAATGTGTGAAATCTTGTGCGATGATAGGTTAGGCCTTGTAAAAAAATATTCTTTATTTTTTATTTTTTTTGACTGTTTTCCAAGCTATGGAATTATACCCTAAGCTAACTACTGAGAGTAGGTGAGCTAGTACAGTTTGAAGATGTTGTTGCAAAGCATACCCATGATTAATTTAGGTCAATAAAATGGCATACCTAGAAGCGCTAGGATGTTACCTTGAATGGGAAAGTGGTTGGAATGATTGATTTGAGGTTTGAAAGGATCTAGAATCTTTTCAGTGAAAACTGGTCCAGAGGCCTAAAAGATAGGCAAAAAACTAGGGCTTGAGGGTGAATAGGGTTGTGGTTGATCCTCCATTGGCCTCTGCATCATGATCTCCAAGACATATACACTCCTCCATGTCATTTGGTCATTTTTCAACAAAATTTTTCACGTGGTTGTGCATTCTTGACAACTTTTGCAAGAAATTGCAAAAATTGCACTTTTGCAAAATTTGCACTTTGCAACTTTTTAACAACTTTTTGCACTATTATACAATTTTATTCTTGTCATTCTATATATAGGGTGGTTGGGTGGTTACTCACCCTTTAGGAATCCTCTTCAATGCTTTGCAACTTTCTTGCCAAAAGTTGCAAAGTTGCATAATGCAATTTTTACGTTTTTTTGCAACGTTTCACCAATTTGGTCAAATGACCTTCCTATCATCTCAAACATAACTGCACACCTTATCTATGGTAAAAATCTAACCATAACTCTTCATAGGCCCTATTGACCTCATGATGATGTCATCATCATGCCTTGTGCCAATTAGAGGGCTATTTTAAGCCTAAAAAGGGGTGACATAGTGTGATAGCAAGGACACAAAACAACCCTATCCAAGCTTTGCATATGTTATAGAGAAGCCAAATGAGTATCCAAAACTATAATTTATTTTCCTGATGTTTTTAGAAGTTTGGGAGAAAAATGCAAGAGGACAACCATCTAATTCCATATGAATAGAAGAGAATTGAATATTTTTTTAAGCGTGTCATCAAACCCACAAAAAAGAATACTTATGACATCTAAATATGTACATGTTACATGTCTTCTTCTTTTTATATACAAAATTTTGCATCTAAACGTGCACCTGTGACATCTCTTATTGGACTTCTATGCAAAATATGGTATATAAATATGCACATGTTACATGTCTTATCAATTTTATATACACAATTTGGCATCTAAATATGCACATGTGACATCTCCTATTGGATTTTAATACAAAATATGGCATACAAATATGCACATGTTACATGTCTTCTCTTTTTTATATACAAAATTTGGCATGTACATATGCACATTACTATGAAGTTGCAACATTTTGCATAACATATATACAAATTTTTTAAAATGATTCTACCATATGTAGAATGATTCAGCTTTACAACACACAATCAATCAAGGGGACCTTCTGGATCAAATCCAATTCTTATTGTATCAAGTATTGCCTCATGATTAGATTCACCTACTTTCCACAACTTCTTTTTACGAGGCCTACCATGATATGGTATCAATTGAATATTTGTTATAACAATAATGTTAGAGTAATGAAGAGCATGTCTACATGTCTCACAATCCTCAAATAACCATGTGGTAGAATTCTTGATAGGGTACCTATATTTAATTGTAAAGACAATTTAAAGTCAAAATTGATACATTATACATGAAAAATTGACTTAAAAAGATCTTCATGGAAGGGAAAAAATATATACTACCTTCTAAGCCATGTGCCTATCACAACGATAGATCCTATTGGTTACTCAATATTCTCACCATCAATGACTATAGCCATTAGCTTCCTTTTGGGCTCAATACACTAACATAGAAAGTAATCTATTCCTTCATCATTATTGTGATATGCAATAACTACATATACATGGCCAGCATTATATAGAAAGATAAGTTAATGGAAAAATTAAAAGTAATCTATTTTAACCAAGTATTAAATTGATAACTTAGTACCTAGTTCAACTAGGTCAAATACATGCGCAAAACCTATTGATGCTTCAGCTTGGTTGAGTTGTAATGTTGTAGGAAGTTGATATGAATCAATTAGATGCAAAGTTTTAAAACACCATTGGTCAACCCACTCTTTTGATTCATATTTATCCCATAAATGATGCATACATGAAGAGAAAAAACATGCAAGCTTTCTAGTATGAATAGCTAGTGACGCTACATTTGAACTTTGAAATAAATGCATCTCACTTGATCTTGTAAGAGTATAAAATCCTTGCAAATTTTCAATGTTAGGTTCATGTATCAACCAAAAATACCTAAAAACCATAGAATTACCTGTATTACCTAGTCCCATCATAAAATTGCACCACTGGATAGTTGTTTCAACATTTTCTAGTATTGCACCATCTTCATACTTTATTTCCTCTCTATGAAGGGCTCTTTTCACAAATTATCTCCCTTTCCATGTCCCCCCTTAATGAAATTCCAAAAATATTGCACTCCACTTGTCACATGTATAATACTCAACCAATAGAACATCCTTGCATTCTTGAATTGTGTGGTGCAAATGTCTGACAATATAATGTGTTGATTGTATCTTTCATCTTTTTCCCTCAAATTATCATAGAAAACTCTAAAAAATCCTTGCACAAACTCTAATGAATGATTTTGGTTGTCACTAATATAGAAGTGATACTATCTTAATACTTTTCTATCATCCGATATGCTATCATGTGCATGAATAAATGCTATGTGTACAAAATTTGATACTTGTATAGAGTTGTAATACATTAGTTGCACTTCATTTTGAGGTTTTAATGTATAGTTTTTAAAAAAGTCAGCAACTCACACCATCGTACCCAAGGGAAAAGTGTCCTTACACAACTTGAATTGCTCATCTAACCATCTAGCTCTATGTATATGACCTATGTAGTCATTTTCTCTTGAAACAATTTCATAAAATCAATTACACATTCATCACTTTTCATTAATTCATACCTTTTTAATTCTTTACCATCTTTAACACCATATATAACTAACTTTTACTTTCCAAGAGAAACTTGTGTCTTACCAATTTCATGTGTGCTATCTAGACATAGCCAACTATGAAACTTTTGCAAACCACCACATTGAGGGAAAAAACCTTTTAAACATATGGTCTTATAATAAATGCACCAATCATCTTATTTACATAGTACATTTGCAATAAATTCTCTCGGTGACTTAGGAGGTAACTATAGACAACATTCCTGTAATATTTCATTAATATGCAAAGTACAACATATATAATGAGAAACATCACAATGCATAGAAAATTCAACATTAACCCTACAACATGTAGTGTGTATATGATTTATCTTAATATAGAATGGTTTTGTCATCTCAAAACACCTTTCGCTTATTTTAATTTGAAGAAATATTTGAAGAATTTTTTTGTAAAATTGTGTTTGAGTCATATCCAAAAAAAGTTTTGCATGTGCCTCACGGTTTGTTTTTCAAATTCATTTTTTGAAAACATCTTTCTGGTTTGGTGAAGCCCTTGTGTTTTCATGCTAAAAAATTTCTATTAATGTTGTTAGTGCATCAACAATAGATTTATCCTTATGTGGGAGTCTACCTTGGAATGGCTAGAAAGAAGTCTCATTAGAATTCTCAATTTTCTCTCGCCTTACTAAGGCTTTGAGTAACATTGTTCTACTTATCCTTAATGATTTACTTGTTTTGCTCACCATACAAGTTTTCACCATTTCCTTTCCCATTATGGTTTATGTGAGGACCCATTGACTTGTATTATCATATTTAGTACATACTTTTGAACCAATGGATCGGTATGCATCAAAGAGATTTCTAACAATGCTTCTTTCACTACTATTTTCATATGTTCTTAACCCCAAAACCCTCATTGTCTCTCTAAATTTCATATTTCTAACCATTTAAATAAAAAGTTGGCATCTCCCACTTTGATTTAGATTTTCAAAATAGTTATTCCAAATCTTTTGAACAATTCTCCTACAATTTATTTCTGACATTTTATCATGCATTGGCTTCAAAACATTTTCATCAATGTTAATTAGGAACTTTTCTTTTCTATGAATTATTCTAGGAGCTATTGATGTATGCACATGCTATATATTTTCCTTACTTACATCATGTGAATTCATCACTTCAACTTCAGATGTCACATTAGGGGCATCAGGTGATGTAAGTGTATTTGTCATAATCATTTCAAATTGGGGTATGTTGAATAGTTTCTTTTGTCAAAATAGGTGTATTTGTGACATCAATATCAATAGGTATATTTTCATCACTTACATTGTAGGAATTCAATGATGTACCTTCACATAATCTCCTCACATGCTCCCCTATTTTTGCCTTTTTTTCCTCTCTTTTTTCAATCATTTCTCTCTTGTTCTTTCCCATAATTATAGATGCAAATTACCCTACAAACAATAACATGAATAACATAAACAATAAAATAAAAAACTAAACAAATTTTCATGATTATTTTATGCTCAACCATAAGATACTAACATAAAATAAGATGTTGGCACGTGGAAAATATAAAATTTAGCATTTCAAAGCACAAAAACCTTACACTTGCATACTTGGTATAGAAATACATGTGAAACAATAGTAGAATTTGGTGTACTATAGTGAAATGATATAATAACCATTGGCATGATGCTTTATTTATAGTTTTCAATAACCTAATCAGGTTTTCTACTACTACTACTACACAAAGTTAGATTGAATGAGTGAGGGAGTGATGGAGAGAGAGAGAGAGAGAGAGAGAGAGAGAGAGAGAGAGAGAGAGAGAGAGAGAGAGAGAGAGAGAGGTTGAGGATAGGATAAAGAGATAGAAGGGGATATGAAGAGGGAGAGGGAATGAGAGAGAGAGAGAGAGAGAGAGAGAGAGAGAGAGAGAGAGAGAGAGAGTATAGGACACACAAAGAGGGGATGGAATGGAGAGAATAATTAGAGGATATGATAGAAAGAGTATGAGAGAGAAGGGGTAGGAGAAACAGAGAGGGGGATATGAGAGAGATAGATATTAGGGGAGATTATGGGATATGATATAAAGAGTGAGGGAGAAGTGGAGAGAATGAGTGGGAGAGGAGGGGATAGGAGAAAGACTGTGTGTGTGTGTGTGTGTGTGTGTGTGTGTGTGTGTGTGTGTGTGTGTGAGTGAGTGAGTGTGTTTGTGAGAGAGAGAGAGAGAGAGAGAGAGAGAGAGAGAGAGAGAGAGAGAGAGAGAGAGATTATTGATTATTGGAGATTAGGGGATATGATAGAAAGATTGAGAGAGAGGTGAAGATAATGAGTGAGAGATAAGGGGATAGGAGAAACAGAGAGAGTGGATATTTTTGTTTGTGTGTGTGAGAGATAGAGAGAGGGGGGAGAGAGAGAGATTAGGGGATAGGATAAAGATGAAGAATTAGAGAGAGAGTTGTGCAAAGGTCTTTAGCAAAAGAGTGAATGAGTCCAATACTCAATCCTTCAAGATAGCCGTGTACCTTCTCAAGGGTTTCTAACACTTATTTTGATATAAGATTATAAGATTATAATGATGATATAAGATTATTTTGAAGTGAAGAACCTATAATGGAACAATCATTATTTTGTCAATGATGTCAAACCTACTACTTGCCGGTGCAGCAATTGTTTTTTGGTCTAAAAGCTATGATTTAGTTGATTGATGAAGGGGATCTGAAATGATGAAGATAACAATAGGACATAGAGAAACATTGAGTTATTTGGTATATAAAAGAATTACTAAGACCAAGTAAGACACTAATACTATAGTATATTATTTATCTACTTAAAATTTGAAATGAAACATTACTCAAGTTAAGACTAAAGAAGATAAGGTAAGAAAAGTGTTTGCTAAGCCTTGCTGAGCAGTCAGAGCAAGCTAAGTAGAAATTACTAGAAGTCAAGTGAAAAATAAGAGGTCCCAAGAAAATATGAAAAATAATGCAAGCTGAGTGATTCGTAGTATATGCTAAGTAAAGTTTAGTTGATGTCGAGCATTAGTAAACTTAAGTGTTTGTTAAGTTCACTAGTGTTGACTGAGTGATAGAACAATATAGATGCAAGTGATAGCATATTGATGATGAGTACTAGTAAATGTGTTAAATCCAAGATTTGATGAATTTGAGCTAACTATTTTATTTTCTTGAATAGTGTGAAGTGTGTGAAAAATAACTATGATGAGATAGTGGCACAAAATTCAAGGTAAACCTCTTTAAGGAAAATTCAAGGATGATTGTAGAAGGATTTTCTAGAGGAACAAAATGAAAAAGTGGGTAGATTCATTGTATCCTACCTAATTGTAAAATGAATGATTTTGGTTATGTGGCAAAATATCTTAATTCTCTATTTATAGAGAAGAAAAAGTTATCATTGTGAGAACCTAAGGAAGACAAAGAGTTTAGGGTATTGCTTCATTCAATGGATGAACAAAAGTTACTATAGTTGGCATGCAAAGAAAGAAGGCTTATGAGTATGAATTCTTGAAGGGTGAACAATTTATAAAAGAAGTGTATGAATGCCAAGCATAATAGAGGAGTGAAATAGATATCTATAATCTACACGTGAGTTTTAATTTGTTATTAGATCAAGCCTTATTGTGACTTTCTAATCATTGTATCAGTCTAGGATAAATCCTTTGGATTAAGGTTGACCTAAAAATCATTTATAATTCCTTTAATTGGATGACATTCTAATGGAATAATCTAAAGTCCTCTAACAAGGCTCACTCCGAACAAGGTGATTGAAATCCTTTAACCAAGTCACATTTAACAGTCTATATTGTAACATTTAAGAGGTTTGTCCTTTCACTGGGCATCACTTCAAAAGAGTGAGAATTAGTAGCATGTTACTAGTGGTTTTTCCGAAATTGGGTTTCCACGTAGAAAACTTGCATCAAATTGTGTGGATGTTCTTATGTCATTTCATGTTTACATTTTTGCAAAGTTGTTTTGACCTAGGATAATAACCTACAAAGTTTAAGTATTGTATGATCTAATGGATGCATCCATGACAAGGTTTTATGGATATGGGTTTACTAAGCATTGAAAATTTTTATTTGTACATATGGACCTTGGATAACTAATTCAGCCCACCTCTTAGTTATTCTAAGGAATTCCAAATATTGGTATCAAAGTGATAGTGCTTAAAAGGACTAGTTTGAAGATGCTAGAAGCAAAAGATCAAGATGTTGAAAAAGGATGTACCCAAACTTAACAAGGAGAACTTCCCTACATAGAATAACCTGATAAAGCTATACCTAGGAGGTCTTGGAGACCATGCACAATCTACCATCACCATTGAGGATTTTGATCCTACTAGAGCCCTAACTATCGAGGATCTGGAGAAGAAAGAACACAATCTAGCTATGTTAGAGATTACGTCTGCCCTAAGCTAGACTAAGTTTGATGATATCAAGGAATATGATACTGCTAAGAAGCTATGGGATGCTATAGAAAAGATGTATAAAGGAGACAAAAAATGTTGAGAGACAAATCTAAAAGTCTGAGGGGTAAGTTTAATGATATGAGAATGCAAGAAGGTGAGAATATAGTAAAATAATTAGTTAATTCTATTAGAGGAGAAACTAGTAAGATTGAAGATGAGACTATGATTAACAAAGTACCAGAGTAAAATAATTAGTTAATTCTATTAGTGAAGAAATTGATAAGATTGAAGATGAGACTATGATCAACAAAGTACTAAGAAACCTATTTCCTATCTATGCTATTAGAGTCTCGTCCATACAAGAACTAAGGTGCACACTTGGTAATGATCTAGCCCTTGATGAATTGATAGGTAGACCCACTACCTTTGAACTCTCTAATTTTGATAATTTCAAGTCTAAGAATGTTGAATCTTCTTTCAAATCTAAACTATCGTTAAAAGAATGTAAAGAGAAGAAGAAAAAGGTCAAATATGTTTCTTAGTGATAGTGATGTAGATGAGGAGAATGTAGAACAACTTGAAGCATTGCTAGTAAGGATATTTCACCAAGGAAAAGGAAAATTCAAAGGTAAGTTACCTATCATGTGTTTTAATTGCAAGGAGGTTGGTCATATTGTTGATAGATGTCTAGAGAAGAAGAATAATAGAGGTGGAGACAAATATAGAAATAAAAGAGATAAGGACAACATCGATTACAAAGGTAAAGGCATGAATTCTTGCTACATTGATGAAAAGGAAAGCAAAGATGGATATGATGTCCATGATAATGAAGTGGTGTACATTGCAATGAAGGATTATTTTGATGAGAATGAGGCAACTACACTAGTATCTTAAGTGAACAAGAGTGACAAATGGATTATTGATAGTGGGTGTTCACATTACATGACTTGAGATAAAAGTAAGTTCATTACCCTTGATTATTATGATGGAAATAGTGTAAGGTTCGGTAATGATTCATAATTCCTAAGAAAAGGAAAATCATCAATTAAACTCACATAAAATATTATGTGTGACAATGCTTATTAAATAGGACTTAACTATAACTTGTTGAGTGTGTCACAACTGAATAGTTCAGGTTGCAAACTTGAGTTTGAGGACAAGATAGAAAAGATATATGATACTGATGGGGAACTAATTGGGAAAGGTGATCAAACTAGGGGTAATCTATTTTATCTTGATATGGATTATTTTATGTCTTGTTGTAGAATTTGATGATGTGTGTTTATGGCACAAGATGGCACAAGAGGTTATGTCGTGTAACTTTGATAATTTAGTAAGTATCAATAACATGAAAAGAGTCAAAGTGTTTCCTAAACTGAAAAAACCTAATATTATGATATGCAAACAATGTCAGTTAGGCAAGATGACACAATCTAGTTGTAAAAGTAAGACTCATACCTCTAAAGAAATTCTAGAGATTGTTTGCACTAATTTGTGTGGACCAATTGATGTGCAAAGCTACAAAGATGACAAGTATGTTATCCTAATTGTTGATGATTATTCTAGGATGATGATAGTTATGTTTCCAAAATAGAAATATGGTGCTTTCCAAATGTTTAAGTATTACTTAGCTAGATTTGAGAAGGATGTAGGAAAATGTTTGAAATGTCTGAGATCTGATAGAGCTAGAGAATTTACATCAAATGAGTTTGAGATGTTCTGTAATGATAGATGTATCAAAAGACAAAATTTTGCATCGAGGACCCCTCCAAAAAATGGAATTGCTAAAAGGAGGAACATATTTGTAATGGATTGTGCTAGGACACTCATGATGGAGAAGAATGTTGCTTTGAAATACTAAAGAGAGACTATGAGTATAATAGTCTATACCTTAAACTATGTGCAAGTCAAGCAAGGTACTCATTCAACACCTTTTGAATTATGGTATGGGTACTCACCCAATGTAAAATATTTTAAGGTATTTAAAAGCAAGTGCTATATTCTTAAGGATTTTAGGAATGGTAAACTAGATGCTAAAATTGAAGAAGGTATATTACTTGGCTATTCCATAAGAATTAAAGTTTATAAGTGTTTAAATACTAACACTAAAAAAGTTGTGGAAAGTGAAAATGTTAAGTTTGATGAATATATAAAGGTACATGAAGTTGAACCTATGAAGGAACCTAAAGAGTAAAAATTATTTGTATACTTTTATGAAGGTATGCTTATTGATGAAGATGTTGTAAACCAAGTTGTAAATCAACAACAAGTTTGAGTGATTGTTGAGTCACATACAATGAATGTTGAGTTGCATTCAGGAACCAACTTATAGTCAGGAACTGAGTTGCACACAGAAGATAAGGCACATCCTAATTCTAATATAAGTGTACATGAAAGAGATGTTAAATTACTTGATAGAGAACTGTATAGTGATTTTGAAGTTGAAAAACCTAATGAGGAAAGAAGAGTAGAACTAAGATTATCAAAGTATGTCAAAAGACATCACCCTACTGCACAAATTATTGGAGATAAAGATGTTAGACCAATGATAAGGAACAATCTAAGAAATGATACATGTTTTTTGAGCATGGATGAGCCTATGATAGTGAAAGATGCCTTAGAAAATGAGTACTAGAGTAAAGCCATGAAAGAAGAGACTGAGAAGATTGAGAAGAACAAAACATGGTGATGCAGGAGCATCTTGGGTGTAGGGCAATCTTGCATGACCCAAAAATATTTTATTTTTAGTCTTTTCTATTTTAATAAGGACTATTAGATAGGGTGGTTACTATTTAGGGGAACTTTCTATTTTTAGTAATTTTTTTATATGAACTCATAATGTTCTCATTTTCTACAGAAAGGTTCATTGTAGAGACATAAACTTTCCATACAAATCTCATTGCTCCAGCTTGAGTATTAGAGAAGTTATTGCAAATTTTTGGTGGAACAATTTGCAAAAAAATCTTTAGGCTGACCATTGGAAGCCTTAGAGTTCTTGAATGAGGCCCAAAAACTTGGAAGAAGGGTTCTAGCATGGTTTTGAGCCTGTAGATCAGAAGTTGGCATTTCTGAAAAGTGGTTATAATAGCCAATTAGAGCAATAGTTCGTGAGTTATGGCCTTCTAAAGTTGGGGTAATTGTCAAAGATGTATTTGGCTGACTCTATATGTTTTGTTAGGGTTTTTTGGCCCTAGGTATTAAGTTTGAGCATCTAGAACCTTCCCAGGTAGTATAAAATTACCTATTTAAGAAAGGCCCAAATATTGTCTAGGACAACTCTAGGTGATAGTTCGCAACTTGTCTTGCAAATTATTGTACCGAAGGCACCCATGTGGGTTAGCATATTGTACTTATGAATTCTATAATTTTGCATTTGTGACACATATAAGAATTCCATATTTTGTTCTTGCATTTGTTGTTTTTCTTTATTTCTATTATGAGTTTATGGTATTAAGGGGAGCACCCTTCATTAAGTGGTATTAGAGCTAGAGTTCTTCAGTGTTTGGAGAGATCACCGATTGTGAGGTAGTTTCCACCAAGACTGTGATTTGGGTTGAGCATGTATATAGATCACCAATTATGAGGTAGTTTTCGCTAGGGTTTTAGCAGAAGTGTGGAAATTCCTCCACAAAGAGAGCATGACAGAAGAGTTGTAGGTGTTACACTTGAGGGTTTCTAAACCTTCCAAAGGAAAATGAAAGAATTGGAAGAAAAAATGTGAAGAAGAATAAATCTTCCTATAAGAGATGAAAGCGAGGATGAGGACAAAGTAGAAGAAAATTCCAAAGAAAAGGCAGTTCTAAATCCAGAGGAAAAGAGGCTTTTTAGTGCCATCTTTAAGATTGGATAGAGACCTAAGTTTGAGGTTCTCACATTTTTGAGAAATCTTAACCCAAAGGAGCTTATTGATTGGATCAATGAACTGGAGGAGTACTTTGAGTATGAAGATATTGATGATCCTGATAGGGTCAAGTATGCAAAGGAAAAATTGAAGGGACATGAGAAGATCTCATGGCAGGAGGTTCAGTTGGAGTGAAATAGAAAGGGAAAGGAAAAAATCACTAGATGGGATTGGATGAAAGATAAACTAAAGTGAAAATTCATTCCCAAGGATTATGAGCTTGATCTATTGAAGAAGATTCAAGGGTTGAAGTAAGTGGGAAAATCTATTCAAAAGTATATCGAAGAGTTCTACCGAGTTCTCATTAAAACTAGCCATGCAGAAGTTGATAAGGAGAAAGTTGCCTATTATCTTAATGGGTTAAGGCCTAGCATTTAGGACTAGTTGGGTTTGGTTCGAATGAGTAGTATTGAGGGGGCATACTAGTTTACCCTAAGAGTCAAGGAGAAACTGACCAAGAAGTTTGACAATAATAATAGTGGAAGATGTTGTGGTGGAAGATCTGGTGGATGGCCTTATGGTGGTTGTAATGATGATCAAAAGAACAAGGATGAGGCTGGAAGTAGTAGTCAAAACTAGAGGGGAACAATTTCAATTATTTTCATGATCAAAACAATAGAGATTAGAGAGGAAGAGGCAAATGATAAGGATCTAAAAGAGGAGGCTTCTAGGGGAAATTTTCTCACTATGGAGAAGATGGGCATAGAGCATTTGAATGCACCTAGCACCAAGGAAGGAAAGATCAAAGAATGAAAGGCTAGGCTAGAGTTGCACATGTTGATGAAGACACCAAATCCTCACATTCTAAAGATGTTGAAGGAGGAGAAGTCCTAGTTAACCTAAGAGTCCTGCTAAGTGGTGAGAACAAACTTGAGCAAAGAAGGAGCTTATTTCACCCAAGGTGCAGATGTGAAGATAAGTGTTATGATGTGATCATTGATGGTGGAAGTACTAACAATCTAGTGTTATAAAAAATGATCAATTAAAGCTAAAGAGATAGAAACACCCACATCCATACTGTATTGCTTGGGTGCAAGATGACCACAAGGTAATGGTCAATGAGTAGTGCTCAGTGAAGTTCAAGATTGGAAACTACCAGGCTGAGGTACTATGTGATATCATACCTATGGACATATGTCATATGTTGTTAGATAGCTTGTGGTAGTTTGATAGGCATGTTGTACATGATGGGAGAGAAAATACCTACACTTTAACTAAGGATGGAGTGAAACATAAGTTGAAGCCAATGAATGATAAAGAAGAAAATGTATGTAGTGCTGCCAGAATATGTTTTGTTGATGGAAAAGAGTTTCTTAAAGGTATGAAGCATGAGCATATGTATTTTTCTATAATTCCTAAAGATAGTAAGGAAGAAGTAGAGGAGCCACCTATAGAAGTTGAAGACATGTTGGGAGAGTTTTCTAATATTGTATCAAATAATGTACCTAATGGATTGCCCCCAATGAGGAAGATCAATCACTAGATGGATTTGCTTCCAGGAGTTAGTTTTTCAAACAAAGTAGCACATAGAATTATACCAACAGAAAGTGAAGAGTTAAACATGCAAGTTCATGAGTTGTTGCAGAAGGGGTTGATTCGAGAAAGTCTGAGTCCATGTGCTATACCAACAGTATTAGAACTAAAGAAGAATGAAGAATGGAGGATGTGCATAGATTCTCGTGCTATCACCAAGATCATAATAAAGTATAGATTTCCATTTCCAAGGATGGATGATATTATGGACTATTTGAGTGGAGATGAGTATTTCACAAAGATAGATATGAAGAGAGGATACCATCAAATTTGTATTAGAGAAGGTGATGAGTGGAAGACTACTATCAAAACAAGGGAAGGATTGTATGAGTGGTTAGTCATGCCTTTTGGGCTAACCAATGTACTCAGTGCTTTAATGAGGCTCATGAATGAGGTACTGAATGAGTTTCTAGGTAAGTTTGTTATTGTGTAGCTAGATGATATATTGATCTTTAGTAAGACATTGGAGGAGCATTTGATTCATATTCGCAAGGTGTATGAAAAGTTGAGGGAAGAAAAGTTGTTGATAAACCTTAAGAACTATATTTTTGTAAAGGAGTTGGTGTACTTGGGATTTGTAGTCTCAAGAGAAGGTCTAAAAATGGACCCAGAGAAAGTGAAGGCTATCATTGAATGGCCTACTCTAAGAAGTGCAATAGAGGTAAGATCTTTTCATGGACTGGCTACATTTTATAGAAAGTTAATAAGAAGTTTTAGTAGTATTTGTGGACCCTTGGCTGCAACAATGATAGGAGATAGGAAAGAGTTTAAGTGGATTTTAGGAGTAGATAAGAGTTTTAATGTAATGAAACAAAAAGCTACTGAGCAGCCTGTTTTAGCACTTCCTAATTTTAACAAGGTGTTTCAAGTAGACTGTGATGCTAGTGGTACTACAATAGGAGCTATTTTGAGTCAAGAAGGTAGACCTATTGCTTATTTTAGGTAGAACTTGAATGATTTAAAAATAAAATATTATGTTTATGATCAGGAATTTTATGCTATAGTTCAAGCATTGAAGAATTGGAGACACTATCTTCTTCCTAAGGAGTTTATTTTGTATACTGATCATCAAGCTTTGCAATATTTGAATAGTCAAGGAAAATTGAACCAAAGGCATTTAAAGTGGGTTGATTTTTTGTAGAGTTATACATTTTTTTTGAAATATAGGAGTGGGAAGTCTAACAAAGTTGTAGATGCTCTTAGTAGAAGGCAACTTTTACTAATAGAAATGCAAATAGAGGTGTTTGGGTTTAAGGAGCTCAATACTTTGTATCCAAATGATCCTAATTTTGGTGAAACATGGAAGGCTTGTACAAAACCTATTACACTTGAAATGACAAAGTGGTTGGATTTCATGGTCTAGGATAATATGTTGTTCAAAGGAAGCTAGTTGTGCATTCCCAAAAGTTCAATGAAAGAGAATCTCATCAAGGAGAAGAATATTGGAGGATTGGCTGGACATTTTGGCAAAGATAAAACTATAGCCTTGGCTACTCAAAATTATTAGTGGCCATAGTTATAGCAAGATGTGACAAATTTTATACAAAGTTACTGAGTATGGCATATGGCAAAAGGAGTTAAGCAGAATACAAGGTTGTATCAGCCATTACCTGTACCAAAGAAGCCATGGGAGGATGTCATCATGGATTTTGTTCTTGGATTACCGAGGACACAACATGGGCATGATTCTATTTTTGTGGTGGTTGACATGTTTTCAAAGATGGCACATTTTATTCCTTGCAAGAAGACTATTGATGTTGTTCATGTAGCAGAGTTGTTTTTTAGAGAAGTGGTGAGACTACATGGTATGCCAGAGAGTATAGTTTCAAATCGAGATACCAAATTTGTTGGGTATTTCTGGCATACATTGTGGAAGAAGTTGAAAACAAATTTGAAGTTTAGTTCATCACATCATCCACAGACTAATGGGAAGATAAAGGTTGTGAATTTCAATTTCAAAAATTTGCTAAGATGCTTGGTTGGAGATAAACCAAAATTATGGGATATGATTTTACCACAAGAAAAATTTACATACAATAATTTAGTCAATAGGAGTAGTGGTGAATCACCATTCTAGATTGTAAATGGGAATAGTCCCATAAATGTTTTTGAATTGAGAAATTTGAATAAAGGAGAGATAACTAGTGTTGAAGCAGAAGATTTTGCTAAACATTTGAAGAGCATCCATGAGGAGGTGAGGAAGCACATCATAAAGATGAATATACAGTATAAGGCTAAGGTAGATGTGAAAAGGAGATATAAGGAATTTCAAGTTGGAGATGAAGTCATGGTTCATTTGAGAAAAGAGCATTTTCCAGTAAGTACATATAATAAGCTGAAGATGAAGAAGTTTGGACCATGCAAGATAGTGAAGAGGCATGATTATGGAAATGCGTATGAAGTGGAGTTGCCTACTAGATTGAATATTTCACCAATATTTAATATTTTAGATTTGATAGAGTATTATGAAGGAGATGATGGAGATGAAGTTGCAAAAGCATAGTGGAGTAGTCTAGCAGCTAGTTCAGCTACAAAGGAGATTGAGGAGATACTAGATAGTCATGTTGGAAAAGGTACCAAAAACAAAACTTATGAGGAATATCTGGTCAAATGGAAGGGGAGACTAGTTGAGGATTCATCATAGCTAGCAAAGGAGGAGGTTAACCAGCATGGTTTTCCTCTAAACACTTGAGATGTAATGGGGTTACTTCGTCAATTAACCCAGGTGTCTAATGCAAGAACATCCTGGGTGTAAGGGCAATCTTGCATCACCCAAAAATATTTTATTTTTAGCCTTTTCTATTTTAATAAGGACTAGTAGATAGAGTGGTTACTATTTATAGGAACTTGCTATTTTTAGTAAGTTTTTCATATGAACTCAAAATGTTCTTATTTTCTACAGGAAGGTTCATTTTAGAGACATAAGCCTAGAATAAAAATCTCATTGCTCCAACTTAAGTATCAGAGAAGTTATTGCAGATTTTTGGTGGAACAATTTGTAGAAAAATCTTCAAGCTCACCATTGGAGGCCTTAGATTGCCTGGATGAGGTCCAAAAACCTAACAAAAGAGCACTACCACAATTCTAAGCATATAGATTAGAAGTTGGCATTTTCGTAAAGTGGTTATAATAGCCAATCAAAGCAATGGTTCATGAGTTTTGGCCTTCCAAAGTTGAGCTACCCAAAACTTCTAAAATAATTGTCAAATATGTATTTGGCCAACTCTATATGTTTTGTTAGGTTACGTCGGCCCTAGGTATTAAGTTTGAGCATCTAGAACCTTCTTGGGCAGCATAAAACTACCTATTTAAGAAAGGCCCGAACATTGTCTAAGACAACTTTGAGTGATAGTTTGCAACTTGTCTTGCAAATTATTATACTAAAGGTGCCCATGTGGGTTACCATATTGTACTTATGAATTCTATAATTCCCCATTTTTGATTCAAATAAAAAGTCCATATTTTGTTCTCACATTTTCTGTTGTTCTTTGTTTCTGTTATGAGTTTATGGTATTAAGGGGAGCACCCTGCATTACATGGACTCTAGTTCCCAAAACAAAGGACAAGAATGTAATTGGAAC
This sequence comes from Cupressus sempervirens, assembly GCA_028749045.1. Lineage (NCBI taxonomy): Eukaryota > Viridiplantae > Streptophyta > Pinopsida > Cupressales > Cupressaceae > Cupressus > Cupressus sempervirens. Next base: position 794,124,006 of record CM053786.1, on the reverse strand, counting down.
CAAGTGGGTGTTTAGAAACAAGTTAGATGAAAATGGTGAAGTCACAAGGAATACGACAAGATTAGTTTGCAAGGGGTATGCACAAGAAGACATAATAGACTATGGAGAAATATTTTCCCTTATTACAAGATTGGAAGGAGTATGAACTCTACTTACTCTCTTTACAAAGGTTTCAAAGTTTATCAAATGGATATGAAGTCAACATTTTTGAATGGCATATTAGAGAAAGAGGTTTACATAGAAAATCCTAGAGGATTTGTTGATGTTAACAATAAGAACATGGTATGTAGACTACACAAAGCTTTATATGGTTTAAAGAAAGCCCCAAGAGCATGGTATGAAAGGATTCACAATTATCTTATGAAGATTGGTTTTGAGAAGATTGATGATAAGAACAATATGTATTTGAAGAAAAAATAAGGTGAAGGTATTTTACTAGCTAAAATTTTTGTGGATGATATCATATTTGGAGGTTAAGATACATTATGTAAGGTATTTGCAAATGAAATGAAGAAAGAATTTGAGATGTCTATGTTTGGAGAGATCAAGCTCTTTTTTGATTTGCAAGTATATTAGATGAAATATGGTATATACATCACTCAGTCTAAGTATGTGAAAGAAATATTAAAAAATTTTAGATTAGCAGATTCAAAACTAGTTATCACAACTATGGTGATAGGACACAAATTATCAAAGAATGATGATTCTCATGATGTGAATCAAACATTGTACAAGTCTATGATTGGAAAATTTCAATATGTAGTATATAGTAGACCTAAAATTGCATTATATGTTGGGATTGTTACAAGATTTTATGAAAATCCTAAAGAGAATGATTTGATGTGTTTTAAGAGAATCATGAGATATCTGAAAGGAATGGAAGACTATGGTCTATAGTACAAGAAAAATTTTTAAAAATTGAGTTGAGAGCCTACACAGATGCTAATTAGGTTGGAAACATTGATGAAAATGTAAGTATAAGTGGTGGGCATTTTTCTTAGGAAAGAGGTTGGTCACCTAGACTATCAAGAAACAAAATTGCATATCTCAATCTACTATTGAAGCTAAATATGTGGTTTTTGTAGTAAATTGTACAAATGTGGTATGGATCAAACAACTACTAAAAGGAATAAAAGAGGAAATCATTGAACCTATGGTACTTTATTAAGATAATACAAGTGCTATCAATATATCAAAGAACCCTGTATTGCACACAAAAACTAAGCACATTGTAATCAAGTATAATTACTTGAGAGAGTTAGTTCAAGACAAAGAAGTAAGGATGGAATATGTGAATACGATGGAATAGATAGCTAATATATTCACAAAAGCTTTACCTAAGGATGTTCATGAGTATCTTAGAGGTAAACTAGGGGTAATACCCCTATCTAAAGCTACTTAAGAAGCATAAGTAGTGCCCTACATCAATTGAGTTGAATGATGTATCTTAAAACTTGAGGTAGTGGATATTACTTTAGGAGCTTCCTACAATAATGAAGGAGCTGAATTGACACATTATAGTACATGAAAGGTGATAGAGGGAGAACCTAAATTGATTATATCTACATGCAAAGATGAAAAGTCTTTGGTAGTGTTCTCAAAGAGGGAGAAAGTGTACCTAAAAATAAGTATTGAGGGAGAAATAACTATACAAAAAAGGCTACTTGAAGATAAGTATAGTGGGATATAAGTAGAGATAGATACTCTAAAGAGGGAAAGTAAAGGAAATTGAAAAAGCTTATATTACCTTACAAATAGGTAGGACACATACTACACTGATAGAGGCAGAAATTTCAAAGATTTATTTTCTTTTTGGTATTGTTGTTGGTATTGGTTTGCCATCAATACTAAAGAGGGAGATTGTTTATATGTTTGTTTTGAAGTGAAGAACCTATAGTGGAACAATTATTATTTTTTCAATAAGGTAAAACATGCTATGCATTGGTGAGATAATAATTTTTTGGTCTAAAAGCTATCATTTAGTTGATTGATAAAGAGGATTTCAAATGATGAAGATAACAATAGCAGGTAGAGAAAGGTTGAGTTATTTGGTATATAAAAGAAGAACTAAGACCAAGTAAGAGATTGATACTATAGTATATTTTTTACCTACTTAAAGTTTGAAATGAAAGATTACTAAAGTTTAAACTAGAAGAAGATCAAGTAAGAAAAGTGTCTGCTAAGCTTTGCTGAGAAGTCAGTGCAAGTCGATCTAAAATCTGTTGAAGCCGAGAAAAAAATAAGAGGTGCCGACCAAAGATAAAAAATAGTGCGAGCCAAATAATTGCTAGTATTGAAAATTGGCTAATGAGCATATGTAATTTTTTTCATTTATGGCAATACATGATGTACATACTTATAGGAAACTTTGTAAATAAAGATACTTAGCTTTTGCTACTCAAAAAATTGTCTAAGTATGAATTTGGTATACAACAATGTATTGTTTTGATTAGAATTTGTTGTTGATGTCATATTATGACTAGCAAAGTTAGATGGAGATAGTATACATGTTGATGATGACATGCATAACCTCAAAAGTTAGTATGGACTATGCATAAAAGTAATATTTGTGGTTTAATGAAATAGGATAGTGGAATTGAAAGAAAGGAATTATTTTGTTTACAAAATAATTACATGTCCAATTAAGGCCAACATCCTAGACATTCACTCTAAGTTGGAAAATTATATAATGGTCTTAGCCAACCTAGAAGAATTTTTTGTAAAGGCATGGTATTTATGCAAAGGACATCTTGTGACGAGAAGATTAATTGTGTAATTGTTGTGTTAAGCAATTGTATGTGAACTTTTGCAAAAGTAATATATGTGAAGTTTTATAAAGCTATTTTTGATCTGAGATTGAGATAAAGATCAAAAATCAATCAAGGAAGAATTTATAGTACTTATATTCTAGAATTCTATACTTGTTTCGGCAGTGAGCTCTTCTTGTAATTGGAAAGCCATGTTTAGGCAATGGGCTCATCTTGTATCTACTATACCACAACTCCTAACAGGGATTCAAAGTCTCCTAACGGGGACTCCTTATACTAAATTTTGTAATTCACTCCTAATAGGGTCCATCCTCTAACAAGGAACTTATATATTAGTATATTATCTAGTGGGTATCATCCCTACTAGGGTTATCCCTTAGCCATGGCTTCCCTAGTTAACAAAATATGGTGTTATGAGTTATCATTGTGCATGGTTACTATTACTATTTAGCATTACTTTATTACTTTGTTATGTATGGTTTAAACTAAAAAATAATATCTAGTTGGTGACTAAAGTTTGTAGATTATAGATTCCCCTCCCCCCTCCCCTAATAATCCCTATTTCTAACAATTAGTATCAGAGCACAATTACTCTAAAGAGGCTTAACAACTTGAGTAAGATCCCTATGGATATGGAGTAGTTGATGAAGAACCTTGAAGAGGCACTTGAAAAAATTGATCCCCTTACTAAAGAAAGAGATAAGCTAAAGGACAAATATGAAGACTCCAAAATATACATTGGACAATTGAAGGAAAAGATTGAACATCTAAAATCAAAGCTTGAATCTACTGAATCTGAAGCTAGTGATGATGATTATTCAAAGTTGAAGATAGAATACAAGATCTTGAAGCATGAATTAAAGATTATGAATCTAAAATTGGCTTTGAGAAATGATCCTAGTAAAATTGAAACTAATTTGAAGACTAAGAATGTAGATTTAAGAGAAAGTCTAGCAAAGAAGACATCTGAGTTTGAAACATTGAAAGAAGACCACAAAGAGGAACATAAATACAATACTATTGTGAAAGGTGAACTAACTTAGTGCAAGAAAAAACTTGAGAAGATTTATTCTAGTAGAGAAAAGTTTGATGATTCAATGTCAATATAGATACCTACTTATGATAATATTGGTCTTGGTTATCTATTTAACATGTTTGCAAAGAAACTTGAGATGAAATTAGATCCAAAAGAAAAAGATAAATCTGGTGATAAGATTGAATCTAGTTAGTCTTCTGATAAATATAAAGAAGTTGAAGAAGACAAGGAAGTTAAAAGATTGGATGAACCAAAGCAAGTGGAATCTCCTAAGGAAACCAGTTATGAATTTAGAGGTAAGTGTTTTTCATGTAATGAGATAGGTCATATGAAAAGAGATTATACAAATAAGTCATTTAATCATGTTAAGGACTTTTATTGTCATAATTTTCATGGTATGGGTCATAAAAAATTTGATTGTAGGAAACCTAAATATTATTATGGTAGAAGAATAGTAGAATGTCAAGAAATAGTAACCCTATAGATAGAAGAAGATCTAATGAAAGAACATCGAGAGAAGGAAGAACTTATGAGGTCAAAAGACAAATCGTATGTTATAAGTGTAATAACATTGGACACATAGCTTGGAATTTTCATGGACCTAATGATCAAAAGAATCCTAGAAGAAGAACACCAGTATGCCAGTTATGCAACAACTTCAGACATATAGCAAAGTATTGCGGAATGGATAGAAACTTCAGAGATAGAAGGAATAATGGAAGAAACTTTATAAATAGAAGGAATGATGGAAGAAATGTCAAAAATAATAGAAGGAACCATGAGAGGAACTCAAGAACTAACAAAGACAATGAGGAACAAAGAAATGTAGTCAGTGAACTTTGAGAAGAGCTCAATGAGGCATTTGTGAAATGACTAGACATCTCAAAAGATAAGTTAGATGATGAGACAGGAAGATCAAAGTTAGGTATTGAGTTTGATTCAATTAAGTTGAATTAAGCTTGTTTACAACACTAAAATTTTTAATTTCACTCAGAGATCAAAGTATGGGTAACATAGTTGGGAAAAGGTGTATCGAGTTAAGTTTAGATGGTACCTAAGCTCGCTTGTAATTTAGAGCTTATCTAAACAAGTTATGAAGGAATTAAGAGTTACTAGTATTACACAAAAGGTTAATTCTATAATAGAAGATGAAAATTATGTTTTTGAAGAAAAATTCATGAAGCAAAGTTTTTTGGAACATTGTCATGATGAAAAGAGGCTATAGTAAACCTAGGGTGGTATCTAAAGATCGGATAGATGATCTTGAGTAGTTATTTGATTCCATGATGTAAGTGAAATCTTTTTCGTGTTTGCAAAGTATGAAATTAATGCAAGTTCAAGTTGATGGAATAAATGGAGCGCAGACTTGATTTTCACTTCATTACAATCACATCTAAAGAAAAGAGCATTCAAAAGTAACTTGTTAAGGTGATTTTGAAGAAAACCCTCTTTTTGAAAAAGGATTTTATATCATTTATCCATAGAATTCATTCGATAAAAATTCATATTTTATAGAATCATGGATATGTTTGTAGTTCATAATGTTGAGAATATGAGAGACTAAACTTGAAGGTTGTTTCTGTGAAACCTATAGAAGGAAGCTCTAATTAAGCATTATCTATTATGCCAAACAATGTAGAATATTTGGAAGATATAAGAAGTTATCTTAACAAGAAGTTTGAATCTATTGGGAGTGAATATATGAATATGGATATGGAATTAGTTTTCAATCATGATATGGATGTGAAACCCATATTTGAATGCTTGAAGGAACTAGACCTATTCAAATATCATTTTTACCATGAATTGGACATAGATGAGTGGAAACAAATCATATTAAGTAGAATACATGATGAGAAACTATGGATGCAAGATAGTGTAGTTTATATTTCAACCAACCTTATTTATAAGGTAACTAGTCTTTGTAAACAAGGCAGTGTACCTATAGGAGAGAAAATGGTTAAGAAGAAAGTTGAGAGTTTTACCAAAGTAGTACATAATGGAAAGGCCATGGTGATTAGCAACATTAATCAAGATGAAGTAAGATTCCTGAGTAGAATCCTAGCCTACTCTATATGTGCAAGTTCAAAGATTGATGAATTGTCAGTCGAATTCATCTATTGACCATACAAGATATGTATTGAGAAGCAACAAATAAAACTTAGTGAAATTATAAGAATGCAACTACTTGAGAACCTAGAAAAGATCAAAAGGACTAAGAATGGTGTGTTTAGATTCTAGTCACTAATCAATCACATATTCTTTCACGTGCTTAAATGATTTCCATATTTATCAGTCATAGAGATAATGAGCAGTGATAGATGTACACTAAAGAAAATCACAAATGTATGTAGAAGAAATCTTATAGATAAGATATTGGATAGTGGAAACCTAATTATGAAAACATTTCAAAATGAAATGAGACAAAGATCTAGAGTTGCACCTACAATTGTAGATAAATTTAAGCAAGACATTTGTGTTATGGTTGATATAGATTTTAGTTATATTCAAGCAATAGAACCTTGAGAAACATTTCGTGATCCCTTTGGTTATAAATTGAGTGATGATATAGTAGTTGGATACATTGATTTACTATTGGAATTAGAAAAGGACAAAGTTGAATATAGATTTGGAGCCTATGATGAGATTACCCAGTCATCTCATCAGACATCCTTGGAGAAGGTTTCTCACAAGAAAATAGAAACTATAATAAAGAAATCTTTATGAAAGGCCAGTATGACTGAAAGTGAGTCACAAGAAGTCATGCAAACCATGAAGCAAGGTATATTGAATGTGCAACCTTTGTCAGTATTTGTGGCAAAGACATCTTCAGAATAGAAACTTCTCTATGCAAAAGTATCAAATGTGCAACCAAGTGAACCAAAGAGAAAATCTAAGAGATTAGTGGAAGCTATGACCACAAAGACTAAATGGGTCAAGCAAGAAGCCACTGGACTAGGAAAGAGATAGAAGAAATTTTTGAAAATTGTTGATTCTAGTGAAGAACAACAACAAAAAGAAGAAGTTAAGCAAGTAGAGATGGTAACAACTTCAAAGCAATCAACAGGAAAAGCTCGGCAATGTTAGAAGTTGAATATAGAGAAAATAAACTCATCTATTGCTAATAAGGGAAACTTTGCTCAAATGAACAAATTTTATGATTTGTACAACAATTTTGAAAAATATTAGATTGATATCTCTAATGTGAGATACATTATAGCTAACAATTTGAAACTACAAGATATTGAAGGCATAGTAAACAAGAAGGTCTATGACAGACTCATAGAAAAGAAGGCTCTAGCTAGAGAAGAAGATTTAGAACATTAGAAGTCTATGCTAAGAACAATATACAATACTAATGATGAAGAAGAAATTAAGAGATTATTGAGTAATCTTGCACCTTAGTTAAGAAATAAAGTGAGACCAAATTTGTAATGGTGGGTAAGAAAGACAAGTTAACAAGTGAGACTACAATAGTAATAAGTCAAATGTTGATCGAGTCTAAGGAAGTAACTTCACCTACACCCAATACCTCAAAAGTGTCAGTGAGCAATGACACAATGTAGATAGATCAGACCAATGTTTCCATTAACATTGAGGGTACTAACCTTTTTGAGACTTTAAAACCACCTAAATCTAATTCTGAAGATACATAAGACAAACTAAGACATATTGAAGAGGAGAAGAGATTACTAGAAGAGAAGAGAAAAGAAAAGAAAAGAGTAGCCAAAGAAGAAATAAGAAAGAAAACAAAAGAGGATGAGAAGAAGAGAAGAAAGAGAGGAAGAAGAGAGAAGAGTAAAAGAGGCAACTAAGAAGAAGCAAAGGGAGGATGACACTAAACCTTCTAGTTTATCTACTTTACTATTACTTTCTAACCTAGCAATTGATGATGATGATCAAACTGACTTGATCTCATCCTTATCAAAGCTTATTTAGAAGAATAAGACATTGAAGAGCATGCTAAAAACCTTGATAGAGGTTACTGAAAGACTACATAGTATTCTAGCAGTATAGCACATAAAGGTAGATCTAGAATAGAGGGCACAAGTAGTGCTAAAGTCATTTGATGAGGAATTCACTAACTTTTTGAGTGTTGTAGAATCTAAGGCACAAATCTCACATGATGCTAACTTTTTTAGCACCATTTATAAAAATATTAAGAATGGTTTGATAAGTCTTGATACTTGTATCAAGGAACTTTAGAAGTGTCAATAGGATGTAAGATACTATACATTAAGTGTACCCTATCCTATAAATAGACTAAGGATATTGATAGTTAGATTGGAGGAAAGATGAGTGAGCGAAAAGCTCTATCTAGCCAGATACTTCATCCATCTTATAAAATTGATGATTTTGAAGGACAAGTTTCAAGTATTCACAATGATATCACGAAAGTAGAACTTAGGAAATTTTGAAGAGACTATTAGATTTTAGTTCATCAATTGCTTTGAAAGTATCTATTGTTGAGAAACAATTGAAGGAATGTGTCAAGGCCAAGGACACTTATTCTAATTTTTTGTACTTAGACCTTAATGCAGTTGAGATTGCATCATATACCCTATGTGAAATTCCCACCTCCACTGAATCTACCAAGGAAAGATGGACTAAAGGTATGGATAGTCTAAAAAAAAATTATGATGATTGTATGAAGATACTATGAGTGTAAGGTAGATGTTTGTAACAAAGATTTTGATAGCAGGTGGTTTTTTTTGGATATTTTTGACATTTTGACCTTTGTTATTGATGTCAAATGGGGAGAAGATACAATATAAAATTTTAAATTAGGTGAAGAGGAGAATATAATATTGTAAATCATATTGTAAGGGGGAGCATATGTAAAATGAACAAGTAATGTTATTGTAATATTATTTTTGTTAAATTTTTTTCACTTACCCAATTTTCCCTATTTTGTTGCCATCACTAGAAAAGGGGAGATTATTAACAATTGGCTAATGAGGATATGTAATTGTTGTCATTTATGGAAACACATGATGTACATGCTTACAAGAAACCTCATAAATAAAGATACTTAACTTTTGGTACTCAAAAAATTATCTAAGTATGAATTTGGTATACAATAGTGTATTGTTTTGATTATAACTTGTTGCCAATGTCATATTATGACTAGCCAAGTTAGATGGAGATAGTATACATGTTGATGATTATTTGTATGGCCTCAAAAGCTAGTACGAACTGTATAAAAAAGTGATAGTCATGTTTTAATGAAACAAGACAATGGGATTGAGGAAAATAATTATTTTTTTTACAAAATAATTGCTTGTCCAATTAGGGCTAACATCCTAGATGTTTACTCTAAGTTGGAAAAGTGTATAATGGTCTTAGTTGACCTAGAATCAATTTGTGTAAAGACATGGTATTTATGCAAAGGAAATCTTGCGATGAGAAGAGCAATTGTGTAATTATTGTGTTAAGCAATTGTATGTGAACTTTTGTGAAAGTAATATATACAAAGTTTTGTAAATCTATTTGTGATCCAAGATCAAGCTAAAGATTAGAGATTAGTCAAGGAAGAAATTATAGTACTTACATTCCAAAAGTTTGATTACTTGTTTGGGCAGTGATATGTTCTTGTAATTGGAAATGCATGTTTGGGCAATGGGCTCATCTTGCATCTACTGTACCACAACTGCTAACAAGGTTGGAATCTCCTAACATAGATTCAAAGTATCCTAACAAAGAATCCTTATACTAAATTTTCTTATTGACTCCTAACAGGGTCCATGTTCTAACAACGAACTCATATATCAATATATTATCTAGTGGGTATCATCCCCACTAGGGTTTTCCCTTGGCTAGGGTTTTCCTAGTTAACAAAATATGGTGTTATATGTTATCTTTGTGCATGGTTACTATTAGTATTTAGCATTACTTTATTTCTTTGTTATGTATGGTTTAAGTAACAAATAATATCAAGTTGGTGACTAAAGTTTGTAGATTAATGATTCACACTCCCTCTTAGTAATCCCTATTTCTAATAATTAGTATATGTCAAGTAAGATTTAGTTGATGTTGAGCATCAATAAACTTTAGTGTTTTCCAAGTGAAAGAATAGTACATGTATCAAGTGACAACATATTGATGTTGAGTAACAGTAAATGTGTTAAATCAAATATTTGACAAATTTGAGCCAAGTATTTTATTTTCATTAATTGTGTGAAGTGTGTAGATGAAAACTATGATGAGCTTGTGGCACATAATTTAAGGTAAACCATTTTGAGGTGAATTCAAGGATGACTCTAGAAGAAGTTTCTAGAGGAACCAAATGGAAAAGTGGGTAGATTTGTTGTATCCTACCTAACCCTAAAATGGATGATTGTAGTTAAGCAGAAAAATATCTTAATTCTCTATTTATAGAGACAACTAGGTAGAAGAAAAGGTTGTCATGTGCAAGAACCTAAGGAAGACAAGGATTCTAGGGTATTGCTTCATTCAATGGAAAAATAGAAGTGATTGTAGTTGGTATGCAAAGCAATAAATCTTAAGAGTATGAATGCTTGAAGGGTAAATAAGCTATCAGAGATGAAGTGTATGAATGCCAAGAACAAAGGAGGATTGAAATAGAGATATTTAATCTGCAAGTGAGTTGTAAGTTTTTATCAAATAAAGCATTACTATTTCTTTCTAATGACTTTATCAGTCTAGAGTAAATCCTTTGGATTAAGGTTAACCTAATAGTCATTTGTAAATCCTTTAACTGGGTGACATTCTAATAGAATGGTCTAAAGTCATTTAATAAGGCTCATTTCTAATAGGGTGATTGAAATCCTTTAACTGGCTCACATTTAATATTGTTTATTGTAACCTTTAATAGGGTTGGCCTTTCACAAGGCATTACTTTTGAAGAGTAAGAATTAGTAGCATGTTACTCATGAATTTTTCCAAATTGGGTTTCCACTTAAAATCCTTTAGTCAAATTATGTGAATGTTCTTATCTTGTTTCATGTTTACATTTCTGCATAGTTGTTTTTACCTAAGATAGTAACCTATAAAGTTTAATTATTGTATGATCTAATGGATGCATGCATGAGAGGGTTTTATGGATATTGGTCTACTAAGAATTGAAAAGTTTTAATTGTACATCTGGACTTTGGATAATTGATTCACCCCCCCTCTCAATTATTCTAAGTAATTTTGACAACATTTCCCACACTTTAACTTTCCAAAAACTCCTAAAACAACTCCTTTGAACTTCTCCACAATCTTTACAAAATGACTCTAAAAGATAACCTTGGATCTTAGGGCAAAAACTTGGAAATTGTCACTACCCAACACCTTGACTCCAACCAATGCTTAGAAAACTTCAAGGGATATACAAGGACCAATATTCTACTATAGTTTGGATTCCCCAACTAGCACTACTATCAAATGTACTAAGAAGCCTAAAAACTCTTAGTAGTACTTTTTATGGGTTTTAGGGAAACAAATTAGAATTTTCCAAAGAACATGGAAAACAACTTACAGTTTTAAATACCCTTTTAGGACTTGTATCTATCATCCAATTTTCAACTCTCTATCTTACTTGAACACCCCTAAACTCATACAAGCTTCTCATGCCTACTTGGCCAAAAGAATGTTGGAACACCTGGCAAGTATCAAGAATGGATTCCTAGGTACAAGAACTGACTTGGAAGGTCTTCTCTTAGTTATGTCCACATAGAAAAATCATTCCCCAAGTGCTAGGCTTTCATCTCTTCATTTACTCTACAAACCCTCACTGAATTGGTTGAATACATAAGGATATTCAACCTAAGGCTCTATAATAGGACTTTCAGATCTTTTGAGAAATTTTTGCAACTTAGGAATCTATGAAGACATGTCCTAAAGTTGTAAAATCCAAGAGTTCATTGAATTTCAACCATGGAATTAAAAGTTAGGACCCAAAATCCATTAAAACCTTCAATTACAGGGTATGTTGATCTAGTCTTAGAAAAACAATGATGTCTCCTTTCAAACTTAACAAAAATGAACAAAATAAAATTCTATGGAATTAGGATTCATAACTATACCCAATCATGACATAAAATCTAGTCACCCAACCCATACACTTCCATACATGCAATACACCTTCCCCAATGGTTACAAATTAAATTTGAAAGGTTGTGACTGTTGGATGAAAAGTTGCATTTTTTGACAAAAAGTTGTCAACAATAAAATTACTAATCAACAAATTTTACAACTTTTTGCTTAAAGGCCTTTTTGCTTAAAGACTTCTTCTTACTTAAAATATGTAATTTTAGGATACTTTTGGACTAAGTGAACTTAGGCTTATAAACACACCTCAAGTTCCTTGACCAAAAATAGGATCATTGCTTATTACACACATAAATGAGACTAAACAACTTTGATGTATGGATCACCTTATGCCTTGATCCACTTTGTTGTTAGTTGTATCACCTTGGTGTCCAACGCCTAAGAGATGTAGGGTGGAGAAAGGATTACAAGATAGGAGAAAGAGATAGAGGGGATAGGAGAAATATAGAGAGGGGATATGAGAGTAAGAGAGAGAGTGAGGGACATGGATAGAGACAAAGAGAGAGATTAGGGCATATGTGAGAGAGAGAGAGAGAGAGAGAGAGAGAGAGAGAGAGAGAGAGAGAGATTATGGGATAGGAGAGAGAGATAGGGTAGATTAGGGGATATGATAGAAAGAGTGAGAGAGAAGGGAATAATAGATAGAGAGAGGGGATATGAGAGAGACAAAGAGAGATTATGAGATAAGAGAAAGAGATTATGGGAGATTAGGGGATATGATAGAAAGAGGGAGAGAGAGAGAGAGATAGAGAGAGAGAGAGAGAGAGAGAGAGAGAGATTAGGGTAGATTAGGGGATATGATAGAAAGAGTGAGAGAGAAGGGAATAGCAGATAAAGAGAGGGGATATGAGAGAGATAGAGAGAGATTAGGGGATATTAGGGGATATGATAGAAAGAGTGAGAGGGAGAGGGAGAGAGAGAGAGAGAGAGAGAGAGAGAGAGAGAGAGAGAGAGAGAGAGAGAGAGAGAGAGAGAGAGATTTGGGGAAATGATAGAAAGAGTGACAATGAAGAAGTAATACAAAACCCACATTTCAATCCACAACTTGACCTTTCATAGATATGAAACTCAATGTCAAGTCAGCTTGAATACCATTTAAAACAAAAATTTAACATCCAGCAAGTCAGCTTGTATTAACCATTTAATTTTAAAAAATAATTACTGACAGTCAGCTAACACTTAAAATGAGTCACTCAATTAACATTGAATTCCTTAGGTAACTAACGAGTCTCAGTTTATACTAACTCTCTTCCTTGACTAACCTAAGTTTTCTTATACTAAAATATTCTTGATCAAAATTGGAATCTTATATAGTGCCTGACTAAGCTTGGTTAACACTAGATGTGCTTGGTCAGAGTGTGACATTTGTGTAACATCAATGAGAATATACAGTTGAATAATTATTTTCAATAGTTTTTAATGAAAAAACATGAAAGATACCTATTTAAGGAGGTGTCAGTAATTTTTTCTTAGGTTGGTTCATTTTTTATTGGAAAATTTTGTTGAGAACTTCAGAAGAAAGAAGTAGTTGAGGAAAAGTGAGAAGATGTGTGATTGCTTGAAGGGTTGCTATGAAGATCAGTGAAGGAGATTATGATGAATTCATGTCAATGAACTTGTAAATGATCCAACTAGGGATATGAATGTTTTAAGTGAGTTGTGTCTGAATAGATCAAATCTAGTTGTTAAATTCTAGCTATTTTGGCAGTCAAAATCCTTTAAGACAGGTTGACCTAACAATCATTTTGTAAATCCTTTAATCAACACGACATTCTAAAGGAATGATTCAAAGTCCTCTAATTATACCTATGATTAAATCCTTTAATATGGTCACACCTAATAGTTTATTTTGTAACCTTTGATAGGGTTTCCTCTTAACTAATCTCACTTCAGAAGAGTGAAAAGTGGTAGCATGTTACTTGGTATTTTTTTCAAAATTGGGTTTGTACATTAAATCATGGTGTCATATATTTGTAAATATAACATGTGTGATGCATGATATTTAATGTTGACTATATTTTGTTAGTCAACATAAATTGAACAAAGAGATAAGTGATGAATGAATAAGTTAAGTTTTTGATAAGTGGTTTTGTGGGCCAAGTGGCTCTATGAGTTTGAATAAATTGTTTGAAGTTAGTAAAAGTGGAATTGGTACATCAAGACCTAAGAATAACTGAGTCACCACCCCCCTCCCCTTCTTTGTCCCAGTTATTCTTTCATTCTAACATTACATGTTATAACTATAACTTTTTTGGACATATTGTAAGATTCTATAGATTACAAGTGAACCATAATGGATCAAGGTATCAAATTTTAGTTGTTACCTATTTCAAAAATAATAATCTATGGCATACAACTAGATATTGTAGATTTAATAGATTTGTGAACAATGGAAGGATGCCTCAAGTTAGGAGTAATGGAAAAATGTCTAATGTTAGAAAAAACAATGAAAGAACTTATAATGTTAGAGGCATGATAAAATTTATGTTCTTGATTCATTATAATTTGAAGCCATAGTTTTTGCTTGATTAGAACTTGATCTTCCTTCATTATTATAGAGCCAATCATGTATTTTAGATCCAAAATCCCTTTACACTTGGATATGGGTGTTGGAAATACAATGGGAGTAACTAAGAGGGGGGGTGAATCAATTACCACTAAAATAAATCCCAAATCCCTTAGATGTCAACAATAAAATTTACACTGAGAAAACTAATTTCTATTGATGCTTGGTAAACAAATAGAAATTGCTATAACTCGGTAAATGCAGAGTGAATTTCTTTTAGCAGATCTTAAAACATTATCAATAATTAACTTGCAAGCATAAGAGAAATAACATGAACACACAAGACACCAAGATTTAACACAGAAACCCAATTTGGGAAAAACCACCTAAGTAACTAGTTACTATTTTTCACTCTTCTGAAGTTGGGCCTATTAGAAGCCAACCCTGTTAAAGGTTACAAAACACATTGTTAGGTGTGACCTTGTTAGAGGATTTAATCACCCTGCTAGGAGTGGCCTTGTAAGAGGTCTTAAAACAATTCAATAGAATTTCCACCTTGTTAGAGGATTTAAAACTAGCTGTTAAACCAATTCTGTTAAGAGATTTTAGATCATTGCTATAATTATTAGAGAGTAACAATGAAATGACCTGATTGTGATGCAACTAAATTGTTGAATCTAGATCTCTTTTTTGCTTAAACTTGATCCTTCTTGATTGAATATTATTATTTTTCTCCACAAGGATACTTGCTTATCCTTTAAGTTTTCTCCCTCTCTTTTCTTTTCAATTCAATCAACACACTTGCACACACACTAGAAATCTCAACTTGACCTTTTATTTATACCTTCTAGATTGTCAAGTCAGCCCAAATTCAAGTTATAATAACCAAAATTCATCATCATAGTTGGCTAGAATCAATACATAAATTAATTAAGCTTCATATGCCAAAATAAGAAAAATCCTTCATAAGCGAACCCTACTTAGTAGAAACTAACTTTGAAATGATTTCTTATGTTAACCAATAGAATCTTGGTTAACACTACAAACTTGAAAAAATCCTTTGGAAACTGAGTGAACTTGGTGAATACTTAACATGTCAAACTTTTCCCTTCATTAACCAAGTAAGCTCGGTTAACACTCTTTTCTGCCTAAATTCCTTCAACGCTCAAGTGAGCCCGATAGACAGTGTCATCTATTCAGATTAAACCAATGAATGCTTGGTAGACAAGGAAAACTATCTTTTCTAACCAAGTGAACTCAGTAAGCACTATCTTTCAATTGATATGACATTTGTGTAACATCAAAGACATAAAATAATTAATCAATTGTATCCAATAATTTCCCTCTTTCACATTGATGGCAACACAACATGTCATAGCATAATGAAATTTGAGAATAGGACTCCCTTTGATAGAAAGTTTCTCCCTCTTTGATTTTACACAAGAACTTCTTCTTTATGCTATATTCTCCCTTCATGCAGGAACTGCATAACTTCTTTTCAAACTTCTCCCTCTACAAAATTTTAGAAAGATAAAGATATGACAGTAAACTTCTCTCTCTTTGACAACACATGCCAAAATTGTATCAATATACCTTGAGTACTGATTCATATGCAATATTCTCTTGATTATTCTACATCAACTAATTGATCCTTAACTTGATTCTTGTTGATGCGTCACTAAACTTTATTTAGTGAGCTTCAGATAGGGGAATGACCCCTAGCTTACCTCTTATATACAAGAATGCATTGTTAGGTAATGGCTTGGTGAATATGTCTGCAATTTGTTCTTTTGTATGGACATATTCCAATTTGATTTATTTTTCCTACACTAGTTCTATGACAAAGTGATATTTTATAGCAATGTGCTTTTTTTTGGAATGCATCACTGGGTTCTTTGATATGTTAATTGCATTGGTGTTATCACAATACATGATGAGTGGCTCTTTGATTTCAACCTTCATTCCTCTAGTAATTGTTTGAACCAAACAATGTTAGAACAATTTAATGCTACTGCCACATACTTTGTTTCTACTGTGGATTGGGATGTGCAGTTTTGCTTCTTGCTTGTCCAAGAGACCAGCCTTAAGAAAGAAAGCTTCACCACTAGTGCTTTTTTTGTCATCAAGATTTCCTACCCAATCAGAATTAGTAAATACCTTTAGGTCTAGGTTTTCTCCAAGTTTGTATTATAAACCATAGTCTTTAGTACCTTTCAGATATCTCAAGATTCTTTTTATTGCCATCATGTGATTTTCTCTAGGTTTAGCTGAGAATCTTGCCACTATCCCAACTGCTAAGGTAATATCAAGCCTTGTGTGAACTACATACTATAATTTTCCAATCATTGATCTATAGAAGGTCTAATCTACTTCTTTGGTGTTATCATCTTTTGTAAGCTTGAGTCTAGTACACATGGGGGTACCAACTAGTTTTGAATCTTCCATTCCAAACTTTTTAAGTATCTCTTTTATATACTTGGATTGAGTGATATAGATACCATTTTTGTTCTATAATATTTGCAATCCAAAAAAGAATTTTATTTCACCAAACATGGACATCTTAAACTCTTTGTTCATTTATTCTAAAATGATTAGCATAGGTCATCATTTTCTATAAATAGAGTATCATCCACAAATATCTCTGCCAACACAATTTTGTTAGCTAGTCTTTCCTTGATGTACAAACTACTGTTATCATTTTTTCTCTGAAAGCCAATATATATCAAGTAGTTATGTAGTCTTTCATACCAAGCTCTAGGAGCTTGTTTGAGACCATACATTGTTTTATGTAATTTACAAACCATGTCTCTTTTTTTAGGATCAACAAAACATTCTGGCTATTCAATGTAGACTTCTTCATCAAGAATTCCATTTAGGAATGTAGATTTAACATCCATTTGATATAATTTGAATCCTCTATGAGTTTCATATATAATTAGGGTCCTAAGACCTTCTAATCTTGCAACAGGGGCAAAAGTCTCACCATAATCAATTCCTTCTTCTAATTGAGAGTAGCCTTTACACACTAATCTAGCTTTGTTTCTTGATACTTTCCCATCCTCATTCAGCTTATTTCTGCATACCCATTTTGTTCCAATCACATTTTTATCTTTAGGCCTAGGAACAAGAGTCCAAGTTTTTTTTCTTTTCTATCTATTCTATTTCTTCATTCAGTGCCTTAATCCAACTTTCATTTTCTAGAGCTTCCTTAATACTTCTAGGTTCAAAATCAGCAAGTAAACATGTACCTTTTAATTTTCTTCTTGTCATAGTACCTTCTAATTTATCTCCAATAATCTAGTCAGGTGCATGATGCCTTTTGAAATACTTGGCCAATACCGTTTCTTTTTTTGAATTTCAACTTTAGGATTGGGTCATTCAAACTTGGTAGGTATTAACTCAGTAGCTTCAAAATGTGACTCATGTCCCTATGACTCAATTTGTACTTCTTGCAACTTGGTAACTATGGAAGACTAAGGAGGTGAAGCCTCCTTATTGTTAGATATGCCTGGCAATGTATCAAGTTCGAAATAAACAAATCTTTTGTGATCTATTGGTTCCTTTTTGCTTTCTTCTTCAGTCTTTTATGAAAACTCATCAATTCTCACATGTGCACTTTCTATGATTTTATGAGTAGACAAATTCAAACACTTATATGCCTTACTTTTGCAGAAATATCCTAAGAATATAACTTCATCACCTTTCACATCAAATTTTTCTTTTCTACACTTACATTGGGTTTGTAGCCATACCATAATTCATAGGGAGTTTTATTTGAGTCCTTCAACTATACTCAGTTCAAAGTATGAACTGCAATTCTGATGGTTTCCTTCCAGTATTTGATAGAAACATTCTTTTCAATCATTAGAGTCCTTGCACAATTCATGATGGATTTGTTTCTTCTTTTATCTATTCCATTCTGCTCAGGACTTCCGGGGGCTAATACTTGTCTTTTGATTCCTCTTTCAATGCAAAAATTATTGAATACATTGGAGATGAATTCACCACCTCTTTTTGATCTTAAGCATTTCAATATTTTTCCTATTTTTTTTCTACTCTTGCTAGATACCCTTTGAATTTCTCAAATGCTTCTAACTTTTCTCTAAGATACATAACCGTCATCATTCTAGAGTAGTCATCAATAAAAAGAATAAAGAATTTTTCTCCACTATAATTTTCTATTCCAATAGGTCCACATAAGTCAGTATGTACAATTTCCAAGACATCTTCAGATTGATAGTTTTTGCTCTTAAAACTAGTCTTTCCCATTTTGTCAATCTGACAATTTTTGCATAAACCAACATTTGGTTTCTTCAAACTAGGGATACCTATTAATTTTTTGAATTTTCTTATCTTGACCATATTATCAAAGTTTACATGACATATTCTTATGTTCCATAAACAAATTTTTTCCACTTGAGTAATAAAACATGAGCAATCACCAAGATCAAGATAAAATAGGTTATCTCTTGTTTGTTTTCCTGATCCAATCAAATAGCCTTTGTTATCTAGTAGTCTTTCCTTGCCATGCATGAATACTAACTTGAATCCAATTTTAATTAGTTGTGCCATACTTAGTAGGTTATCTTTCAATCCTTCAACCCAATAGGCATTGTCACATACAAGTTCATTGGTTAATGAGATGTCAACTTTCCCTTTTATGCAACAAGGTTCATTGTTTCCAAACCTTACACTACCTCCATCATAGTGTTCAAAGTGTTTAAATTTTTTTTTTTCTCTAGTCATATGATGTGAACATCCACTATCTATGATCCATGTATTATTTTTACTAACATGAGAGATAAGTGCCATCTTATCTTCTTCTTCATCAGATTCATCTTTTACAACAATATACACTATTTGATCTTCACTGTTATCAAAATCTTTAGCCATAAAACAAGTCTTCTTACCTTTTTCTTTGAAGGATTTGTGACTTTTGGATTACTTCTTGCCTTTTTACTTGTGGCTTTTCTTCTCATCCTTTCTTTCTTTGTTTGGGTACCTGACAACAATATGACAATTTCTTCTGCCTCTAGAATATTTCTTTGTAGTAAAGCTTCAACAACTTCAAGATCACTATCAAAACTTTCCTGTATTTCCTCTTCACTTGTTGATTGATTGTCCTTTGTTTTCTTGCCTTTTTCTTTGAGTGAAATTTTGGCTTCAAATGCAAACTCAACATTTTTGAAAGTTGGAACATAATTATCAAAGTTGTCTAGCTCAAAAGCTGTCATTCTTCCTACTAGGGCATCCAAGCCTAGCTTGCTATTTGAATAAAATCTCTTTTCTTGAATAGTAGACACTTTGATTGCATAGATGGGAAGCAAAGTTCTAAGAACTTTACTTACAACAGTTTCTTCCTTGATTTCTCCTCTAGAGGCTCTAATTGCACTAACACTAGCTTTGATTCTTTCCACACATTTGGCAACATTTTCATCTTCTCTCATTCTCATATCATCAAACTATCCTCTAAGGCTTTCTACTTTGGCTCTTCTTACATTTTCATCACCACCATAGATATCCTTTAGCTTGTTCTACATATCAAAAGCAGTTTTATAGTCTTTGATCTCATCAAATTCATCATAGCTGAGAGTAGATGCAATATCAATCATCATGATGTTATGGTTCTTTTTCTCAGCAAGATCTCCAATAGATTATGTACTAGTAGGAGTTGTGTATTCTTCATCAAGGTATTTGCAGCCTGAATTACTAATGGCAGCTAGATGAAGTCTCATGAGTTCCTACCATGCTTAAAAATTGTCTCTATTTAGCTTTGGAATCTCTCTCTTGTAAGACATCCTGATCTTTAGCTTAGGTCCTTGAAACCTTTCCTACAAGCACCAAAAGCTTTGATACCAATTTTTGGAAATATAGAAGGAGTAACTAAGAGGGGGGGTGAATTAGTTACCACTAAAATAAATCCTAGATCCCTTAGATGTCAACAATAAAATTTACACTAAGAAAATTGATTGTTGCTGATGCTCGATAAACAAACAAAAATTGTTGTAACTCGATAAATGCAAAGTGAATTACTTTTAGTAGATCTTAAAACATTATCAGTAATTAACTTGAAAGCATAAGAGAAATAAAATGAACACATGAGACACCAAGATTTAATGTGGAAACCCAATTTGGAAAAAACCACCAATGTAACTAGTTACTATTTTTCACTCTTCTGAAGTGAGCCCTATTAGGATCCAACCATGTTAAAGGTTACAAAACACACTATTAGGTGTGACCCTGTTAGAGGATTTAATCACCCTACTAGGGGTGGCCTTACAAGAGGTCTTAAAATAATTCAATGGAATTGCCACCTTGTTAGAGGATTTACAATAGGTTGTTAAACCAACTCTGTTAAGAGATTTTGGATCACTGCTACAATGGTTAGAGAGTAACAATGAAATGACCTGATTATGATGCAATTGAATTTTTGAATCCAGATCTCTTTTCTACTTAAACTTGATCCTTCCTGATTACATATTATTTTTCTACTCCACAAGGATACCTGCTTGTCCTTCAAGTTCATTCCCTCTCTTTTAATTTAAATTCAATCAACACACTTGCACACATACTAGAAATCTTAACTTGACCTTTTATTTATACCTTCTAGATTGTCAAGTTGACCCAAATTAAAATTACAATAACCAATATTCATCATCATAGTTAGCTAGAATTAATACATAAAGTAATTAAGCTTCATATGCCAAAATAAGAAAAATCTTTCATAAGTCAACCCTACTCGGTAGAAACTAACTTTGGAACAGAAGCTCGGTTAACATTGTGAACTTGTAGAAATCATTTGGTAACTAAGTGAACCTTGTGAATACTTAACATGTCCAAAATTTTCATTCGTTAACCAAGTGAGCTCGGTTAACACTCTTTTCTGCCTAAATTCCTTCAACACCTGAGTGATCTTGGTAGACACTATAATTTGTTCTGAGTAAACTAGTGAACACTTAGTAGACAAGGAAAACTATCTTTTTTGACCAAGTGAGCTTGGTAAGCACTGTCTATCGATTGATACGAAATTTTTGTAATATCAAAGACAACACAAAATTAATCAATTGTATCCAACAATGGGATTTCTTTTCTCTTACAAAATTTTCATTATAATTTCTTTGAAGATGATCACTAGATGGTATTCCTTAAGATTTTGGTGACATGAATAATTCTATCATGTAAATGGAGTATTCACCTAGTCCATTTTGACAAATTTTTCATTGTCTTTTAGAACAATTCATCAATGCATCCATTTTCTAATAGTCTTCCTCCATGGATTAACTTTTATCTAAAGATTGCCAAGGTTAGGTCTCTTGAAGATAATTTGAGGAAGCGAACTAGATCCAGCACAAAGAAGATGGATATTCAGGAACCTAATAAAGATATATCTGACATGAAGGAGATAGCTAGAAGAATGTCGAAGCTAGAAATTTGTGCAGCAAAAATTCTTAGAGAAATCACCTAAGTTTCCTTCCTAGATTTTTTGCCACTCCTAGTTTTTATTCCTACTCCCTTGTCTTTTTTCAGTTTTCTTTCTTTTATCTATGGGAGGTTTTTTTAGTTGGTTTCTTTTAATTAAACTATTACTTTAAGAATTTTTTTGTTTAACTTTTTTGTGTAAGGATTTAAGGGCCCCATTAAAACCTATTTTCCTTAGTCAAAAACTTTGATTAGAAGAAGGTGTTTCCACATTTCTTCCTTGAGAATGTATAAACAAGATAGAGTTCTAGATATTTTCTTATTTGGTATCCTAAAAATTAACTCTACGTTTTCCCTTAATCAATGTTGACAAGTTAGTTTCTCCTTGTTTATAGATAATAGTGATTTTTTTTTACTGTAACATTTTTTTCCCTTTAGTACTTGGTCCTAGTTCTTAAGTAATTTCATGAATGGAACTTTCACTATTACAAGGTACAAGGGTATGTCTAGGATTATGGTGGGCTCAACTATGGCCTTAAGTGGCAATAAAAAAATAGGACATCAATGTTAGTCAACTTGATGTGAAATCTTGAACTAGTTATGAACCTTATATATAAGAACTATAAAAATAAAATCTATAGTAAACTGAATTTAGTTTCTAAAATACTATCCCTTTTCTACTAAAACAATTATTTAATTGGTCAAAATTTAAAAATTCAAGGCAAGATTATGAAAATTTCCAAAAAAAATAAGTAGGTGTATGTCTGACCACCTCATTAGAAATCAAATGATTATTTTTTAAAAGATTCTAGATATAAGAGGTAGACTCATACCTGAATGTGATGCATATTTTTTTATAATTTTATTCAAATTAAATAATTAATTTTGAATTTTCTACTACAATATATTTTAGAATTAAGAAACTCTCATGTTTGACCACCTTAACTCATTTAGAACTATACAAAAAAAAAATTAAAAATTCCTCTTAGTAGGAAAAACATAGAATGTGATGCATCTTTTGGATTTTGAAAAGGTTACACCAATTAAAAGTTATAATTTATTTTCCAATTATTACGTAAATCAACAGCTTTTAGGTAACTCTAGTAGGGAATAAGTAATAATTACATATTGAACTCATTATTTGATGGTAATTATATCAATGGAAAGATGATAATGTCCCAAAGAAATCCTTTTCATTTCATCAAATTCAAATGAAAAGTGATTTTTTTCTACCACCACTTTTTGGCCCATCATGGTCCTACATATATCCACAAGTGAATCTTTTTTGGTTTTGAGATTGTTGCAATATTGAAAGGAATTTACATATCCACTAATAGTGATTTATTTACCAATGTATCAAAACTTTAAGCATTGATGGTATTTGGAAGGACCTATTGGGATGATTATTGGGAAACAAGATACTAAGAGGGGGAGGTGATGAATCATGATATTTAAAGTTTAACTTCGAAACCAAATTACTTAATTCACACCTAATTCATCTCATATCTCAGATCTAACATTAAAACTATAATGCTAAAACATAAATGAAATATACTGCATCCATGAAAGATTCAACACATAACACAAATGATTTGGTAACCCATAAATACTTCAATGTGAAGGTAAAACTAGGGTTGAAACCCACAAATCTTCATTGTTGCAACAGTAAAGTTAACTTATTAGGGTTATAATGTTTAATCATAATCTATGATCTACCCTCTGAGAGGTCTTCCCTAACTAAAGATTCAAGACTATTAAGTCTTGCCCTATTAAAGGATTTTACACTTACAATTAAGTAAGGACTATATTAGTAGGTTTACATAGACCTATTAGGATCACTTGGTTAAGAGATTTTCCCTAATTGAAAATTGATTTAGTATGTGACCCTCAATTTTCTCTACAAGATGATTTTGGATCTCCTTTGCATAATCTCTAATATTGATCTCTCAATCTGATATCTCCTTTCAGTCCTTCATTGCTTCAATCACCCTTATTTGAACTAATTTAAAACTTGATCTTTCTTTCTTTATTCTATCTTTTGTTCACTTCTTCTCATAATACACACATGCTCTCATACCCATACAATGATTCTAGGGTTAGAATCCTTGTTAAATAGATTCTCTATGACAGTTATAGATCTTAATCAATGGTTTACAATTCATCATCTTTTGTCATTTCTATCTAGTTATCTAATTGGTTAAATTACATTCCTTGAGATCATTACCTGCTATGTTGTTGTGTAATCTCTATCTTGACTATCTCTACAAACATTAAATCTCATATGGAAGTAATCCAAAATGGTTTACATATTTTTTTGTGCAATTACAAACTCATATGACAACACTAAATAGCTAGAAATCAAAATATGCTAACACTCAGTCATCGTTAACATTCATACTGGCACTCAGCTTCTATATTCATGTTCTTCTCTATTTTCTCAACAAAAAAATGTATCTTCAATTTACTCAATCTCTACTAAAATAACTCAGCTCATGTATATGCTTGGTCTCAATTGGGGTGCTTAGTAATCACTAACTTGTTTGGCATGTTATGAAAAATAAAAAGGTCCTTTGTTATGTTCAACCTTTACTAGATGACATAGTCATAGTGATGATCGTTCATCCTTGCCTAGTAAATGACTAAGTGTTTTGACACCGATGGCCAACATAGGCTTACAAATCAATTGGAACTTCTTACATTTCATGAATATGTGATCTACCCAAAAAAGTATTATATGTCAAATTTAGGCCAAGGACATAACACATGATGTCTTTGATGAAGGGGACAATTTAGACTATTAAGAAATCTAGGCCTTTAAAGGGTCTCTCTTTTTCATCATATGAATTTATAGTAACTTTTCTCTTTGGATCAACCTCCTATTCAAAATATTCTAAGAGTTCAATAAGACCCAAGGAATAAATATTTAAACCAACCCCACCATCAATAAGGACCCTTTTGACTATATGTGTGTGGATGATGACCTCACTATGAAAAGGAATTTTTTGATGATGAGTAAGATATATATCATCTTTCTCTAAAAGTGAAAGGAAATGTGGTACAATAATATTTCAACCTTGATTCAAAACAATTTAACCTCCTATTTTGTGGGAACACTTATTTCTCAAAGATATTTTTTAATAATATCTGTGTACATAGGTTAGAGTCTTAATAACTACAACATTGAAAATTTCATTAGTGTTCTTTGAAGTTGATACACAAATTATATTTTTTTGAAAGTGCGTGATCATCCCATTATTTCTAGGGGCATTTCCTTCAAGAGTTATTTTTAGTGTTTCCCTTCTAGTTGTAGCATTTTAAGATATACTTCTTGATATGACATCTTTTATCTTCCTATTGTAACGACATTTGATGATTGTTTCTTTATTTTATCTTTCACAATTACAAATTTATTGTATGTTCATATCTAGTTAAAGAGTTTATCATTTTTTAACAAGTGAGAAAATTTAACCATTTCATTCCAGGCTGGGTAAAAGCACAAACCTGTGTCACCTTTTATAAAGAAATGTGATATCAAAAAGTGAGAGTTCAACATTAATGACAAAAAAAATGGTATTTGTGTTTAAAATATGAAGATGATGTAAATTGATGAAATGTGTAGAATTGGATGAATTTTATGCCTATAATTTTTATAGTTTTTTTGAGTAAGAATTTATTCATTTTATTTTATTTTGAAGTCCCTTTTTTAACTGTAAAAAATATAGGGTGTAGTTCCCGTCAAACAAGTATGTGCAAATCATCTTTTTCTGTTCTAATTTGAAAATATTTTATAGATGACATGTATAGCTAGTGAACAAAAAAAGAAATAATTATTTTTTATGTATATTCTCTTTGTTATAAGTACTCAAGTTTGACCTTGTCAGAATCCAACAGTTTTTTCCTCCCGTCAAAACTTCCCTATCAAATCTATACCTTCTTGAAAAAAATTTACATATTCATGAAGAGGATTCTCTCCTCTAGTGATAAATATAAATTTTTTATTTTTTTGATATGATTTACTATTTTTTTCCTTTTTTGAGAGAGCATCTTCTGAAATGTTGAGATATCGACTTATAATATTTTTAGATTATAACATATTATAACTAATCAAAACACTCCAAAATTTATATAATGATGATATTGAATCTGAGATCTATAAAAGGGTATTTTTAGTTTTTGAAAAAAAATTGAGTTTTGATAGAGAAATGAGATTTGACCAAAATAAGTTTTTGTATCACAAACAGTGACACAGATCTGTGCTTTTACCCCCCTCTCTTTTTGTTTTGATTTAAATTTGAGGATTCACTTTTTTTTTTATGATTAAGGATCTACCTCTTCTTTCTCTAATAGATCCTTGACCCCTATTATTCCCTAGCCTTTGTTGTTTATTTTTCAATCTCGCTTTAGCAATTATAGTAAGCTAAAAACATTCTCCAAGTGTTTGAGGAACACTCAAACCAATCTCATCTTT
Organism: Cupressus sempervirens; assembly: GCA_028749045.1. Lineage (NCBI taxonomy): Eukaryota > Viridiplantae > Streptophyta > Pinopsida > Cupressales > Cupressaceae > Cupressus > Cupressus sempervirens. The sequence continues at coordinate 794,097,754 of CM053786.1, read as the reverse complement.
TAGGTTGTATGAAAAATAATTTAGATATGTAGCCACATTCTCATATTTATCCTCAAATTAAACTATGATGCTCAACTTATGAAACTTCTTTATGGGAATCATTACATCCATATCCACATGTTTTAGACTTTACCACATTCTCTTTGTTTGAGTCACAAAAATAGATGACAATAACTAATATTCCACAATTTCCTTCATCCTCTCCCAATTTATACTCTCTCAATTCATATGCTCCTTCACCATGTGAGAGGTTTTCCTCTCAATCTTTTCTTTGTAAGTTTAACATTCTTGTCTATATCAATATCCTCTAATTCAAAATTATTCTCTAGGGTCTCTATCCAACCTAGTACTTCTCTATCCATCCTACCTTGATACATAGGTAGTTATACATTATGTTTTACTCCATTTCCTTTTACTTCTTTGGTCAATCTCACAAACCTTCTCTTCTCAAGGTCCACTTCATCTACCCTTTGTTCATACTCCTCATTTTTTGTTCCTACCTTTCCATTTTTTATTCTTCCATAGGTTGTACTCTTTCCTTCTCTAGGGCCTTAATCCTTTCCAAAATCCATTGTCTTTACCTTTTAGTTTCTTTATCCTCTTCATCTCTTACAAGCTCTAGCTCTGTGTTGTCCCTCTTCACCCTATCAAGGGCTTCTTCCAACTCTTCTATCCTTCTTTCCATTTGGTTCTTTGGTACAATTTTATCACTACCAAAATATTATCTTCCTTTCACCTTCCCCTAAGGACCTAATTTCTCCTCTGATACCAATATGATGTGGAGTTGTTGGTGCAAGGATCCAAGTTCTACAAATTATCCCCAAAATCATAAATTTTTGAAGTGTTCCAATGCCTTATTATCCTTCCAAAGGCTCAAAGCATGAACTTAAAAAATTCTTCACATGTCTTATGTGATCCAAAATATGAGGATAAAATTGTTCTTAATACCCTACAAATAGATCTTTTCCACTAGCCAAACTTGTTGTCTTTTATAGGCCTGGTTCCCAATTAGGTCTCCTAGGGTTTATTTTCTCACTTTTCATCAATTCAATCCAAAAATACATATAATTAAATTATTTATCTAGATACCATTTTGAAATTTATCTAAACATATTTCAAACTCAATTATGATTACCTTGAACCAATTGTACAGTCTAGTGTTGATTGCATCAAATTTGGGCTTATTTAGGCCATTTTAATAAAAGGAGGTGTGATATTTTTAAAATAAAACATTTACAATTCCCAAAATCTCTTGATATGTTCCCAAAGAAAATATTATCAAACTATATTCCCCATATGACCAATTTTACATTATTTTCACCAAACCCTCTTTAAGCCTCAAAACTAGGGCCTTCTTAAAAATTTGCAAAAGTTCACTACTAGATCTTAAAAAGTAATGGAATTTCTAGATGCAATATGTAAGATACATGATAAGGATATATCTATGTATAAATTTTGTTAAGTGCAAAATTTTTTTATGGGGCATATGGACCTTGGATAACCAATTCACCCCCTCTCCCCCCACCTCCTCTTAATTGTTCTAAATATTCCAACAATTGTTATTAGAGGATTGGTTGCTTGTGAGGAATAGTTTTAAGGTACTATAAGCTAAAAGATCAAAATTACCAAAATAAAGCTACCCAAGCTTCATGAGGAGAACTATCCTACATGGAAATGTTTGATGAAACTACATCTAGGAGGACTTGGAGACTATCCACAATCTACCATTTCCATTGAGCATGTTGACCCTTTTGGAGCCCCTACTATTGAAGATATGAGAAATAAGAAAGAGCACAACCAAGAAATGTTGGAGATTGCATCTACCTTACCCTAAGCTACACTAATTTTGATGACATAAAAGGATGAGATCCTACTAAGAAGATGTGGGATGCCATAGAAAAGATCTATAGAGGAGACAAAAATGTCCTGAGAGCCAAATCTAAAAGTCTTAGAGGTAAGTTTGATGATATGAGAATGCAAAAAGGTGAGAATATACTTCAATATTGTGCTAGAGTAAAATAAGCTATAAATTTTATCAAAGAAGCAACTAGTAAGATTTAAGATGAGATTGTAATCAAGAATGTATTGAGAACACTATTGCCTATCTATGATATTAGTGTATGGTGCAGGAGCACCTAGGATAAGGTCAAACCCTAAGTCTACTTTTTGGTTTTTGGATGGTCTAGAAAACCATGGGAATGATAAGGACTAAAAATAAAGTCCCAATATGTGTTTAAGAAGTTTTAGTTGATAGACGTTAGTTTAGAAGGCTAATTTGATCAATTAGGTTCTGATAATTGAAAATTGCAAAACTTGGGCTAGGAGGCCAAATGAGGTAAAATGCCATGATAAAAGGGGGCAAGGAGTGAGTCAAGATGGATCTTAGATGTTATAATTTCATCCTAATAGGTTTGATAAAATTCTTTGAAAGTTTGGAGATTCTAGGAGCAAAATTGCAAAAGTTATCAAAAAGTTGCATTGACAACTTTGCAATTTTGCAAAATTGCTTGACAACTTTTTAAGCAGTTTTGAAAAACCAATGATTTGGGTTAGTTATGGTTTGAATTAGAAACTAAGAGGAAAGATGAATTCTATTTAATAATTTTCCAACTTAGTTCCAAGGGTTGTGCTTGGCCAAAAAATGGTATTAGGAATCCAAAACAATGGACTGGTAATTTAGGATTGGACACCCCATTTGATTCCTAATGCACTATTTAGTCTCATTTAATTATTGACCAAGGACGTAAACTTGGAATGACATTTACAAAGTATATGTTTCAAACCTCCTGTTCTAAGCCTATTTAAGGAATTCAAATGCTTATATTTTAGGAAAACTAAACTAAAACTAGTAAGCAAATGTATTCTAATCAAAGTAGGAGATTACAGTTAGGAACTAATCCAATTGACTGTGCTGTAAGAATAGGCTACTAATTCTAGTATTAGTGGTTGTAGGAATAGCTGAGTTCTAAAACATATAAATGAATAGGAAATTAATTCTACATTAACAAAGTAATTCACTCATCAAGTGGGCCCCCTTGAATGAGTGAATGGAAAGTACAATCAAGATGAAAGTTTCCATCTTGAAATACACATTCTATTTATCCATAAAAATGATTGCATTTTTTGAAACGGTATGTAAGAGTTCTATATTAAAAACAAGTTTGTTCAACTAACTCCCAAAAGAGTCACAACAATTGATTATTTAAAAGGAAAACTACCACTAACTCCTAAACCTATGATCATTTCATAATGAAGATTGGTTACAACTCATAAAGTTTCATAACAAAAACATTATTGACCATGAATAATTCAAGAATATAGCACCCACTAAACTTGTGTTGCATGCAACAAGAAGCATTGACTTGCTTTGTGAAGACTTTGCAATCACAGTTGGCTTTGATGAATCTCATGCTAGTATGCTGGTCCTTGAATATCCATGTTCAAATCCTACAAGATAATTAATGCACACACATCCAACCATATACATGTCATGCCTGAAATTTAACAAACAAAACAAAACCAATTTTTTTTAAAAAATTATTTAATTTATTATTATTATTATTTAAAAAAATTTCTACTTAGCATGAATGTTCCTCTAATAAGGTTTTTAGGTGCTAGATTCAAAGAATATTCTTTTAATATTTTTACTCAGTGATATTATCATGCTATATAACTTGGTTATCAGTTAGTTATGTGTTTGAGGCACATCTACTCAAGGTCCTTGCATCAATGATAGGATTAGGAGGTATGATGCACATTGACACATATTGCTCTCTCTACTTGAATGAGCTCTCTTAAATAGGTCAAATTTGTAGGACAATATATTTTTCAGTTTCATGATGTGATAACATTTTCTAACTAGGCCTCAGGCATCTCAAGGCCATATGTTTATGCTATATGTACCTATAGGATGAGGTTAGATTGAGTGTATCATTCTAGTTGGTGATAGAGTTAGATGGCTTAATCCATTCGATATTCTAGAAGAATGATATAAATAATTTGAGGAGGATCACTTTACATTCAAAAGGATGCATGCAATGGATAATCATAAAAAAAATTGTTTACAAGACCTTGTCTTACAAATGTCAAGATAGAGCATCGGGTTAATCTAGCAACCTATCCTTGAACATGACTATTTATGAAGTATCACAGAAGACCTCTTTGAAGCACGTAGATTCCCATTTGAATGATATTAGAAATGAGATTACATGATAGTGTTTATTCATAAAAACTCATATGGCTTCCTACACATCAAGATTGTGATTCTTAAATGAATGGATCCTATCCATTTGTTCCACCTTCTATATTTTCAAGCATTGGACCCTCATCATGCTTTATATATCGCATATATAAAAATGTGTGGTAATGGTAAAATATAGTACTTAAATCTTCATAGTCAACCTTTATGACAATTATTAAGTATAACATTTAAATTATTATTTAATGGTTCCACTACACTAATTATGTAATTTTCTAATTATTTCAAGCCTAATTATACAAACTACTAATAAATTAATCCAATCGTGTCCTCACATCTACTATCCTTCCTATTTTAACACTAGTACCAGATTTTAATACTAACTTCGTAATCTCTACACTTTTTAATATATAACACTACTTCCCAAATTACTACCTAGTTTACTTTTGGCCAATTACCCACCTAAACTCTAACTAATTGACTAATAGCATTGGCCTAACTACTAGCTAATTTTATTACTTTCATATTAAGCCCCCTTATATTTTCTAATCACTACCTTATCCTTTAACATTAAATAATCAACCCTTATTATGCACTACCATCTTTTTCTATACAATAAAATCACCTTTTCCCTCGCAAGATCTCTAGAATTTCACGCATCCAATTTTTGAGATTAATTTAGGAATGCCATTCAATTTAGCTTCATGTTTGTTATATACTTCCCATAACATCCTTTCACATTTAAAAACTTTATTTATTAAATTATTATATACATCTATTTGAAAGCTTACTTATCATATGTACCTATTTATCTATTTATTTAATCTATATGAGGGCAACAATTGATATATATATATATATATATATATATATATATATATATATATATATATATATATATATATATATATATACTCACCTTGCTATGCATAACATCCTATTTGAAAAGGAAAGAAAAAAAAGACAACTTCATTAATATTTACAAATTCCTACCCTCATCAACTAACAAGGCAAATCCTATCCTAATGACATTACATCTACTATATCCTAACTCCCACAATACCCAACTACTATACTAGCCGAAATCCCAACTTAAAGCTAACCTAAACTTAGCGCCTAGTTTCCCATCCTCCTAGGCTCATGTACCTTCTATCCTTTTTCCTATGTAATGATACTTGACCCATTACTTCTCCATTTTAAGTGCCTAAAATTAGAGGGTTTTGGCAGCAATAAACAAATACAAGTGCTCTTGCATGCTTCCAAAGTGGCACATGATCCCAAACTATTGACATATGTCAGTAAGAAGTTAAATCAATTCCCAACATATGGTAAGGCTCCTACGGTGAAAACAAGGTTATGTTATCAAGGGCAAACATGATTATTGTCCTCAGATCATTCACTCAAGAATCAACTAGCATATAACCGCCTAGTGGGGCCCTTTAACCACTTCTAACTCATGGAAACTTTAACTTGTTTTGTCATGAGAGTGGATGTGATGCATAGGGTAAGAGATATGGGGCAATGACTACACAGGCAGGAGGATCAACTGCTTAGGTATGCCATCCCCCATCGGCATGCCATCCCCCATCCTTATGCCACTATTGACTCCACGTGCATCTGGCAATGCTATACTGTGATGCCCTCTGTGCTCTACTCCTCTAATTTGATGTGGACGTTGGGTTGGCGTGAAATTGCCTTGAAGCAATTTGTTAATAAATAGATCAATTTTTTATTTGACTATTAATAAAGAGAACAAATGAAATGGGACCCTTGTAAACTATTCATTGTTTGAAAAAATGATCAATCATTATAATAAAAATTATATAATTCAATTGTGCACTTGAGGAATTTTATAAGTTTTTGTATCATTTGAATGTCTTTATTTTGAATTATCAAGGTATTAAACCAAGAGTCTATGAATTTGATTTGAAACGGGATTTTTAAAAAGTATAGTTTAATTATTCAACTTAGATTTCTAATTTATCCCATGTCCTTAAAATTACTTTTTTGGTCGCACAAATTCATTAATTATTTTTTAGTTGACATTAGGGCTTTGTTTCAGTAAAAGATGAGAGGAAGCTTCGTTAACATTTTGGCTGAAATTTCTAAGTTGTGGAGGGGACATTTTTACTTTTTTGGCCTAGGATTTTATGGGTGATTTTAAAATAGTATTATTGATTAATAAAAAATTGTTTGGTGTTTTATGTGAGAAAGTTTGAAGTTGGGTTTGATTTGTGTAATCATTGGATGCTTTTTAATATTAAGAATTATGTTGCGAAATAATTTCTTTTATTTAAAAATTAGTTAGAGGTGGGTATATGATGTTTTGTTAGTTTGGCTTACTTATTTTCTATTATTAGTTTTCTTCAATTCTAGAAATATTAAATTATATTTGTAATGTTTTATTATCTAATTTTTTATTTTATTTTTAATGACTATTTCTTTTTTCTAATTGATTCTATATTTTTCTTTCAAAAATCCAAAGTATTTCTTTTCTTCTAATTTATATTCACTTTTCTCTAGTTAAAATTTGGATTCTATCAAATATTAATTTTACATGTAATTGTTTTTTTGTTTTTATCTAGAAATGGATTTATATCATATGTAGAGACATTATTAGAGTGGCATAGCATTATGAATTAGGTTGATATTTTAATGTTAAAATATGATATCTATATATAGACAAGCATATGAAATTCAATGTATATATACACAAGGTAAGAAAGTGAGAAAAAATGAAAAGGAGTTATGCACAATCTTTTCTTTCTTTTTGTCTTATTGTATTGGGGAAGGGAATCAAAGATTAGAGATATAATTGAAAATAAATGTTAATTTATAAATTATAAGTGATACGATACATAATCTATTTCATAAGAATTGACATAACAAGTATTTTCAACATATAATTATTACATTTTTGTTTTAATATATTTTATATTAAAACATCAACATACTTTAACTTTTTTGAAAAATAGACATTCTCCTAAATTCAACCTAGATAATGTAATAATTCATTAAAAAAAAATATAAACATATTTATTTAATCTAAAAGACTTTGTGAAATATTATTCTTCTACCATTCAATATTATAAATAATAATAAAATCATGTCATAAAAAAGTAAAAATTTTAAAACTACAATTTAGATTTATGTTTGATAAGAAACAAATTTCAAACATAGAAATGTAAATAATTTTAAAAAATTAAAAATTGAATGATAATGAAAGGAAAAAAATCAATTTATAAATTAACATTTATTTTCAATTATATCTCTAATCTTTGATTCCCTTCCCCAATACAATAAGACAAAAAGAAAGAAAATATTGTGCATAACTCCTTTTCAATTTTTTTCACTTTCTTACCTTGTGTGTGTATACATTGAATTTCATATGCTTGTCTATTTATAGATATCATATTTTAACATTAAAATATCAACCTAATTCATAATCCTATGCCACTCTAATAATGTCTCTACGTATGATATAAATCCATTTCTATATAAAAACAAAAAAACAATTACATGTAAAATTAATATTTGATAGAATCCAAATTTTAACTAGAGAAAAGTGAATATAAATTAGAAGAAAAGAAATACTTTGGATTTTTGAAAGAAAAATATAGAATCAATTAGAAAAAAGAAATAGTCATTAAAAAAGAAAATAGATAATAAAACATAATACAAATATAATTTAATATTTCTAGAATTGAAGAAAACTAATAATAGAAAATAAGTAAGCCAAGCTAACAAAACATCATATACCCACCTCTAACTAATTTTTAAATAAAAGTAATTATTTCACAACATAATTCTTAATATTAAAAAGCATCCAATGATTACACAAATCAAGCCCAACTTCAAACTCTCTCACATAAAACACCAAACAATTTTTTATTAATCAATGATACTATTTTAAAATCACCCATAAAATCCTAGGCCAAAAAAGTAAAAATGTCCCCTCCACAACTTAGAAATATCACCCAAAACGTTAACAAAGCTTCCTCTCATCTTTTACCAAAACAAAGCCCTAACGTCAATTGAAAAATAACTAGCAATTGCACCTTAGTGTGCAATAGGTATGCCGTAAAGGTGTGAAATAATTTATATGCATTTTTAAATTAATTAATTTTGATTAAATAATATATGAAATTAAAAAAACTTAATTTTGATTTAGAATTTTATTTATGCATAAAATTAATTTTGGTGAGAGTTATTTAGTATAATTTGATTTAAAGTTAAATTGGTCTATTATTATTATCATAAATTTGTATCGATATTAATTTAAAATGTGTAAGTTAACATGGCTCACAACTACAAATACTTTTGAAAAAATGAGTATGTTGCATGGTTTACCTGCATATCAACCTAGTGAGGTCCTTAGTGATACATTGACTAAAAAAAGGATTCCACCATTTTTTTTTTGGGCAAGAAACAATGAAGCTTTGTAACATGCAATCTACACTATGGAGAGAGTAATGAGACAATCCATATTGTCAACTTTAATATAATAGGTATTGCTTTGACCTAAATTCAAAGTGACGAAACTATGTGGGAGAAAATTATTTGTTAGAATTCCCTAAAAATATATTGTAATTGCTTTCTACAATCATAGAATATGCACAATTTGTCTCTAAAATGTTGCCCATTTTCTCGTTGATCATGTCAAATTATCTTCCCCATTTGGTTTTTATTTCAAGGATCATAGAAAATGCACAATTTGTCTAAAAAATGTTGCCTACTTTCTCCTTCACTGTGTCGGATTATCTTCCACATAATGTTTTTTCTTTCTACGATCATAGAATAAGCACAACTTGTCTAAAGAAACGATGTCCACTTTCTCTTTGAATGTGCCAAAAAAAGAGAGTTTACAACAAGAAATGTATTCAATCACAATATATAATGTAGGAAGTTTTATTAGATATATCTCTCTCCCCCTTGAGCGAAATATTTAATAAATTAATATTGAAAATTGATAATAAATGTAAATTTTTAAATATGTATCTCATCATTATTATATTTATTTTATAATTATAATCTCATTATCATATCATAATATTAAATAACTAATATTATTTATCAGTATATTAACTTCTATAAATATTTCTATTATTATCTTATGATATCTTGATATCTATATATATTATTATTTTTTATAGTTTTAAAATAAATTAATAACAATACTATCATTAGTATTTTTATTATTATTATAATATTAATACAAAATTCTCACATATGGATACTATAAAATAAAACTCTAATAATACTAACATAGTATTATATAATTGTATCAATATTCTCCTATATAATACTATTAGACATTATTTATAAATATAAAATAAGAATAAATATCTATTAAGTATATAGTAATAATATAAAGAGAAATGATAATTATAATATGTATTATCTTTATTGTATTATTTAAATAATATATTACAAAAATAAAAAAGCATAGTATTTACTATTTTTTTTCAACCTTTCCCCTATCATTGAAAATGACTGGAATGGTGTGAAATATAGTTGGGGCCATTTGGGCAGGCATCAAACACTTTTTGGTCAAATCATTTAATGTTGATAGAGTCACATATTTTTAAATCGCTCATTTGATATGTGTAGGGCTGAAATGAATTACATGGTCGTCAATGTCTATCTCGACGTGTCAGTCGATCTCCCATTCGAGGTTCTCCATCTCATATAGGGAATGCCTACGGCATAATTAATGAATTTGTGTGGCCAAAAAAGTAATTTTAAGGACATAGGATAAATTAGAAATCTATGGTTAATAATTAAACTATACTTTTTTAAAATCCCATTTCAAATCAAATTCATAGACCCTTGGTCTAATACCTTGATAATTCCAAATAAAGACATTCAAATGATACAAAAAATTATAAAATTCCTCCACTGCACAAATCAATTATATAAAATTTATTATAATGATTGATCATTTTTTCAAACAATGAATAGTTTATGAGGCTCCCATTTCATTTTTTCTCTTTATTAATGGTCAAATAAAAAAACTGATCTCTTTATTAACAAATTGCTTCAGAGCAATTGCACGCCAACCCAATGTCCACATCAAATCAGAGGAGCAAATCACAGAGGGAATCAGAGTATAGCATTGTGAGACGCACGTGGAGTCAACGGTGGCATAAGGATGGGGGATGGCATGCCGATGGGGGATGGCATACCCAAGCAGTCGATCCTCTTGCCTGGGTAGCCGTAGCCGAGATATGGCAGGTTGGTGTATGTATCATACTTTTATTATTGCTTAGTACAAATTTAAGGATTGTTTATAGTTCTCATATATATATATATATATATTCCTTGATTTTGGTGAAATAAGTGACCTAATGTCACGTGACTTTCATGAGCCCCCATTGCTATAAAGTGTTTATTAAGTTAAATATGTCATTTAGGATATAGGTTTTTTTATTAATATTAATGCACTTGATTCTAGGGAATTTATTTTTATTATTTAATGTTTGCATTATAGGAAGAGATTTATTTTCCTCCCTCATACATTTTCCAGATAGGAAAGTAGCATCTTTAGCAATATCATATCTTAAGTCTTATACATATATCCTATGACATCTATTTATTGTCCTAATTTTATAGTTCAAGGTAGTCATAATATATTGTTGTAATGATAATTAAGGAGTTGTGTATTTTTTTTATGTATAGTCCAAATTGATGAACTTATTGATTTATTTAGACAATATCTCAATACAAAAGCACATATAGAAACATGACAGAAGTCTTATATGAACAAAATGATTATCCTTATCTTGCAAATAATGAAATTGTGTAGACCATCTGCTGAAGAACTATCATTGTATTCACATGCAAAGATCAAATTCAATGATACATATACACATTAATCAAGAGAGTTGAAATGACAATATCATTCCATGAAACTAATTCTCCTAATATGGCTATTCTTCTAATTAAATTCAATCTTGAGATCTGCATAGAGGTAAATGAGCTCATTAACTCTAAGAACCAAGAAAACTTATCTTCCTACACAATACAAGCTTCCTCCAATAGTCCTTATAGTGCAAAAAAAGGTGATGAAATCTTCATAGTATGACATCACAATGGAAATGCTAAACATATATGCTTTCAATAGATCCCTTTGTCAATGAGAAGAAGTAACACTACTCATGCAATACATTTAAATGCCCACAACAAGATGGAGTTTGCTCACAGCCTCAACTCAAATACAACAAAGAATGTCTTCATCTCCTAGGCACATGGAAGACAATAAGAGCTCCAAGTTTTCTAGACCATCTAATAAGGACCTGCAAAAGAGAGATTTTAAAAAAAAATGATGAACCATGGAGGCTCACCTCCCAACCTAGCCCTCAAGGAGGCCACCCACCAAACAGGGGAAACAAGAACCAAACAAGTTGCACATACATCACCAAAATTTACATGGAACACTACACAAAATATAAACAACACCCTCCAATGGCATGCACAATGATTCTCCATTGGAATCATAAAACGTTGGGTGAAGGTGGGCTCTTCAAAGAGGAGATATTATAACAACTTAAATAACATATTGTCAATGCATTTTTCCTCTCAAGGCCACCATAAACATAAACAACATATTGCCATTTCATTTTCCTCTCAAGTTCTTCAAAGAAGTCATCTCATCCTCATTCACCAAAAACCTCCTTATACCTCCCAAAACAACAAGATTCATGGCATTAATGGAGTCCATACTCCTTGATAATAACAAACCCTCATCATGAGGTAATTTTTTTCTCAATTGCAATGTCAAGCCCAACTTATGCCCTTCACCCAAGGCTTCTCTGTCGTCCCAAGGGTGAGTGAAGCCTTCACACCCATAATCACAAACAACACTCACATTCAAACAAGAAACAACAACAAAAACAAAAAAAAATGAAGAACAAGCAAAGCAAAACCAAGGAAAAATCTCCAAGAGGACAAGACACATTGACCCTTCCACAACACAAATGACAAAGCTCATAGCACAAGATTCACAATGCAATTCATACTCCATTCATGACTCTTCACACTTGCAAATTTTCTTATCCATGCTAAAGAAAAGAAATAAAAGAACATGTTTGAGTCACCAACCTTGGTCCAAGCTAGGGTAAGCATGGTTGTAGTAGATCTCCCTTAATCTCCCTCCAAAACTTAGCTGTGTCTAAAGTTAGAGAGTGGGTGAACAACCCACTAGCTTGTCACCCCTCCACTAAAAAGACCATCTACTACCCTTTTTTTAGTAGAACCATCAAGCCTCCCTTTTCTTACATTGTTTTCCCTCCAAAATAAGAAATTTGACCAAATGGGATGGTGAGGGTACTCTCATGGGGAAACTCAAAATTTTGAATTGGTTCAAGTTGGCTTTGTTTAAGGGGTTCCCTAAGCTAGGAAAACATTAAAATAATTCAATTTAGGCCCATAACATGCTATACTATGTTTGGGTGGTTTTTTAACAATACAATAACACTTTAGGATCTCATTTAGGCCTCCTAAAATCCCTCAAAAGTTTGAATTCGAAAATCAACATGATGTTGACCCATCCTAACACTCTCTCCCAAGTTGTGTACTTAAACATTAATTGAAGAAAATGAAATAACTAAGATTAAGTGACGTTATGACCAACATTCTAGGTGACATGTCATCAACACATAGACAAATACAAGTGTCAAGTGATAGATTAAAATACATTACATTTCACCATGACATGCCCTTAATACAACTAAATATGATTAAACATTTCCTTATGCAAACAAATTTACATTACAAAAAAAAACACTTTCACAATGAGGCTTTTGAATCTTCCAAAGATTCACCTTGGTTAAACTATGTTCACATAGGTTTAGAACTTGTTTCCCCCAAAGAAAATTTCCATTGTTCCACTTCCTGCATGTTCAACTCGAGAATCAGTAGTCCAAGGAGGTTATATAAATAAATATCATAAATGTCTATAATTAAAACATTATGTAATCTTATTAACATAATTCAAACAAATTTCCTTTCATAATAATTTCAAGTAAATCATTCAAAATGTTAAAATATCAGGATCTGCATATCAAAATCAAATCAACATCTGTCTGTGTATCATAAATCATCCTAATCAAATTAACATTTATCTACATACAACATTAAATCCTAAATCATCATTATCAAATTAACATTTATCCACATTTAAATCACAAGCCATCATATTAAAATTATCATTTATCTACATATCATAGATCATCATAATCATCATATTATAATCAAATTTTATCATGTCATAAAGTTACATCCATATGTGTTCGATCATTCCTTCCACAATATCAGGTTCATAGTGCATATCGTAGAAGAAGAACTCTGTTGTAAGTGTCAAAATTAATAGATAAAGAAAGCCATTGCCCTACTAGATCTTGAATACTATCAAATATCCAAATACCAAATATAAAATATTAAATCACAAGCATTTTTGCAATTCAGCTTCTATCAAAGCAATAGAAAAGGTCTAGTTCATGAATGAAATCATTAGTTGTATCATTTAGGCCTTAATGTGTAGACATAAATATGGATCATCAAAATGTAGATGTTAAAATAGCATAACCCTATAGTTTTGAAAGTACATCAAAATACCAAATTAAAAGTATCACAATGCAATTATTTCATCTATACTATGGCGGATTGGGTGAGGTCTCACAATACATATATATCCACATCATCAATATTAGGAAAAGGTTTTAGTCTTAATTATGACTCTTGCAAACCTACAGCTATAGGAGGTAACTACCCAAAAAATATCTTACGAGAAAAAAAATCCATTAACATGTATAACTATTATATTCACCATTCTTGTCCATGAAATTAAGCATATATTATTTCTTTAGGGGTATCCACATTCCATCTTATGTTCACACACACATATATATAATCATATACATAGAAACCATTAGTTCATATGCTTAAAACCATAAATTTATGTCTATGTGCAATAAAATGTCTTAAAAAGAGGATAAAAAGTGGTTTGAAAGATGGCTAATTTAGGAGCCCATCAGGTTAGATAGTTGGGTGTACGAACAAAACTAGTAACATGATAGTTTTTGAGCATTTGAGCATATTTTGGAGTTTTTGGTTGGAATTTTGGATTGAATAGAAGATTTTTTTTTTATGAAGTAGGATCTTTTGTTCATGTCTTGAATCTATGTGCAAGTCTTTTGGTTTCAAGTAGGCACTCGATAAGGCTTAGAAAATTATTTGTTTTTGTTAATCCTATTGTCCTATTTTGAGTAACAAGTATGGAATTTTCTATAGCTTGAATGTCCTTGATATAATCACCATGGCTCTTGGAGACCAAGAAATAGCCTCTTTACATATTATGAATATGGTTTATAGAGGTTGTGGAAGGCCATTTTATATTTTTACAAGCAAGCCCTAGGTGACCTAGTGAGCTTGGCAAGGTGTAGGGAGATGCTTGTAAAGAGTTCTTGTGAAGAATAGATGATTGGAATTGGTCAATATTGAATTGGTAAGGTAGGAGAAATGTGCAAGGTAATCTAAACTCAAAGGAGGAGGCTAGGTATATATTTTGATGCTAGCAAGGGGAAAACACCAACATTTCTACCAAAACCCTTAAAAGTAGGGTTTTCTAAATTCATATAGTATGGACATTGCTGGAATAATTAGACCTACAAAAATATTCAAGGGTTGATCATAGAAAAAAAAAAGTATAGTATACACCAAGGGGTCTTATTAAGGGTTTTTTTTGAGTTATATCTATTTCCTTTTTTCTATGAGGGCCAATAGGGGCTCATAGGGCTACAAGTCCTAACTAGCCAATTTGGTGCTTTGGGTGAGGGAACCTTGAAAGAATGGAGTAGAATGATGAGGAATGAGTTAAGGGCCTTAATAGGGGTGGTCTTTCTTTTTCTTGAGGCACTTGGTTTTCTTGTGGAAGTTTTGGCTTTCTCAATCAAAGACTACATTTTTTACATGAATTGGGGGAATAACATTGAAGTGTTGAATCAGTGGGTAAGTTTCTTTGGGAAAAGGGATTGTAGAGGGATCCTCTAAGTTAGGGTTAGGAGAAAGGACCATATAGTGGGATAGTAGTAGCATGGGAAGAGCTAGAATATCTTAGTTGAAGAAGCTCCCCATCAAAGTGGTATCAGAGCCATAAGATTTGGCTTTTGGTGGCATGTTGTATTCCACTGAGTCAAGTGGATATTCCAAGATGGTTGCCAATGTAAAGTTCAAAAAGGAAGTAGATGTGTAGAAGTAGATCTTAGAAGAAAAGACCAAGGTTCTAGATGACACCCTAGAGGAGATGAAAGAAAAGTTGAAAGAGATAAAGGATGTAGACCTAGCTAGAAAAGATGAAGACTTTGGCAAGGGAAAAGAGAAGGTGAGTTTGGAGGATGAGATACCTGAACTAGATCCTCCACTTGGTGAGCAAGAATCATTCCTTAAAGCCCTCAAAGAATTTGGAGGGAAGAGTCTAGAGAATGTATCTTTATTTCACAACAAGATGGATGTTGAGGTAGTCTTAAAGTGGCTTGATAGCATTGAGAACTACTTTGAGTGTGAAGAGATAATAGAGGCCCAAAATTTAAGGTTTGCAAATCCAAGTTGAAAGGTCAAGCTTTGAGATGGTTGAAGTTTGTGTAGGAAGAAAGACAAAGTGAGGGGAAGAAGCCTATAGCTAATTGGAAAGAAATGATGGAAAAGATCAAAGATACATATCTACTAGAGGATTATGAGATTCAAATCCATAAGTAGAGGTAGAAAGAACTTGATGTGAAATGGATCCAATAATAGTGGTAGAGGCAAATATGGAAACAACAACTGAGGTTCACACTTCAGTAACATGAAGTGCCACAACTATGGTAAGCTAGGACACCCTACTTATAGATGTCCAAAAATACATCAACTTCTTATGGGAAAAATAATATTAACTATGTCCAAAGAGAGGACAATCAGAAGGGAGGAGAAGTGGACCTTGATGTGGAGAAAAGTGAAAACCTTATATTGAGAAGGGTATTGGTTAAGGAGCCAGTCAAGGATGAGCCAAAGTAGAGGAGAACATTGTTTAGAACCACATGCAAAATATTGGGCAAAGTATGCAAAGTGATCATAGACTTAAGGTCTATTAATAATTACTTGTGAAAGGAGGTTGTACAAAATCTTGGTTTGACTAAGATTCCACATGTGTGCCCTTGCAAGGTGACTTGGTTGAATAAGGGACAAAATATCCTAGTGAATGAACAAGTGTGGGTAGACATCACCATTAAAAAGTATCAAGATAAAATTTTGTGTGGTGTGCTTCCCATGGATGCTTGTCACCTACTATTGGGAAGACCTTGGTAGTATGACCAAGAGGCAGTGCATGATGGGAAGGAGAACAAGTATTCCTTTAAGAAGAAAGGTGTCACTTATAGAATCTAGCCAATAGTAGAAGAAGATAAGGTGGAGAAATCTACTACTAAAGCCTTTCTTATGAGTGGAAAGCAATTTTTTAAGGACTTGAAGGACAGTGAAGTAGTAGGTTATGCTATTATGCTAAAACCTAAGAAGGAGAAGAAATCAACATCCATACCTATACCAAAAGAAGTACAAGAGCTATTGGACTAGTTTAAAGACATCATCAGTGATGGAGCACCACCTACCCTACCACCTAAGAGGGTCATAAGTCATCAAATTAACTTCATACTAGGAGCATCACTGCCAAACAAAGCTACATACAAGATGACTCCAAAGCAGAACATAGAGATTGTAAGGCATGTTCAAGAGCTACTTGATCAAGGGCTGATTAGAAAGAGCATTAGTCCATGTCTTGTACTAGTAGTCTTAGCAACTAAAAAGGGACATAAGTGGAGAATCTGTACTAATTCTAGGGAAATTAATAGAATCATAATTAGGTACAGATTTCCTATTCCTAGGATAGAAGACTTGATGGATTGTCTAGGTGGAGCTAGGTACTTTTAAAAAAATTGATCTTAAAAGTGGATACTATCAGATTATGATGAAAGAAGGGGATAAATGAAAGTCTACATTTAATACTACTAAGGGTCTCTATTAGTGGTTTGTAATACCATTTGGCCTTACCAATGCACCAAGTATCTTCATGAGAGTCATGAATAAGGTTTTGAAGGATTAGATAGGAGTATTTGTTTTGGCATATCTAGATGACATTCTCATCTTCAGTAAGACCAAGGATGAGCATATGAAACACCTAGAGATGGTATTTAGGAAGCTCCAAGAGGAGAAGTTGATAGTAAATTTGGAGAAAAGTGAGTTCATGAAAGAGGAGCTAGTATATTTTGGGTTTGTAGTATCCCAAGGGAGACTTAAGATGGACAAGAAAAAGGTAGAGGTTATTTTGAGTTGGCCTACACCTAGATCTGCTACTGATATTAGGAGCTTTCATGGATTGGCACAATTTTATAGGAATTTTGTAAGAAGATTTAGTGAAATATGTTCACCTATCATGGATACAATCAGAGGGGGCATGTAGACTAAATTTGTGTGGACCAAACCTACAGATTAGAGCTTTGAGAGATAGAAGAAGGAGGTAGCAACCCAACCTATCTTGGTTCTAACTAGTTTTGAGAATCCATTTGTGGTAGAGTGTGTTTACCAATAACATAGAATTTGGGGCAATTTTGAGTCAAAAGGGTAGACCTATGGCATTTTTTAGTGAAATGCTTAATGAAGACAAGAAAAGGTACTCGACATATGACCTAGATCTTTATTCACTTGTACAAGCCCTCAAGAAGTAGAGGCTCTACTTGTTTCCTAAGGAGTTTATTGTCTTCATAGATAACCATGCCTTGAGTTTTATTAACTCACAAGAGAAGCTAGGTCTGAGACACATCAAATGGATGGATTTCTTACAGTCTTGTACATTCAATATCAAGCATAAGAAGAGGAAAAAAAATAAGGTGGCAGATTTTTTGAGCAGAAGATTGCTGACAGTGCAAGAAGTCAAGATGCAGAGTATTGGCTTGGATCACTTCAAAGATCTATATGAGGAGGACACTAAATTTTCAAAGGCTTATAAGGTATGTACTAATTTTGATAATAATTTCCATATTTATTTTTTTGAATATACCCTACAGAATAGACTATTGTTCAAGGGTCAAAAGTTGTGCATGCCAAGGGGATCCATGAGGGAGAATCGCATACAAGAGAAGCATAATGGGAGAATGACTAGGAACTTTGGTTTTAATAAGACCTTGGACCTTGTGGAAAGGTTCTATTACTAGCCTAGAATATAGAGAGATGTTAGGAGGTATGTGGAGTAATGCAATATATGTTAGAAGGCAAAGGGGACTTCATCAAATACAAGGCTCTATCAACCTCTTCCTATTACTAATAGATCTTGGGAATGCATCAGTTGTTAGAAATACTTTAGAATAACTAAGAGGGGGGTGACTCAGTTATTCAGGGTCCAAATGTCCAATTAAAACTTTTTCATCAAGTAAAGTGAGTTTATTAAACTATTCATGCATCCGGGCTTAAACTTTCTTACTTAGCAAGTTACTCTAAAATCAACATGCAAAAATAACACATGAAAGATCAACACATAACATAGTGATTTATGTGGAAACCCAATTTGGGAAAAACTACCAGTAACATGCTACTCAATTCTCACTTTTTTGAAGTGATGCCCTATGAAAGCCTTGCCCTCTTAAAGGCTACAACAAACTATTAAATGTGACCTAGGTAAAGGATTTAACCACCTTGTTAGAAGTGGGCCTAGTTAGAGGACTTTAGAACATTCACTTGGAATGCCACCCTATTAAAGGATTTACAAATGGCTATTAAATTAACATAAGTTCATAGGATTTTACCCTAGATGACACAATTGTTAGAGAGTAACAACAAGGGTCTTGACCTAATACAAATCACAACTTAACTTGTAGATTTCAGATCTCTATTCATCTCTTCACAATATGCCTAGCTTTCAGTCTCTACAGCTCTGATAGCTCATTCTCCTTTCAAGCATTGTCTCCTTGAGTCTCTATGCTTGATATACTAGTGTAATCTCCTATATGGCCACTTATCAAAGCCGAGTCATTGTGCTCTATTCTTCCTTCTTAATACCTTCTCCTTGACATCCTTCAACAACTTCACATTTTGGTACTCTAGCAACTCTAACTTCTTGGCCTGTGACTCCTTAAATAGAAGTCTAGAAAATGCTTTTCCTACTCAATTCTTCCCTCCTTTAATTTTAGTTTGAATGGATTAGGTAGGATTCATTGGATCCAACCCATATCTTCTTCCTTCTAGAAACATCATGAAGAATCTTCCTAAATTTTCCTAAAAACTATTTATCTAAAATTTTGTGCCTCTAGCTCATCATCCTTATCCTCCATCTGATTCACAAAATTCAAGGTAACAAACTTGTCAACTCAGATCTGATGAATCTTTGACTTTTCAAATAATGCAATAACATCAGCACTATTGAAATTCTGGTGCTTGGTACATATTGTGTTACTCAATACCAACTACATTTTACTGATGCTTGGTACCTATGACTTTACTCTAAATCCACTAAGTTTTTTTAATGCTCGACACATGTCACTTTTCTTGGCACCTGAACATGCTTGGTTTCCACTAAGTTTTTTTGATGCTCAGCACCTATTACTTTTCTTAGCACTTGAACATGCTCAGCTCCTTCTGTATCACTTGGAAAACACTAGATTTTGCATTTGCTTGACACTAACTGAAAATCTACTTGACATGAAATAGCTTGCTTGACACTCACTAATGAACTTAGGTAACCTTTTTAGACAACCTTGTTACAACTTATTCCTCTAGTGTTTCTAAGTGTGGACAACCTCTATATCTTCAAGTATATTATCAATACATCATTTTACCATTTTCTTAACTAATCCTTGCACTTCATTACAAAATCATAACTCAACCTTTCCCTTAGGTGCTTTCATTATATTTTGTTGATTAAATCCTCTCCATCAATCAACTAAGTGATAGTACTTAGATCCTATAAGAAATTGTCATTACAGAAAATAGTAGGCTTGACATTAGTGACAAAACAATGATTGAAAATATTCTTTATCAACAATCTCCCTCTTTGCAATCAATCTTCTTCATTTTTCAACAATGATCTTTTCAATTAGATTTCCAACAATATCCCTCTTTGATATTGATGGAAAACCAAATTGATCAACCAAGTTATCAAAATGCTAACTAGGTTAAAATAGTAAATCAAATGCCAAAAAGAAAAATTTATTCAAAACTATTCATTTTATCAGCGATATAAACTAGCTTATGACTCCCTTTGAATCCTTTGCTGATAAATTATCTTCTCCCTTTTGTTCTACTATTCCTCTGATTGATTCTTGTCTGCACTATTTTCTCCCTCTGAGCCACTATTTTCTTTTTGTTTTTTTTCTGCTATTCTCCCTTTACATATCTAAACATTCTTTTTCTTTCTCTTTGTTCTTGTGTTGCTCCTGACTCCCTCCTACATTATTTCTCCTCTACATGCATTGATCATTTTCTATTATTCTAGTATTAGCTACTTCTCCCTCTATCCATTTGATCCTATAGATTTGATCAGTTCCTACTATTTCTCCCTCTTTGACAAAAATGCCAAAGGTAGAGTATCTCAACATCTTAACATGCTAGTGTAGCATTTGGAGGTATTCTAGCTTCTCCCTTTGTCACCTTGCTTGTGACTTGTTTGGAATTTCAGCACATTGATTACTTCAGGCATGATCCTAAAGTAAATATGCTCTACATCAATTTTTAGTATGCCAAAAATCAACTCATTTGATGTAGGATAGTCTTTATTTTTGTTCAAACAACCTTGGATAGGGCTATAACCCCTAGTTTACCTCTAAGATACTCAAATGCATCTTTAGGTAGTGCTTTTGTGAAGATGTCAGCAATCTGTTCCTTTCAGATAAAATATTCCATCCTTGCTTATCTTCTGTCATGCCCAAACTACGAGGGCAAAAACACACAATTTTTTTTTTGAATTTATTATAATTAGAGTGCTCAAAGTTTAAATCAGATTCTTGCAAGAGAAGTAAAGATTCACTACAATTCATCTTAAGTTTTAAACTCTAGTGGAGGAATACATCGTTAAGATTGATATCAATCATAAGATACGTTATTTTATTAGCTTACAATAATATGAAACAACTATTTAAATGATAATGTAAGTGTATTTGCGATTTAGATTAATTGAAAGGTATCTAAATCAAAAACAACTATAAATCTCTTTGACAATTATTGATTAATAATCTAACCGATATTGTAAAGTCACTTTAAAAAAAAAACAATTAACTAAAATTTAAAACTGAATATATATATCTAAAATTTATTAACTTTAAACATTTCGACAATTAGTTTAGAAAGGAGACATATTTAGTAGAGAACTAAAGTTGCATAAGTTAAATGATGATAGAACCTATAATATAATATAAATTTAACATGATACTTAAATTATAACCAAAATTAAACTTATCTTCTTCTTTTTTAAATTCTAATAAAATCAATATTCTAAAACCATTTCGAATAACACCAAATTAAAACTATAATAGCTACTAACTATATTAAAATATATATCTATTTTAAAATTACTAACTAATTAAAATTTAAACTATATTACATTAATATAAAATTTAAAACAATAAACTTACATAAATGTATTACATACCCAAATTTTACTACTAATCCATTTATTACATTAACTAACTAGATTCTAAAACACAAAAAAAAAACATTCTTAAACAAAGTTATCTAAAACTTAAACTAACTAACATATACTAATCTATTCTAACCTATGCTAACTTACATCCAAAAAAAGATTAACAATAAGCAACACAATAATAACATAAACCTAAATTCTAACATATTAAAACTAATTTAATCTTAAAATTTAAAATTAACTAACAAAATCTAAAACCTAAACTAACCTAACTATCCTATCTCTCCCCCTACATCCCTAAGCCCCACATACTACCTGGAAAGCACTTCCCAAGCAACAGATGCGCTTCCCAAGCGTTGTTCTTTGGACAGTGCTCTGCCCCATGCAATCCCCAAGCGTAGACAATCCTTGGGATTAAAACCAGCGGCCAAGGAAGTAAGGAAAATGGAGAGAAAGCAATTAATTTTCTTACCAAAACTTTGCAAAAAGGTAACCCCATAAAAAAAGGGTTTTTCCCTCCAAGCTAAGCGCTCAACCTGGTGAGGGAGGTGGGGATGGGATAGGGTGACAGGATGATGTCACCCTCCCATCTAGTCAATATAACTTGCCAATAACTTTTCAAAGAAAACTATTTAAAATATTATTTCAAATCTGATGTCCACCAAGAGTGATGAAATGCATTGAAGAAAAAAAGTTTTATGGTTGATGATTGACAACAAGCAAGAATTGAATTATTATTTTTTTTAAATTCCAAAAATAATTGGTTAATATCCTTTTTATATGAATTTATATATTAGATTTCACTTGCAAGTCAAAGGAGTAAAACATAGAATATTCTCTGTGGCAAAAGAGAGAATTAAATTTTTCTTCTTACATTTTCCAGAGAGGGTTTTTAGGCCTGGGGGTGCACATTTAATTTGGAAGTCAAAATTTTGACTAAGTATAGTCATAATTTATATATTTTCTTGTTAAACTTGGAATCAATATAATCTTATTGATGACAATGGTTTCTTAAGTATACTAACAAGGATGAGAAAAGGTATTATTTTCTCCCTGTCTCCTATAACTTATGTTTTGATTATCATAACACATCCAGGTTTATGATCTATCTTGTTGAATTTAAGGAATTACATAATCTCTTATTCAAATTTATTTGTGCATAAGGAAATTTAATAAGGAAGAGATAATTGAGTTCTCAAAGTAGGAATTCTAATTCACCTAAATTCTTATACATCAACTTGGAAGTTTCATCATATCAAAATAATTCTTCATTAACAAATTAAAAACTTGAAATATCACAATTCAAGACATTATCTATGATTCTATTCTCCCATCTATATATGCAAATTCATTTATTTTATTTATTTTTAAATCACATGAGAACCATGCAAGGAGATTCCCAAAGTCTTTTCCTTTATCTATTATTCATCCTATTTTGATGAGCATTCATACAACTGAACATTATGATCAAATATTATGAGAAGCAAATACACTCAACCATTATTTTATTGGCTAACCTAATTCAAAGGCTCAACCGGGAAAGAATCAGAAAGAAAACTCGGCTTCCTTGCCATTTACAATAAGGTTTAAAATACAATTTACTATAGGATCTCAATCCCAATTTTCAAAAATTTTATCAAATTTTCCTCATGATCATAATCAAGGAGTTTGTAATGTTTTCTGAATCTCATTTCAAGAACCATGGAGGAAACCAAGATCTGATCGGATGCCAACCAAGTAGAACCAAAAGAACATCAAGCATGCATAATCATACATGGTTTACACAATAGGATTCACAATGAATCAAGACTAGGGAAAGGTGGATTCTTCCAATAGGAGAAGTCAAGCACAACACCCATTCAGATGCCCAATCAGGGCTAATAACCAAGAACTTCCGTTCTTCCATTTAAATTTGCCATACTCATACTAGGTTTGTGCTGACGGGTAGGGGCCCATAACACCCTACCCTTTATCCATCTTCTCATCCTGCGAAGAGACTCTACACAGGTTGGAGTCCAACTAAATAGACCTTTCCCAAAATTGGTCACTTCTACCCTCTCCAAGGGTGAGTAATACCAAAACACCCATGTAAGGAAAACTCAAAATTGCAAACATAAACAAGAAAGAAAAACAACCAATGACATGGTTTTCAAATCTTCCCACATACCCACAACCATACAACAGTGAAACAAAAACAAGGTAACATGAACATGAAACCAAACATAAAATCTAAATAAGGGAGATGAGAATTTCCTACCTTCACAAAGAGGTAATGGCAATGAAACAAGTTTGAGTAGAGTATCCCTTTCCTTCCTTCAAGCTTCAAGAAATCTTCTCTAAATGTAGAGATTGGGTAACAACCAACTAATCCAAGGAAGGCCTCTAAATAAGCCTCCAACTCAACCACCCAAAAGGAGCAATAACTATTTCCACCCACTAGCAACTCTAGAAACTCCTAACTCAACCTACACTATGGTTAAACCCTAAGTGGAGATGAGGTGAGGTCACTCAAGATAACCATGGTCAATTTTCGCACAAAGGCAAAAAGGGACTTTTTGGGTGACCTCAAAAGTCAAAAAAAGGGGCTTAGGGGTTGGAAAAGACCCCTAACCCATACCCATACCCTTTGGTTAGAATAATAACAAGTTTTAAAGCCTAGGAAAGAGGTTTAGAGTCAAATAAAATCTAGGAATAAAATAGGTCCAACTTACTACTTTAACTTGCAAATAAGCACTAATCTAGATTAAGGGATGACTAACCTTGATTAAGAACCTAATAGAAAATTGACACTAACTTGAACCAACTTGAGTCCAAAGGTTAAACAATCAACCCTAAATCGCACACCGAAGCACATAAACATTTTACGAGTGTTAAGGGACACTGAAAGAACATAATTACGAACATTAACATTCACTGAACAAGGAAGATGCATACATACATCTCACAATACAAAAATGTGAATTACGAACAACAAGGTTTTCAAATTTAGCACATAGAGATCATTTTTGTTCCTCTGTAGGGTTTCTCAGCTAAAATATCTGCACACTCATTGCACACATCAGTAGTCCCATAAAATCACATGTACATAAATGTATACGTATTCAGAAATTCTCATAAATTAAAACATACATCAATAAGGGTTTCTTTATCCTACTTAATTCTTAACCATTTAAAATATCTTAAATCAAAGTCTCGATCCTACCTTTACTGATTTCATCAACATACATATACATGAAACATTAAATGAAAATCATCAAATATATATGAAAATAACATCACACAACATGAAATAATAAAATATGTTCTAAGCATCAGATACTGTCTCGACATCTCGAGTCATGAATAACAAAATAAGGGTAATGTATCACTATGCTATGATGGGTCGAGGCGAGGCCTCACATCCTCCCCCACTAGTCATGAACTTCCTCCTGGAGTTCATAAAAAAGGTACGGGTACTAAGATCGCATTTGCGTTGCATCCTCCCATGAAGCCGTGACCTCATCATAACAATCGCATTGGACCCTAACTTGGTCTAGCTCTCGGCCTCGAAGTGCTAGGGTCCGTCGGGAAATAATGTAGATAGGCTCCAGTGCTAGCTGTCCGTCTAACTCCACCTGTAAAGCATCCCAATCTATAATATGAGACTCATCATAAATGTATCCTCTAAGTACTGAAATATGAAACACATCATGGATGCGTGATAGGCTAGGTGGCAAAGCTAAATGGTATGCATCGGTCCTATCCTCTCAAGGACCTTGAACGGCCCAAAAAATTGGGGTGCCAACTTAGAGCCCTTTCCAAATTGAATCAGACTCTTGTGTGGTCATACCCTCAAGAACACTCTATCACCAACCTGATACTCTCGATCTGTCCTCTTCGCATCTGCATACTTCTTCTGCCTATCCTGTGCCTCTCTCAGGCGCTGTCTAATCAAGATCACCTGCTGCTCCATCTCCTTTACTAACTAGGGACCAATAGATACTCGATCCTCGATCCTATCCCAACTCAAGGGTGTCCTGCATGGTCTCCTATACAAAGCCTCATATGGCGGCATACCTATGGAAGAATGATGCCCATTATTATAGGAAAACTCGACAAGGTGAAGGTATTCCTCCCATTTGACCTGATGATCCATCACGTACATACGTAGCATGTCCTCCAAAACTTGATTCACTCGCTCGGTCTAGCCATCTGTCTAAGGATGGTACACTGTACTAAAATTGAGCCTAGTGCCCAAAGCTGACTGCAACTCTCTCCAAAATGAAGAAGTGAACAAAGAGTCTCTGTCAGATATGATCTTACAGGGAACACCATGAAGTCTAACAATGTCCCACAAGAACACCTGAGCTATGTCTTGTGTTGTGAATGTACTATGCACAGGTGAGAAATGGGAAACCTTGGTCAATGTGTCAACTATCACCAAAATGGCATCATGGCGACGAGATGACATAGGAAGACCAACAGTAAAATCCATAGATATAGTATCCCATTTCCACACTGCAATCTCATGCGGCTGGAGAAGCCCGCTAGGATGACGGTGCTCCGCCTTCACCCTCTGGCACTTGAGGCATCTCGCAACTATGCTAGCAATCTGCACTCTCATGCTTGGCCAATGATACAACTGCCTCAAATCTGCATGTAACTTCTTAACACCAGGGTGCACTACATAAGGTGCTCTGTGAGCCTCAAGTATAATGAGCTCACGCAAACCCCCTATGGAAGGTACATACATACGTCTCCTATGCCGCAAAAGTCCATCGGACTCCAAAGAATACTCTGCAAACTTCCCTTCCAAGGGTCTCTAAGAATGTACTAACTGACTTACTTCTGCATAAAGCTCATCAGCTGGTAAGTGCTGCAAGATTGACTCTCTCAAGTCAGTGCAAGTAGTCACAAATGAAAGTTCACGGCGCCTTTTGCTTAAGGCATCTGCAACCACATTCTCCTTTTTGTTGATGTAATGAACATCAAAATCATACTCACACAAGAACTCCATCCACCTTCTTTGCTGAGCATTAAGGTTTGGTTGAGAAAATATGTACTACAAGCTCTAGTGATCGGAATGAAGCTCGAATCTATGACCCAGAAGGAAATGTCACCATCTCACCAAGGCATGAACCACTGTCGCTAGTTCTAGGTCATGAGTAGGATAATTGAGTTCATGAGTCTTCAACTTCCTAGACTCAAAGGAAATAGGTCGTCCTTCCTGCATAAGAACTGCTCCTAAACCATCTAAAGATGCATCGGTGCACACCACAAAATCTGCAACAGGATCTGGTACTGCAAGAATTGGTGCACTCGTGAGGGCTCTCTTGAGCTCTTCAAAAGCTCTACCACACTTCTTTGTCCACTTGTACTTCTTCCCCTTTCTCTAAAGAGAAGTGATGGGGTGTGCCAATCTAGAGAATCCTGAAATGAAGCATTAGTAATAACCTACTAGCCCCATAAAGCTCCTCACTTTCATAACATTGGTGGGTGCTGGCCAATCCATGATAGCCCTGATCTTTGATGGGTCTACTGAGACACCATCACCTAATATGACATGACCGAAATAATGTATCTCAGGTTTGAAGAATGCACACTTTGACAAGTTGCCAAACAACTAATTCTCTCTCAGCCTCTGCAATACCTGTCTCAGGTGCTCTTCATGCTCTCTCTCATCATGAGAATAAATCATAATGTCATCAAGAAACACAACCACAAACTTATCCAAAAAGGTACAAAATACTCCATTCATAAGGCTCATGAATACAGCTAGAGCATTCGTAAGGCTAAAAGGTACCACGGTGAACTCGTAATGGCCATACCTAGTACGAAAAGCTATCTTGGGAATATCACTATCCACAATCCTCAACTGATGGTAACCTGACTTTAGGTCAATCTTTGAAAATACTCAGGCACCCTGCAACTGATCAAAGAGATCATTGATTCTGGGAAGAGGATATCAGTTCTTGATGGTCACTTTGTTCAACTGTCAATAATCAATACACAACCTAAGTGATCCATCCTTCTTCTTGACAAAGATCACCGGTGCACCCCAAGGTGACACACTAGATTGAATATGCCCCTTCTCCAAGAGTTCCTCCAGCTGAGCCTTTAGCTCACTAAGCTCATGAGTAGTCATCCTATATGGTGCTCTCAAAATTGGCTCAGCTCCTGGCACTAGGTCTATGTGAAAATCCACTGCTCGCGGTGGAGGCATACTAGGAAGCTCTAAAGGAAACACATCTGCAAACTCCTGAAGGATTGGAAAATCCTCAAGGGATGGCTCCCTTTTAGAATCTTCCTCTCGGTCACTAATAGTGATAGCAAACAACTGACAACCCTTTCGCATGCACCATCTAAGCTACATAGCAGAAATCATACGAAGGGACACTGGCCTCTGCACTCTAAAAATCTCCCTAGAGATACCATCGTCATCCACACATTCCACCCTCTTCTGTTGACAATCCATCTTGGTGCTGTGGGCATAAAGCCAATCCATGCCAAGGACAACATCATAAGAACCTAGAGGGGTAATGCGTAGATCAGTCCTAGTGGACATGTCTCCAATCTGCATCTGACAACTCCGCACCATGGAACTAACTGACACTCTGGCTCCTGAGGCTAACTCTACCTCCCAACTAACATCCTGTCTAACTGCCACTAGCCCACAATGCTCCACCACAAATGGAGATATAAAAGAGTCAGTAGCCCTGAAATCAAATAAAACTGCAACCATATGGCCATGTATAATACCTATAGCCTCAATAACTATGGCCTGATGCTCAGCCTAGTGGTTGTCAACCACTGCAAAAACTCTATGGGATCTACCCATGTCACCAACTATCGGCTCTAAAAAAATCCTGCTCTGGCCACTGGATGCCTGTCCCTGCGAACACTCCCTAGCTATATGACCCATGCCACCACAAGTGTAGCATGGTCTACGAGTATAAGATCATGCACCCTGTGACCCAGACTGTTGTGGGCCTCCTAACCTGCTAGATCCGTTGAATCCTTCCCTAGAAGACTGTTGAGTCTTCACTGACTATGACTGTGGGGCTTGTACTTTCTGATCCTGCCTAAGACCCTGTGACTGCCACTGCTTGGGCTTAGAGCCCTGATAACCCTGAGAAGGTTTTTGTTGCTGCTGCTGGGGTTTTGGCTGCTGAGACTATTGGCCCCTAGAGGACCCTGCTGTATAGTTTTGATTCCTTTTCCAAGGAGGTTTCTGCTGGGAGGAGTTTCGGTTCTAAGACCGATCCCGTGACTCCTGCCTACCTTGAGTATCCTCAACAACTAGTGCTATCTCCACTACCTGTCTGAAGGTGGTAGGGAAGGCCATCCTAACTGGTCCCTGAAGAGAGAAATTCAGACCCATGATAAAGCGATGCACTTGTAGTTTCTCATCCTTCATGTATTCCACATAGGGAAGGAGCTCGAGAAACCTACTCTCGTACTGAGCCACTGTAAGGCCTCTCTAATAAAGAGAATGGAACTCATCTATCTGTTTCTATCGAAAATGCTTTGACAAGTACCTCTCGCAAAATCTTTCTAGGAAATATTCCCATGTGAGGATGTCCATCCTCACTCCACCAATAATCTCCTCCTGATGCCACTAATTGGAGGCATCCCCTCTCAACTGATGAACTGCTAGGCATGTTTTTAGATTACTCCCATAAGGGCATAACCCAAAGCACCGCTGTAAGCTCTGCAACCATGCCTCTGCTACTGAACCCTCAGTGGTACCGGTGAACAATGGTGGTCCGAGTTGAATCAATTCCCTGATGTCATCTCCTACATGTCTAGGAGGTCTGTCAAAAGGGGGTCCTCTCTGGTGTATGGACTCTTCCTCGTGTTCACCCTGACCCTCTATTTGTCTTGGTGGGGGACTCCTAGTCCTCTCTCTAACTCTGGGCCCACCTCCTCCAGGTCCCTCTGCTTCCACTACTGGAATCTGCTGAACTGGCTGAACTACAGGTACCACTCTCTGCTGAACTACACTGATCAAAGTCTGAAGTGCATCTATAATGTCCTAGTTCAGGTTTGGTGGTGGTGGAGGTGGAGGTGGTGGTGGAGGTGGTGGTGGTCCATCCTCGTGTCCCGCTCTACCACCCCTAGTCTTACGACCTCTGCCTCACCGGTTACGAGTAGCAGGCGGCATCTACACAATTAAAAGTTTGAGTTAAGTTTAGGAAGAACCATGGTTTAAGGTTCCTAGTATTGAAACTAGGCTCTAATACCAAAATGTCATGCCCAAACTACGAGGGCAAAAATACACAATTTTTTTTTTTAATTTATTATAATTAGAGTGCTCAAAGTTTAAATTAGATTCTTGCAAGAGAAGTAAAGGCTCACTAGAATTCATCTTAAGTTTTAAACTCTAGTGGAGGAATACATCATTAAGATCGATATCGATCATAAGATACGTTATTTTATTAGCTTACAATAATATGAAACAACTATTTAAATGATAATGTAAGTGTATTTGCGATTTAGATTAATTGAAAGGTATCTAAATCAAAAACAACTATAAATCTCTTTGACAATTATTGATTAACAATCTGACCAATATTGTAAAGTCACTTTTAAAAAAAATGATTAACTAAATTTTAAAACTGAATATATATATATATATATATATATATATATATATATATATATATATATATATCTAAAATTTATTAACTTTAAACATTTTGACAATTAGTTTAGAAAGGAGACATATTTAGTAGAGAACTAAAGTTGCATAAGTTAAATGATGATAGAACCTATAATATAATATAAATTTAACATGATACTTAAATTATAACCAAAATTAAACTTATCTTTTTTTTTTTTTTTAATTCTAATAAATCACCATTCTAAAACCATTTCGAATAATGCAAAATTAAAACTATAATAGCTGCTAACTATATTAAAATATATATCTATTTTAAAATTACTAAATAATTAAAATTTAAACTATATTACATTAATATAAAATTTAAAACAATAAACTTACATAAATGTATTACATACCCAAATTTTACTACTAATCCATTTATTACATTAACTAACTAGATTCTAAAACACAAAAAAAAAACATTCTTAAACAAAGTTATCTAAAACTTAAACTAACTAACATATACTAA
This sequence comes from Cupressus sempervirens, assembly GCA_028749045.1. NCBI lineage: Eukaryota > Viridiplantae > Streptophyta > Pinopsida > Cupressales > Cupressaceae > Cupressus > Cupressus sempervirens. The sequence continues at coordinate 794,066,787 of CM053786.1, read as the reverse complement.
TCTATTCTAACCTATGCTAACTTACATCAAAAAAAAGATTAACAATAAACAACACAATAATAACATAAACCTAAATTCTAACATATTAAAACTAATTTAATCTTAAAATTTAAAATTAACTAACAGAATCTAAAACCTAAACTAACCTAACTATCCTATCTCTCCCCCTACATCCCTAAGCCCCACATACTACCTGGCAAGCACTTCCCAAGGAATAGATGCGCTTCCCAAGCGTTGTTCTTGGGATAGCGCTCTGCCCCATGCAATCCCCAAGCGCAGACAATCCTTGGGATTAAAACCAGTGGCCAAGGAAGTAAGGCAAATGGAGAGAAAGCAATTAATTTGCTTACCAAAACTTTTCAAAAAGGTAACCCCATAAAAAAAAGGTTTTTCCCTCCAAGCTGAGCGCTCAACCTGGTGAGGGAGGTGGGGATGGGACAGGGTGACAGGATGACATCACCCTCCCATCTAGTCAATATGACTTGCCAATAACTTTTCAAAGAAAACTATTTAAAATATTATTTCAAATCTAATGTCCACCAAGAGTGATGAAATGCATTGAAGACAAAAAGTTTTATGGTTGATGATTGACAACAAGCAAGAATTGAATTATATATTTTTTTTAAATTCCAAAAATAATTGGTTAATATCCTTTTTATATGAATTTATATATTAGATTTCACTTGCAAGTCAAAGGAGTAAAACATAGAATATTCTCTGTGGCAAAAGAGGGAATTAAATTTTTCTTCATACATTTTCCAGAGAGGGTTTTTAGGCCTGGGGGTGCACATTTAATTTGGAATTCAAAAATTTGACTAAGTATAGTCATAATTTATATATTTTCTTGTTAAACTTGGAATCAATATAATCTTATTGATGACAATGGTTTCTTAAGTATACTAACAAGGATGAGAAAAGGTATTATTTTCTCCCTGTCTCCTATAACTTATGTTTTGATTATCATAACACATCCAGGTTTATGATCTATCTTTTTGAATTTAAGGAATTACATAACCTCTTATTCAAATTGATTTGTGAATAAGGAAATTTAATAAGGAAGAGATAATTGAGTTCTCAAAGTAGGAATTCTAATTCACTTAAATTCTTATACATCAACTTGGAAGTTTCATCATATCAAAATAATTCTTCATTAACAAATTAAAAACTTGAAATATCACAATTCAAGACATTATCTATGATTCTGTTCTCCCATCTATATATGCAATTTTTTTTAAATTTTTTTTTTAAAATCACATGAGAACCATGCAAGGAGATTCCCAAAGTCTTTTCCTTTATCTATTATTCATCCTATTTTGATGAGCATTCATACGACTAAACATTATGATCAAATATTATGAGAAGAAAATACACTCAACCATTATTTTATTGGCTAACCTGATTCAAAGGCTCAGCTGGGAAAGAATTAGGAAGAAAACTCGGCTTCGTTGCCATTTACAATAAGGTTTAAAATACAATTTACTATAGGATCTCAATCCCAATTTTCAACAATTTTATCAAATTTTCCTCATGATCATAATCAAGGAGTTTGTAATATTTTCTGAATCTCATTTCAAGAACCATGGAGGAAACCAAGATCTGATCGGGTGACAACCAAGTAGAACCAAAAGAACATCAAGCATGCATAATCATACATGGTTTACACAATAGGATTCACAATGAATCAAGACTAGGGAAAGGTGGATTCTTCCAACAGGAGAAGTCAAGCACAACACTCATTCAGATGCCCAATCAGGGCTAATAACCAAGAACTTCCATTCTTCCATTTAAACTTGCCATACTCATACCAGGTTTGTGCTGACGGGTAGGGGCCCATAGCACCCTACCCTTTATCCCTCTTCTCATCCTAAGAAGAGACTCTACACAAGTTGGAGTCCAACTAAACAGACCTTTCCCAAAATTGGTCACTTCTGCCCTCTCCAAGGGTGAGTAATACCAAAACACCCATGTAAGGAAAACTCAATATTGCAAACATAAACAAGAAAGAAAAACAACCAAAATGACATGGTTTTCAAATCTTCCCACATACCCACAACCATACAATAGTGAAACAACAACAAGGTAACATGAACATGAAACCAAACATAAAATCTGAATAAGGGAGATGAGAATTTCCTACCTTCACAAAGAGGTAATGGAAATGAAACAAGTTTGAGTAGAGTATCCCTTTCTTTCCTTCAAGCTTCAAGAAATCTTCTCTAAATGTAGAGATTGGGTAACAACCAACTAATCCAAGGAAGGCCTCTAAATAAGCCTCCAACTCAACCACCCAAAAGGAGCAATAACTATTTCCACCCACTAGCAACTCTAGAAACTCCTAACTCAACCTACACTATGGTTAAACCCTAAGTGGAGATGAGGTGAGGTCACTCAAGATAACCATGGTCAATTTTCGCACAAAGGCAAAAAGGGACTTTTTGGGTGACCTCAAAAGTCAAAAAAAGGGGCTTAGGGGTTGGAAAAGACCCCTAACCCATACCCATACCCTTTGGTTAGAATAATAACAAGTTTTAAAGCCTAGGAAAGAGGTTTAGAGTCAAATAAAATCTAGGAATAAAATAGGTCCAACTTACTACTTTAACTTGCAAATAAGCACTAATCTAGATTAAGGGATGACTAACCTTGATTAAGAACCTAATAGAAAATTGACACTAACTTGAACCAACTTGAGTCCAAATGTTAAACAATTAACCCTAAATCGCACACCGAAGCACATAAACATTTTATGAGTGTCAAGCGACACTGAAAGAACATAATTATGAACATTAACATTCACTGAACAAGGAAGATGCATACATACATCTCACAATACAAAAATGTGAATTACGAACAACAAGGTTTTCAAATTTAGCACATAGAGATCAGTTTTGTTCCTCTGTAGGGTTTCTCAGCTAAAATATCTGCACACTCATTGCACACATCAGTAGTTCTGTATAATCACATGTACATAAATGTATATGTATTCAAAAATTCTCATAAATTAAAACATACATCAATAAGGGTTTCTTTATCCTACTTAATTCTTAACCATTTAAAATATCTTAAATCAAAGTCTCGATCCTACCTTTACTGATTTCATCAACATACATATACATGAAACATTAAATGAAAATCATCAAATATATCTGAAAATAACATCACACAACATGAAATAATAAAATATGTTCTAAGCATCAGATACTATATCGACATCTCGATTCGTGAATAACACAATAAGGGTAATGTATCACTATGCTACGATGGGTCAGGGCGAGGCCTGACATCTTCCACCAATTCTCTTACATAATGATACTTAATTGCAATATGCTTTGTTTTGGCATGCATCACATGATTCTTTGATATGTTGATGGCACTTGTGTTATCAGAATAGAGTATCACAGGCTCAGTTACCTCTTCTATCATACCTTGCAACAGATGTTCGATTCAAATAATATTGGTGCAATTGATAGAAGTAGCAACATATTTAGCTTTTGCCATGGATTGTAAGGTACAACTTTTCTTTTTGTTGGTCCAAGTAACCAATATTTTGCCTAAGAAAAGTGCTCCTCCACTAGTGCTCTTTTTGTCATCAATATTGCTTGCCCAATCTACATCAGCATAAGCTTTCAATTCAAACTTTTCACTCCTCTTGTAATACAAGCCAAAGTCGTATATTCCTTTTAATTACCTCAATATTCTTTTTACTACCATCAGATGATTTTCTCTTGGGTTAGCAGAAAATCTTGCCACTATTCCAATAGCTAATGCAATTTCTGGTCTAGTATGCACAACATACGACAATTTTCCAATCATTGATCTATACATTGCCTAATTTACTTCAGTTGATTCATCATTTTTGGATAACTTATGTCCTATTACCATTGGTGTACTAACTAGTTTATAGTCTTCTAATCCAAATTTCTTGAGTATCCCCTTGATATATTTTGATATGGTCACAAATATGCCATGCTTCAATTGATGTACTTGCAATCCAACAAAGAATTTGATTACTTCAAACATTGACATCTCAAACTCATGTTTCATTTGGTCAGAAAAATCTTTGCATATGGCATCTTTTCCTCCAAATATTATGTCATCAACAAAGATTTCAAATATCAAAATGTCTTTACCTTTTTTTGCCTTGATATACAAGTTGTTGTTGTCATTTTTTTTCTCAATTACTATCTTCATAAGGTATTTATATAGTCTCTCATGCCATGATCTAGGTGCTTTCTTCAAACCATAGAGTGCTTTATGCAGTTTGCAAACCATATCCTTACTATTTTCATCAACAAATCCCTCTGGTTGTTCTATGTATACTTCTTCTTCTAGTATACCATTTAGAAAAGTAGACTTTACATCCATCTAGTAGACTTTAAAACCTTTATAAGTAGTATATGCAAGTAGTGTTATCACTCCTTCCATTCTCTCAATAGGGGAAAATGTTTTCCCATAGTCCAATCCTTCTTCTTGTGCATAGCCCTTGCAAACTAGTCTAGCTTTATTTCTTATGATCTCACCATTCTCATCAAGCTTGTTTATAAAGACCCATTTGGTACCAATTACATTCTTATCAGCTAGTCTAGGAACTCAAGTCTAGGTTTTTTTCTTCTCAATCCGATCTATCTCTTCTTTCATAGCTTTATGAAAATTATCATCTTGCATTGCATCTTTCACTATTTTGGGCTTAGTCTTGCTTAGCAAACATGATTCACTCCTTAGTATGTTCCTTTTCATTGTTCTTGCTTCCTTATCACCAATGATTTTTTCTACAGGATGATGTCTTCTCACATACTTGAATAGTCTTGGTTCTTTCCTTCTTTCCATGTTTGACCCCTCAATTTTAGAGCCACCGTGCACATCACTTTCAAGTATTTTATAATTTCTTCCATGTGTATTGATTTCAAAATCAAAATGTGCATTATCTTCATTCTACAACTTAGCTTCTGAATGTAGCTCATCATTCATTGGTTGTAACTCAGCTGATACTGAAACTTCTTGTTGATTCCCAACTTGATTGGAAGCTTCATCTTCAGTAGGAATTCCTTCATAGAAGTATACAAAAGATCTATAATCTTCTAATTTCTTAGATTCATCAACTTAGACTTCTGCATGCTCATCAAAATTTACATTTGCACTTTCCACAATCTTTTTAGTGTTAGTATTCAAACACTTATATGCTTTGCTTCTAGTGGAGTATCCAAGGAATATGCCTTCATCACCCTTTGCATCAAACTTTCCATTTCTAGTATCTTTAATAATGTAACATTTGCAACCAAATACTTTGAAATGTTTTACATTAGGTGAGTGACCATACCATAATTCAAAAGGTGTTGCATTTTTACCTTTCTTGACTTGTACTCAATTCAGAGTGTAGATAGCAGTACTTACAGCTTCTCTCCAATACTTCAGAGCAACATTTTTCTCCATCATCAATGTTTTGGCACAATCTATTACTGATCTATTCCTTCTTTTTGCAATGCCATTTTTTAGGGGAGTTCTAGGTGCTAATGTTTGTCTCTTGATTCCTTTATCATTGCAAAATATCTCAAATTCTTTAGATGTAAACTCTCCTCCTCTGTCTGATCTCAAGCACTTTTAAAGACTTTTTCATATTTGCTTCTCAACCCTAGCCATATACCACTTAAACATTTGAAATGCATCAAATTTTTTCTTTAAGAACATGGCAATCATCATCCTAGAGTAGTAATCTAGACAAACAACAATATGTATCTGTCTCCTTGGTAGCTTCGCACTTCTATTGGGCCACATAAGTTTGTATGGACTAGCTCTAATACTTCTTTGGAAGTGTAGGTTTTGGTTTCAAAACTTGACTTGGTCATCTTTCCTAGTTGACATTATTTGCACATTGTATTTCTAGGCTTCTTTAGCTTAGGAAAACCTCTAACTTTCTTCTTTTTGTTGATGCTAATCAAATTATCAAAGTTAACATGACACAACCTTTTATGCCAGAGCCAAACATCATCAAGTTTTACAATCAGACAAGTTGTATCTTCCATATCTAGATAAAATAGATTACTCCTACTTTGTTCACCTTTTCCTATCAGATTTCCATCAGTGTCATAGATTTTGGCAGATTTATTTTCAAATTCCACTTTTTAGCCTATATTGCCTAGTTGTGACACACTCAACAAATTGTAGTTCAATCCTTCAACATAGTAAGCATTGTCACATGAAATTTCTTTGTAAGTTTAATAGAACCTTTTCCTTTGATTTGACATGGAGCATCATTCCCAGATCTAACACTATTTCCATCATACTAAATAAAGTTAATAAACTTATTTTTGTCTCCTATCATGTGATGTGAGCATCCACTATCTATGATCCATTTTTCATTCTTGTTCACACAAGTTACCAATAATGTTGCTTCATCTTCATCTAATTCATCCTTCATAGCTACATAGACTACCTCATCATCATTTTCATCAGAATCTACTTCCTCAACAATGTAGCTTTTTTTGCCTTTCTCTTTGTAATCTCTGCCATCATCTTGTCTTCTATTCTTGTTCTTGTTGCCTTCTTTGTAGTTCTTCTTTTGTGTGCATCTTATAGCAATATGTCCTACTTGATTACAATTAAAACAAATTATAGGAAGCTTATCTTTGCCTCTGTGAAATCTTATTGCCAGTAGTGCTTCTAATTGTTCCACATCTTCTTCATCTATACTGCTATCATTGGATGCATGTTTTGTCTTTTTATTCTTCTTCTTTGATTTCACCTCCTCAATATCTATCAATGTCAGCTTTTCCTTGAAGCAAATTCAAGGTTCTTAGGTCTATAGTTATTAAAATTGGACAACTCAAAGGCAGTGAGTCTTCCTACTGTTCCTTCAAAAGTTACTTGCACTAGTACAAAAACAACAATATATTACTAAATAAACTACTAAAAATTGTAGATATATGACTAATTTTGATCATGTGACCAATGGTAGTTTATTGCCAGACATTTATCTCCCAACCAAAATTTATGACTAAACTATGTTAATCATTGATAAGGTCATTGATTTAGTCATTTATTGTTGTTACTTGGTAGTTTACATGGTAGTTTATTTGGTAATTTTAGTAGTTTATTTGGTAGTATATTTGGTAGTTTTTTAGGTAGTTGATTTGGTAGTTTTTTGGATAGTATATATGGTAGTTTTTTTGGTAGTATATATGGTAGTATAATTGGTAATATATTTGGCAGTTTATTTAATCATTAATTTAATAATATTAGGGCACAATGGAATTGAACCACCATCCTCCTACTTATAAAGTAGGTGCTCTTCCATTGAGCTAGTACCCTTTAAAGAATAATGCAAAAAATTGACAAAGTTGTCTTCCCAACATTAGATCTACTATGATCATGGTCACTGCAACATGATATACTCTTCTCAAAGGACATAAATTTTAGTTATAATGAAAAACAATAATCTAAGTCTTTATCAATAACAATTCAACAATTTTAAACTCTTTTGTTCAAGAATTTTAAAATTGTATTTCATGTCAATTACACTTCTCTAAATTATTATAGTGATACTCTTATAAAATATAATTTGGAGCACTTTAGCCAGACACAAGTATTGTTTCTTGTGCTAACTTCTCAAAAAAAAAATGATTATGCAATTTATGTCAAGAAAATATACCTTTGCATTAAATAAAAACATCAAACTCATTAAAAAATCACATCTATTAAAAACTATGAAACATAATCAATTGAAATATTCACTTTTTAACATATGGAGGTGTCAAAGGATCAAATATTTAATCTTCCTTATGCTTAGGTGGGTGTTAAAAGTGTTCATTACACCTCATGTTGACATTTGTTGAACCTTAGTCTACAAACAACATAAAAATAGGAATTTGAGAAAAATAAGGCACGTGAAAAGAAAGTTTTTGTCAATGATCTATAATTAACTTATTCCTAGTAATAGGGAAAGTGGTCCCAATTCATAATTGTAACAAAAAACTAAGTAACATGTTTATGATAAATTGCTTAAAAAAACCTATAACAAAATGAAACAAGAGCACCAATGGAAAAAATAAATAAGGACAACAATATATTTTTCCAAGCACAATAATATATCTATAAGCAACATTTTCCATTTTATAATATGAAATCAGATCCTTTCTCATGATTTTATATACTACTTTGTGGCCAAAGTAATATCATGTAACCAAAATATTAATCTAAATTAATGTTTACAAAAAATTCAAATATTTAGACGAGCTAAAGGCAAAAAACTAGATGTAAAGATTTCAAATAGCTTTTAATTTTTTATTTGTATTGAACGAGAAATAGTATGACATTTTACTAATGATTTGAACACTACTATAATTTTTGCATGTTTATTATAATTATTATGTTTAAATAATTTAAATTCTACCACTAATTTGATCTAATATTAATCTATATCTAGTCTAAAAACAATAGGTTTTTAATAATTTTATTGAGTTTTCTGTAGATTTTTGTTTTACAAACTTATTGATTTAGTAGACAAGATTTAGGATTCACAAATATATTAATTAATAATTACATCATTAATTTTAAAAAAATCTATTGTTACATATAATAAATATTAAAATTAATATTACTTATATGATCAAATATAAGTAGATCACTGAATTTAATAAATTTATATATATAGCACATATAGAGTTTAAGTATAAATGTAATATAAATAGATTTATACTTAAAGAAATATACATCAATATAATTTTAATGACCAAAATTTTTTTAAAATTATGTGATGGATGAATGAAGAAAAATAAATCATGCCTACTAATCTAGTGTAAAGGTTAAAAACAAAAATATGGAGGTGTCTTTTGCACAATCATTCCAATGTTGTTTGTGTAGGCACCTAAATTTGATTACACTGCTTTGGTAATCCTATTTAGCTATCTCTAAAGGAACCATTAATTAAATTCCTATTTATTTAATCCTCTGCCATCCCCTAGCTGATTAATTTAATTAATCATCTATAGTCCTAATTGATAAATCAAATAACCTATTATTTATCAATTAAATCCTATTCTCCTATCTAATTCCAAATCCCCATTTATTAAATAAATCTATTTAATAAATCTATCCCTCAAATCTAATAACCCATAACCTATTCCTAAATCCTCCATTTAGCCTAATCCACCCCATCCACCCATACTAACTAAGCTTAGTCACTAACTCACCCACCCTCATGAATGCCATCCACTTGCATATCTCTAACATCTCTAATATAATCCTAAATCACCTCTAATCCCCCCCCAACCTTGTCACATTTCCTAAGTAAGCTTAAGAATTTTCTAAGCCAAGAAAAGTCAACTACCTCCAAAATATCCCAACCACCCAATAATGAATGCTCTTACAAGGCCATAAAGACTTTTACAAGCCCATTCATTGCTCTTACAAGCCATTTATGAGGGTCTTTAAGACCTTGAGCCTCCTTTTTTGACTCATCCATCCCCTTTCCTCCATCCACTCACCCTGTGTCATGTGTCACTTCCTGATTAGTGTTAAACAAACACAATCCATGTGCTCCCCTTTAAGTGCATCCTAGCCCTCTGTAAGCTTTCATCTCTCCTTGCATCTTAACCCTCCATCCCTCAAGCCCTTAGCCTATAAATTTAATCCCCTCCCAAGCCATTTCATTACAACCTTTGAGCTAAAGTTATAATGCTAGTTTGAGAAAAAAAGCCCTTAACCATACCCTTATAATGCCAAATTAAGAGCTCACAAAGCTACTAATTTTCTATTTCCATCTCCATTGAAGCATAGTTTGAGCATCTTGAGGATACATACCACATCCACCTAATAGACTCATCCCTAAATCAAGTGACCATCCTCATTGGGAGAGCCATTCTATGGCTCATATTCTCATTTGAGGGTTTCACTTTGTCTATCTCATATGTTATGGTTCTTATGCTAGTTAATGTTTTTTTTTGAATAGATTGGTATTACTTGCTAACATATTTCTCATATACATTTTGGCATGCTTGGTGGGACCCCACTATGGGTCATTTAATCATCCATTTCTATCTATATATTGTTTTTTCTAATAATCTAATATTTCTTGTTGTTTGAGTGAGTTGTAGGGTGTTTTACTTATTTTTACAGGTTGAAGGGCACACTTGAGAAGAAGAGATACCCTCTAAAATCTGAAAATAACCAAAAATATTAAAAAAATTTGCACATTTAAGTTCTTTTCGTGTAGTGTTGTCTCCATAGATTGGTGTTTATGCATAGCAAACTATTGTCTTTGCCAGATACTCTGTCATCTTCACAACCAAACTGACATCTCTGAAGTTTGGCATCTCCACCTGGTCTTTTGTTGTTGGCACCGCCACTAAACTATCATCTTCGCATCCTCATCTATCATCTCTATAGTTTAGTGTCTTTGCTTGGCTTTTTCTCATCTCCATCGCCGCTTGTCCTTATCTATCATCTCCACCATCACCTCCCCTTTTCTGTCATCTCTACTGCCGCAAAACTTCAACTATCATCTGCGCCTATTTTTTGGTTATCTTCGCGCAAACTTGACTGTTGTCTTCACCTGGTTCTCTATCGTCTTTGAAAATTGGTGTCTTCGTAGTTCAAGATTTTTGCAGGTTGGTGTCTCCGCCTGATGAACTGTCATCTCCGTCTGTTATTGTTGCATTTCTATTTTAGCATCTCTATTTCTACACTTTTTATTTAACTTCAAATTTTAACTTTTTGTGGTTCCATAGAGTAGAGGCTTTTTAAATCATTTTTACGCCTAAGAAAAAGAAAAAGAAAAGTTGATTTTATTTTCTCCATAGTTAAGCTTCAATTTTTGAGATTTTTGGGTGACTAATCAAATTGGTTTTTTGTAGCTATTGCAGGTTGGAGCATATATGAAACCACTAACTATGTTTCTTGTAGGTTTGCATGTTGCTAAAATGGACTTGAATGTTTAACCATCTTTTTCTTTGAATGAATGTTGCTCAAAACACACTCTTGAATGCCATGGATTAAAATCAATTTTCCTTGGAATGCATGCTTAAAACAAACAAACTCAATCTTGAATGCAAAAGATCAATTAACCATTGCAACATCTCACACTTCAATTTTTGGTGCATTAAAAAGAACAAACAAATCTCTCTTTTGCATGCTACTTAGGCAAAGTTAATTTTTGAACACTTAAGAAATTTGTTAAGTTAAAAAACAATCAACAAAAATCAAATTTAGTAGTTTCTTCATTAGACTCACCCTCTTTAATCACCCATCAATTTAACCATTGGTTGCAATCTCAGAGCCATCTATGGGGATGGGTCCACTTAAGAGAGTGTTAAGTGTTTCATAATCAAATTCTACTTAATTCAACTTTTGAGGGTTTGTCTTAAACTTATAAGATTTCTTCAATGTCCAAAAATCTAGATTAAATCAATCACACTTGAAGTTTGGATTTTAAAACTGAACAACCAATTGATGTGGAGAGCCTCTGGGCATGCGCTTGACAATCGAGTTTCACACATCTTTTTTTTGGGCTTAAAAGAAAATCACACCAACTCTTGAATGCCTTAAAGGAAATTAATTGATACTTGACATGGAGGGCCTCTGGGTGCGCGGGTTTACTTTCTTGTTGACCCTAACTCTTCTTCTTGTTTGCAATATTCGATCAATTTTGCTTTGTTGGCACATTTTAAAGTTGGAATTGAACATTTGCATCTTAAACATGAGTGCTTGCAAAGTCTAGATCAGCACACATAAGAGTCAGTTGGTAAAAGAACAAACGTGTTTTTTTTAGCCCAAGATCATCCAAGTCTTCTCTCCCCTTGTCATCTTTCGAGGCCATCTTGGGTGCATAAGATTAGGATCCAAAATCTTGTTTAAGTTTTAGGAGGCCTACTTGGGGATTTCATCACCCCTTAGATAACCTCAACTCCAGCATTTTGGTGGAGTATAAAGATCGAGAGGTGAATCTAAAGACACCTCTCTTGGAATCAAGATTTTGTCACTCGAGCTAAGCCTCAAGAAACTTTATACCCTTGAGAAGTGAAAGAGGAGAAGTGAGTTGCTGCTCCTCTCGACTGTGTGACATCTTTTTGTTTTCATCTATGAATTTGGGCCTCACGTACCTTGGGTATATTGAGGACTCCCTAGCTAAACCAACTGTCAGCCTTATAGACAACCATCTAGGGTGTTAATGTGTTTGAAGTGACTGATCAAAACATTTGTAAAACATACACACTCCTCGGCACAAGTATCACATTCTGAGAATCAAAAACTTCTATCTGGTTGTTCCTATCTATTGCTTGATTTTTTACTTGTTGAATGAATGTTTTCCAAACTTGGTCAATCCTAGCTTAGGGCATACTTAGCATAGTCACTACATATTCTAGAAGTTGAACAAGTCAAAGCAAAACAACTGAGATCTCTCAAAGCCAAGTAGATTTAGGAATTCATGTTAGAACAACCCAAACCCAAACAGAAGTTTCACAAAGCCAAACTCAAGCCATCTCAGGGATACCAAGAACTTTTAGCCAAGAGAAAGGAAATAACACCAAGCCCTTGAATTTCCAAACTCCACAAAGTAGAGGACAAAGCAACTGACGAAGCCCTTCAAGATGCCTGGTTAAATCACACCATCCAACTTAACCAACATCCAGGAGTTAACCCTGCTTATGCATTACCAACTAGGCATGATTTCTATGATTAGACCCCCTTGTTTCTCCACATATTCTTGCATAAGCTCCACTTTAGATTCATCCTTGTAGGTAAGCCAGCCATCCTTAGTCATCCCCTTAAGCATTTTAGCTCTTTCATCTCATTTAGAACCAAACCATCTAGCCAACAATCCAAAAACTTCACATCCAAGCCTTCAAAATTGTTGTCACCTTGCCAAAAGTTTGCCATGCCTAACATCTTTCAAATTCACCAATCTCACCAAGGTTATCCCTTTGACGGAGCTTTGTCTAGGGTAATCTAGCTTTGTCACTTGTTATCCCTCATCACCTTGAGCTAAAGGTTGGGATCCACAAGTGGTCAATCTTGTGTTCTTTCTAAAGGATCATTAGTCTATCCTTAAGTTGACACAATCACCACCAAGCTTGCACATAGGAAAGCAAACCTTTCATGATTTGGCAACATATCTTTGAAGTTAGAATCCCCAACCCAATCCTCCTTAGATTTTTGTCATATAGCTTTGGCTCAATCTAGGAAATCATTTGCATAGAAAAGCCTTCCCCTTTTGCATCTCATCCCTAGGAACATTCTGCATTTTCATGCCACTCGTCACTCACTTAGCCAAGAAGAAGAGGGAAACAATGGAGTCCTATCATTTGGATCAAACAACATCACTCCCCTTGAGTACTCAACCATCCTTCAGCCCAAAGAATGCTACACCATCACCTACTGACATTGAAGCTTTCATGAACCAACTAGGAAATACAGTATTGGTGAATGCCATTATAGACAAGAACAAAGAAACAATCATGGCTAACTTTCGAAGGGACAACATAGGAGCCTTCGACTTTGGAAGACCTCCTCCCTTATCAGATCCATTTCACCCACTGTTTGAGAAACTACCACTCCCAATAGGCTCTTATGATCCAAATTATCCTCAATATGTGCCAAAAGAAGAGCCTCAAGCCAATCCTTTTGATCCAACAAACCCAAACATACCAACCTCCATTCAAGTTGAGATCCCCCTTCTGCAAGCCAATCCAACCACCACCACTCCACCATTGGTCCATACCACTCCATCCCAAACCCCCTTCACCCAAAACACCTCATCATTCACTCCCTTCACTATTGTTGTTGCTGCTCTCCAACCTAGCCTTCCAAATCCACCCATCTCCCAAATTAGTGCTAGCATCTTTGGCCAACCTTAGCAATACACAACAGAGACGCCACCCATGGGGCCAAGTAATCAACCTTTTATCACCCCCAGCCTTTTTACCTCAGCTCATAACACCATTCCATTATTTCCACTAGGTCCTTGGAGCTCAATGCCATCAGCCACAAATCCACAAGCTACTACCCTCACTCCACAAAGCTATCAAACCCCATAAGCTACTACCAATGTTGTGCCAAGCTCTCAAGTGACCCAAGCTCCTACCACCACTCTACCAATCTTTCAAATCTAGCCACCAAGCTATCAAACTCCATCAGTTCCATTCCCAAGCTTTCAATTCCCACCACCTCCACCACCAACTAATCCATTACCTCCTATTACCAACTATTTTTCTATGCCACTTCTAGGAGGAAATCCACCACCACCAACCACCAATTACTTCACCTCTTTTTCCATGCAGATACCTTCCCAAATAGGGGCACAACCCACATATATTGGTCAAATTCCTCAAATCCAAAGTCAAGTTCCACAAGCTCCCCGATCCTTTCCCCAAGCTTCATAACCACCTTATACCTTACCTCCACAAAGCAATCCATTTATCCCATAGTCAGCCTACATCCCTCAATCCCTATCCCAAATCCCATACCAACAACAAGCCTCGCAACACATGCAGCAATATGTGCCACCTCCACCTCCGCAAGCCATCATCCATCATTCAGTTGCTCAAGCCATGTATAATCCCTACCAGCCCATACCTCAAAGCCATCCATATTCCATTGCCCCATCTAGTACATACCTACCTCAGGGAACTCCTACATTGGGGGCACCCTAGCCATCACCCATTAATTTAGAATGGGAAGCCATGAAGACAGCTTTGAAGACACCATTTCCCAAGCATTTTGGGACACCCAAGTTTGACAAATTCAGAGGAAAAGGAGACCTTGTCACACAAATCAAATAATTTTACATGCACTACCAAGAAGTGGCATATGATGACATCTTCCTCTTGCGTCTCTTTCCCAAAAGCTTGGCCGAACCAGCCCTTGAATGGTTTTATAGAATCCCCTATGGCACAATTAAAAACTTTGTTGAATTGTCTGAGGCATTTGTAGCCCAATATGCCCATCTTGTTGAAATAGAGCTATCAGTAGTTGATCTTGTTCACACTAAGAAAAAAGGTGGAGAAAGCCTTCCCAAATATCTACAAAGATGGCAAACCCTTACCACCCGCATATCTTGCACCTTGCCAGAGCACCATTTAGTGAAAATGTTTATTGATAATGCCCATCCCAGCTTGGCTCACCACATGACCATGAACTGTTTGCAGAGCTACAAAGATATCAAAGAAAAAGGAATGATCCTTGAGTAAGGACTCATTAAAGATGGTGTGGTCAAGATTTATAAGGAAGCCAACCAAAATCAATCACATTCCAATGGCAAGTCTAGGTATTGAAATAAAAACAAGCATGTTGCAACAGATGGAGTCACTGACACCAAACATGTGAATATTGTTGGTCCTTCTCAAAACTAGTCCAACCCACCATATCAACCACAAAATTAACAAGCTATCAACTACCAATAGTAGAATCACCAAAGCTATCAAAGCCACAATCCAAGACCCAACTTTCCAGGGTCTAGCAATCAAGCTAATGCCATCAATGTAGCTATAGGGTAAAAACCCAAATTCCAACCTGCACCTAGAAATTATACGCCCCTTGGTGAGCCTTTGGATGTCATATTTGAGAAATTGACTAAGGAAAACCTTATCAAATTTCCTCCTACCCAGCAAATTGACCCAAGCCAATCCAAAGCTGCATGGTACAAAGATAATGAGTACTGCAAATTTCATAGGTTAAAAGGTCACACCACCCTCAGATGCATGAAACTGAAAGATTATGTGTAGGACCTCATTGATTGGAAAGAAATCACCATTGGTTCCCAAACCTCTCCCAATGCAGGCTTATAGATCTATCAAAATTCTTTTCCTCACAACAATCAAAATCCTAGAAAAGCACCTATCCAAAAAAACAACAACAACACCAACAACCGCCAGCCAAACCAATAGCATGGGAAGAACAATTATCACACTTCATCCTATATAGACTATGGTAGCCTCATAGGTTGTATATCTAAGAAAGAGCCTTCTATCAATATTATCAATATCTAAGGACCAAACAATGAGTGTTCAGTCACCACTCGAAGAGAACAATTTAACATCGCAGGCCCACCCATTTCACCAGCACCATCAGCTCCATCAAAAAGCTAGTACAATATCTTGGAACACTTAGGGAACATGCCAATCCAAATCTCGATTTTAGACCTTCTCCACACTAGTCTTATGTACAAGAACATCCTTGACAGTACTCTGATAGAATCCCGTGTCCTTTTAGATATCAATGCTATTGATTTTTGTAATCTTGTTGGACACCTTTCATCCTCATGTGCCCTATCTTTCAAACCCACTGACATACCCATGGTCGAGCTAGATCATACCCTTCTGATTTGCATAGCCATCATGGTATCCAATTTTTTTGTAAAAAGAGTAATGATAGATAATGGATTAGCCTTGAATATTTGCACCCTAAAATTCATAAAACAAGCAAGGTATATTGAGGCAGATATCATTAGTGAGGTTATCACAATCAAAGCTTATGACAACTTGGAAAGAACCACAGAAGGAACTATTTTGCTGCCAATCAAGGTTAGGCCAGTCATCCAAGAAACACTCTACCATGTTATTAATCTAAACCTACCATTCAACATCCTCCTTGATTACCCATGGATTCATGCCATGAAAGCTGTTCCATTCACTTACCATCAGTGCATCAAATTTTTGCATCAAGGCACTGAGGTAACCATCCATGCCAATCTAGAACCCTTTTCTTACTGCAATGTGATTGAAGATTCATATACAAACCATTTCCCTAGAATTGATATTGGCATAGCCATCGCTAGTTCATCCCACACTTGTAATGACCCAGAAACCATCCTTGCCTCCACCCTATCTACCGTGAAGATCAATAGAAAAGGTTGTGGGGAGTATAGTTTGTCAGATACATTTGCTGTCGTGGCACTCCTGCTTGATCTGCACGCCCATGGATGACTAACATATCAAAAAGCTAAGGAGATTCCACCTCCTCAATACAAACAATTTGGCCCAATAACCTTTGTATCCTCAAAGATCCCTCTTAATGAGGAGCTCACTCCAGATATCAACAATTGGTTACATAAGGATGGACCTCCAAGAAATCAAGCACGCCTTGATCACTTCAGCTAGAAGTATCCCCAAGAACATAAGCTCATCACTAAAAAATGGAAGTATCAAGGTGGTGGTCTAGGACCCAAAGAAAGAGGCATGCAGTGCCCCATCGAAGCACATAATTGGGAAACAAAGTCAAGTCTTGTCTTTGGCATACCCACAACTAGGGGCACCAATGAGAACGGTCATGCTTTTTCGAACATTCACCGTGACCTTGTCAAAATTGAAGACAATCTTGAGGAAGTTGAAAAGAGAGCCTACTGATATCCTAGACCAAATCTCCTTGGGAGACTCTGTTCTCCAAGAACTATCCATCCATTTCATTGACCTACCACTCGCCCATCCACAACTCATAGATTAGGACCAACCAGCATCATACACATTGATGAGTTCACATCAGAGGAAGTGCTTCTAAGATTCATGGGAGCTGAAACACCTCACAAGAAAACAAAGCCACATTTTGCCTATATCCATAAGCTAGATCCCAAGGGGTATTTTGGAGAAAATCCCCAAGCTAGTTCTGATACACCCAAAACTAGAACTAATGTGAATTTGGGAATAGCAGTGAAGAGAGCCCCTCATCAATAAAATCCAGAGTCACAAGTAGAACATGAGGATTTAGCATTACCTCCTCAAGATAATCGACCAGAGGTGTCTTCTATTCTAATTGAGGATACTAGAGAAGTCAACATCGGTTCTTCAGAGATCCCCAGACTTGTTCATATTGTTGCATCCCTATCACAAGACCAAGCTGACCTCCTCTTTGAGGTCTTATGAGAGAACATTGGCCGATTTGCATGGTCATATCAGGACATGCCAGGACTTGATCCAAATCTTGTAGTTCATCATCTTGTATTCGATCCAAAGATCAAGCCCATCAGATAAAAGCTTAGAAAAATGCACCCCAAGGTGGCATTATTGGTCAAAGATGAATCAAAAAGAATGTTAGTTGCTAAGGTTATCTGACCTATCGACTACTCAGAGTGGGTCTCCAACATGGTCCCCATCACTAAGCCTTCTGGTGACATCAGAATCTGCACTGATTACAAAGATCTTAACAAAGCTTGTCCAAAAGATGATTTTCCCTTGCTCAACATAGATATGATTATAGATCTTATAGTTGGACATGAAATTCTATCCCTCATGGATGGATCTTTTGGCTACAATTAGATCAAGATTGCAAAAGAGGATCAGCATAAGATAGCATTCACTACCCCTTAGGGAACCTTTTGCTACAACATGATGCCTTTTGGCCTAAAGAATGCTGGGGCTACCTATCAAAGAGCTATGACAGCCATTTTTCATGATCTCATCCATAGCATTTTGGAGGATTATGTAGATGATATCTTGGTCAAATCTCATACCTTCATGGATCATCTTGCTGACCTAGAGAAAGTCTTTGACAGGTTAGCCACATATCATCTCATGTTGAATCCCAAGAAATGTGTCTTTGGGGTCACATCTAGCAAGCTTCTAGGCTTTATAGTTTCTAAACGAGGTATAGAGATCGACCCCAAGAAGGTCAAGGCTATCTTAGACATGCCTCCTCCTTAGACACTGCGACAGCTTCGCTCTCTTTAGGGAAAGCTTTAATCCATTTGGCACTTCATCTCCCAACTTGTAGATAAGTGTACACCATTTACACATTTATTGAAGAAGGATAAAAACTTCAAGTGGGACCCTTTATGTCAATGTAGCTTCGATTAGCCCAAGTAGTATCTCGCCAATCCCCCTATCTTGGTTCCACTAGTTCCTAGTCATCCCTTGATCTTGTACATATCAGCAACACCTACTACTCTCGGGGCACTTCTAGCATAGCACAATGACTATGGCAAAGAAAGAGCCATCTACTACATCAGTAGAACCCTAGTTGGTTATGAACTCAATTACACTCCCATGGAAAAAGCTTGTTTGGTAGTTGTTTTCTCAACTCAAAAGCTTCACCACTACATGCTAAGTCATACCATCCAACTAGTCTCCAAGATCGACCCTCTCAAGTATATGCTCTCTAGAATAGCACTTATAGGCCATTTGGCCAAATGGGTTATGCTCCTTAGTGAATTTGACATCCAGTATGTGGACAAAAAGGCAATCAAAGGGAAAACTATAGTAGATCACCTAGCTGATGCACCTCTAATAGATGCATATCCTTTGATCACAGAATTTTTAGATGAACATATCTGTCTAATTGAAGAACAACCCCCATGGAAACTTTATTTTGATGGCTCATATACATCTCATAGATTAGGGGCAAGAATATTGTTGGTCACACCTCAAGGAGATTACATTCCAAAAGCCTTCAAGCTACAATTCTCTAGCACCAACAATATAGCTGAATATGAGGCTCTCATAGCAGGATTAAAGATAGTCATAGAATGGAACATCACTGAATTACAAATCTTTGGCGATTCTCAGCTCATCATCAAGCAAGCCCTAAATGAATATCAAACCAAAGATTGAAAGCTATTACCCTACAAAGAGCTAGTTGATCAGCTAACCCAACATTTTACAAAGCTTCAGTTTACACAAGTGCCTCGAATGCAGAACAAAGCAGTAGATGCTATGGCTACTATCATCTTGCTCTTGGAAATTCCCCAAGCAACTACGTAATATGAGTTTTTAGTCGAGCAGCTCCTCACACTTGCCTATGCGAATGAGGATTCAAACCATGTTTGTATCTTGGTTGGTCCCCAATCCCCTTGGTACCATGAGATTCACACTTACCTTAATGAAGGTATCATATCCCCTCACCTCACATGTACCCAATGCTAGAACCTTATTCTAAAATCATCCTACTATGTTATCATAGCCAATGCCCTATATCATCAGGGTTATCATCATACTCTCTCTAGGTGTTTAGACCAAAATGAGGCTACGGTGGTGTTAAAAGAAGTACACTCTAAACTTTACAGTGCCCACATGAGTGGTATTGTCCTACCACAAAAAATCCTTAGAGTAGGCTACTATTGGCCTACCATTGAAGAAGACTCCTATGACTTTGTTAGAAAGTGTCTCCCATATCAGCAGCATGCAAATCTTGTGCACACTCCAGCACAGGATCTACAACCTATTGCACCACCTTTGCCTTTCTCTTGTTGGGGCCTTGATCTAGTTGGAACTATCACACCTCTCTCATCTAATGGACATAAATGGATAATAATAGCTATAGACTATTTCACTAAGTGGGTGGAAGTAGTCCCCCTAGTCTCAGCTATAGGAGTTAAGGTCTCTAAGTTCATCTTGTACCACATTGTTTGCCACTTCAGCATCCCATCCACCATATTCACCAACCACAGAGGTAACTTTGAAAATCTCAACATGGAAGAATTATGCACTTCCCTCCACATCCATCACCACTTCTCTAGCCCATATTTCCCACAAGGTAATGGCCAGGCAGAGGCAACTAACAAAACTTTCTTCAATATCCTAAAGAAAGTTGTCAATGATTTCGGCCGTGATTGGCACCTACAAATAAATAATGCCCTATGGGCTTATCAAAATTCCTTTCATACATCCATAGGAACAACTCCATACTCCCTAGTCTATGGTGTCGAAGTAGTACTACCCATAGAGGTTGAACTTCCCTCCTTTCGCATATCTTTACAAGGGCAAATATTAGATGAAGAATATAGAGTAGCCAGACTCACCCAACTAGATCTCTTAGACAAGAAGCAACAACAAGCCTATGATCATCTCACAGTCTATCAAACTTGTCTAAAAAGGAATTTCAAATAGAAGGTGCTTCCATAACACTTTCAGCTGGGCAACATGGTCCTCAAAGAAAATATGAAAGTCCAAGCCAATCAAGAAAAGAAAGGCAAGTTTGAACCTACATGGCTTGGTCCTTATGTTGTCACTGCATCCTTTAGCTCTGGAGCCTATCAGCTATCTACATTGGAAGGAGAACTCTTGAAGGATCCTACTAACATCATTCATCTCAAGAAGTTCTATGCTTAAAGATCCTTGGTATACCCAGCTTGGAAAAATACAAAAAAATAGTAAAGAGAAATAAGTGTCTAATAGTGAAAACTTGGCAATTCAAGCGCCTTAGACAGGTACCTTGGTGAAAACCTGGTAATCTAGGCACCTTGTGTACTAAGACTAATCCATTATCTATCACTATCCTATCCCTCATCCATTCACCCACCATCCCATAAAACACCTGCTTGTTCCCTTGGTGTTCCAACCAAATATCCAAAATCTAATGCAGCTTGTAAATACCTCCTGTACAACTTATAAATCTTGTACCTTAGCTTGTAAATCTTGTACCCTAGCTTGTAAATCTTGTATCATCCCTTGTATCATAGCTTGTATATCCAAATATTTTCCAAAACTTGTACCATATTCCAACTTGTAAATAATCTTGTATCCTATTTTGTATCCTATCACATGCATACAAAGAACCCCATTTTCACTTAAGCTTTTTGCAAACCACCTACCTATCCGCCTATCAACTATTATAGACATCCCACCCTTCATAAAAATTTCCATCTCACAAACACCAAAACATGAATGGCCTTGTACATATCTTGGTCTATCAGCTTGTACATCCTCTTTAGCTTAGTACCATTGAATCTATCCAGCTTTCATGTTAGTTCCTCCTTGATTAGCATCTTGCTCACATCGCACAACCCTTGGTTAGCTATTCCAATGCATCCTTTAGCTATATCTCCTATCACCAAAGTGTTATACTTCTTAGTTCAGCTTGCCAGATGCATCACTCATCTAGATCCATTAGCTTAGGTGCTCTCTGATAGATCCTTGTAAGATATAGCTTTCCTCATGTCTGATCTTGGTCCGTTAGTATCTCATCCTACCCATCTCGTTGGCAAACTATTCTCTTTTGGATTTTGACTTTCTTTTGATTTGGAATCTCCCCTTTTGGGTTTTGAAATATCTTTTGCAAGCAATCTTTTTTGTTCCCTCCTCAAGGTTTCCATGATCTATATTATGAATGGGGAAATCTGAGAGTAAGGTCTTGATCAGGTCTTTCATTTTTATTTTCTTTTCTTCTTGTGGGTTACCCAGTGTTGGTTCTACTTTGATTCTTCTAATATTCATGTGTGATGCTAGGAAAATCCTTGCGTGTTTTTTTTGAGTCAATTCGTCAGTCCTCTGGATAGTTGGTGAAAAGGCCTTGATGTTTTTGGTAACCTTGGCAATTAACCAACCATCCTATAGCAAATCTAGTGCTCAACTACATGGTGGTACTTCTCTTTGAAGTATCCCCCAGCTCAATAAGCTTCAATGGTTTTCCTTCATCTCCATTATCCCCCATCCATATCCAGCATCTATCTCTCCTACCCCAAATTATGCATCAGTATCTCTTTGAAATCAATCTTCACTTTTAGCTTTAGGGATCCACAATCCTAGTCTTAGGGATCCACCAATCCAATCAATCCACCAAGCCTCATCTTTTGAGATCCACAATCCTAGTCCTAGGAATCTCTGAAACCCATCTTCCACGAATCTGACTCTTTGAAATCTTGTTGCCTCAGCTTTATCTCATCCCATCATCCCTTCCCTTATCCTAGATTCTTTTTTATAGCGCTTTGCTCCTTCATCCTCCCCCCAAGCCTGAAAGTCTTAAGCTTGCTTCCTCTTGTGCCTCTAACCTCCCTTTATCATTCTCCCATAGTGAGAGTTTGAGCTAATTCCACCTCTTCTCTTAAGCCAATCTAAGTCTCCTTGCTCATCTTGAATTCTTGTACTTTTCAAGAAACTGTCGAGCCTTGTTTTCTCTTCCTGTCACCTTCTTGAGGGGGCATCATCTAAGTCTATTCTCTCCTCTTCTTATTGGAGACTGGGGCAACCTTGTTGCTAAAACATCTTCCTCGTGTCATCTTCATTCGAACTTCTTTGAAATAATGTTGTCTCAACACTATATCAAAGAGGGGCAAAATGTAGACACCTAAATTTGATTACACCACTTCGGTAATCCTATTTAGCTATCTCTAAAGGCATCATTAATTAAATTCCTATTTATTTAATCTTTTGCCATCCCCTAGCTTATTAATTTAATTAATCATCCATAGTCCTAATTGATAAATCAAATAACCTATTATTTATCAATTAAATCCTATTCTCCTATCTAATTCCAAATCCCCATTTATTAAATAAATCTATCCCTCAAATCTAATAACCCCTAACCTATTCCTAAATCCTCCATTTAGCCTAATCCACCCCATCCACCATACTAACTAAGCTTAGTCACTAACTCACCCACCCTCATGAATGCCATCCACTTGCATATCTCTAACATCCCTAATGTAATCCTAAATCACCTCTAATCCCCCCCCTAACCTTGTCACATTTCCTAGGTAAGTTTAAGACTTTTCTAAGCCAAGAAAAGTCAACTACCTCCAAAATATCCCAAACACCCAATAATGAATGCTCTTACAAGGCCATAAAGAATCTTACAAGCCCATTCATTGCTCTTACAAGGCATTTATGAGATTCTTTAAGGCCTTGAGCCTCCTTTGTTGACTCATCCATCCCCTTTCCTCCATCCACTCACCCTATGACATGTGTCACTCCCTGATTAGTGTTAAACAAACACAATCCATGTGCTCCCCTTTGAGTGCATCATAGCCCTCTGTAAGCTTTCATCTCTCCTTGCATCTTAACCCTCCATCCCTCAAGCCCTTAGCCTATAAATTGAATCCCCTCCCAAGCCATTTCATCATAACCTTTGAGCTAAAGTTATAATGCTAGTTTGAGAAACAAAGCCCTTAACCATACCCTTATAATGCCAAATTAAGAGCTCACAAAGCTACTAATTTTCCATTTCCATGTCCATTGAAGCATAGTTTGAGCATCTTGAGCATACATCCCACATCCACATAATAGACTCATCCCTAAATCAAGTGACCATCCTCATTGGGAGAGCCATTCTATGGCTCATATTCTCATTTGAGGGTTTCACTTTGTCTATCTCATATGTTATGGTTCTTATGCTAGTTAATGCTTTTGTTTTTGAATAGATTAGTATTACTTGCTAACATATTTCTCATATACAGTTTGATTTACATTTGTGATAGTTTTGATGATTATTTGCACCTATTCAAATAGAGTAAAATCAATTTTAAGGGAGATAGAAAAACCTCGTGCCAAATAACCATATGTCTACACTCACACGTTCACTTGTTTATAAATTTTATTAAAAATTTTTGCTATTTGATTTCCAAATCAACCCTCCACATTCCTTTCAATTGAAGAGAAATGAATCTACTCATAGAGGCCCTCCAATTGGTCATCATCTATTTCATCTATATCATGGGGATGCCAATTGTGGGTGGGAGGAGACGGGGAGGCCCTACAATTCTATGGGGTGTTGCAGGCATGGATATTAGTTGTTTCATTTCTAAAAGGGATAATGGTGAAATGAACCCCGATGAATTTGGATGGGACAACATAGTTTGATCCAAAGTTGCCAATAGATCTTGGTGCATGCAAAGTCCCCTCATGTAGTGGGAAAGCAAGACAAGAGATCCTAAGATATATATAAGGCATGATATCCCCATAACACACGGGGGGAAAGCCAATCAATTAAATATTGGCTTCTTTTCTCACAAGGAAGACAATAATCAAGAACAACCTACTATAGGGCATCCAGAGGTTGTTGTTTATGTAGGCTTTAGCAAAGATGCATGATGGGCATGCAAAAACTTGCATGAACCCTATGTCTCCCTATTGATTTCATCTTGCTTCTATTTATGGTTCAAGTTACCAATAGTATAAATTATGTTCCAAACAAATCCCTAGTTGTGATTTATGCCTTTTACTTGCATAGATTGTGAGATAACAATGTGCATCACTAGTTGAGGTACCTACTATTGCAAATTAAGGAGTTGAAGCCAAAAGTTCTGACTATTGCATAGAAAGAAATGGATAGCAACCAACCATATTTTGTGCACCATTTTCCCATAATTTTTTCTCATTGATTTTATAATTTTGAACAATTTGCACTATCTTTGGCTATTGGTACAGTTACCAATCTTGATATAGTTATTGATCTTAATATGGCTTCCAATTTATCTACTCTCGTAGGAGAATGAGTAGAAAGTTGTTCAATTGAAATGATAATCATGTTGTTAGAAAAAGAAAGTTCTAGATAATGAAAATTTCATGAGAGAGAAATAGAAGTAGAAAGTTCTAGAGACATCTGTATATTTTCTTGTTATTTCTTAAATAAATAAATAATTAAACCCCTAGGAAAATTAGTTATAGCTAATGGAAAAAATAGAAATAAAGTTTGAGAAATTTGATTTTAAAAATAAACTTCTCTAATTTTAGAATTTTCTTTAGTTTTTATCCCACAAATTAATAGACATGTGCTTCGGGGCCTATATATAGGCAGGGACTAATAATGGACTAGTAAAGTCTGTAGGCAATGAATATGCTTCACCTATTGATATCCCCAATTATAGGATCAAGTTGGAGATAGAGGAATTATTCCAAAAGTTTGCATTAGTTAGAAGTCATGGACAATTAGTAAAATATCTGAATTGTAATCCTTGAGAGCAGTGTAATTCAAAGGCTTATAACTTATCTATGTTAAAAGTTTTGAAGGCTGTAAATGTAGCTTTGTTTTAAACAATAGAGATTAACTTTCATTAAGCCATCTCTTCTTATCCTCTATATGAATTTTCTAAGCATTGCTTAGCTAAATAGCTAGATATTTTTGTTGAACTCTCCATCTAAGAATTTGCAAAGGCATAACAAAAAGTAATAAGATCAAAGGCTAAGTCTTATCTCCATCCAAGAAACTACAAAAACCAGTAATAAGGAAAACTAACATTACCAGTTTGCTTTCTTCTTGGACACTTGGACTAGAAGTTGAAGTGGTAACACAAGCTAATTCCAAACTAGTGGCCTCATTTGACAAATCTAAAGCACTGATTGTATTTTGGTGTTTATGGCTACAACCAGATAGGCCTTATGCCTGGTGCATTGTAATGAATAGTCTCAACATATCGCATTGGAATAAAGATATTTTGTTTGTTCTTCCATCTTTTGGTTGTGCTTCTGTGCATAACTCTAGCAGAATGTTAGAAAAGTGATACTTTTGGCTCCCATTCCCTACTAAACCTACATCAAATGTAAAGATCAGATGAGGCTGGAAGAAATTACTGCTCTAGAGCTCACTACTATCTTATTGACTAGTTTATTGCTCTAGTAGCAATCCAAAACCAAAAATAGTGAAGTTGATGGTGGCGAATACTAGTGATGGTGACAACAACCACCATAGTCTAGTTATACACATGATGATGAGAGGTTAGATTTGACTCAGAAAACATATTGAAGACTGAGTCTAATTATTGTTTCTTTGTAACTTTTTGGTGAGGCCAAACCCAAGTAGAAGAGGAGTTGAGGTGAGACCTAGTCATGCCTACAAATAATCTTTGTTGGGCCCAATCTCATTGCTGATATGTTTTCCAAGTTACTGGTTTGGATTTGGCTCCATTAGTTTGCCAAGATATTTTGTGGTGGGGTATGTTTTGGGTGAGTCCATACAAGAGGCATATAAAACTCACAAATTTATACATCATTTAACCTACAAATGGGAATTTCAATTTTGTTCATACATTATAATTTTTAGCCTATATGCTTCAGCCTACAAAATATATGCTTCAGCCTACAAAAATCTTTCTTGCAAAACCTAATCTGAACTATCAATGAATCAGTTCTAAGCCTGAATCCCAAATTAATTGTATGCAAGGGATTGCGCAAGTAACAAAATATATTTGTGATGAATAGCTAGGTTAGGTTGTGTCCCTATTCATGTAAAATTGTTTCTGTTGTGAACGATTAATCCTATACCCATTCCATCTACCATAGCTTTAACCTGTGCCCAATAGTATAAGATTAGCCAAAAACGATGATCAATGAGAGGTGAAATAATACACAAAATAGACCAAATTGAAAAAATAAGTTGGGGGTGCCATCCAAATTGATATGTCTAAACATTTTCACATTCTTTGGGTCTAAAAGTCCACTATCCTGAATGCATGGGGTCTGGTAGAAGAGTGAAGCTATGTTCTTTGATTTCATAGCACTGACAAACTCAACAACATGCACATCAAGAGAAATTGAGAACACATTTTTAATATTGAGGAAGGCTATTTAGTAATTTACACAAGATAATAGAAAATATATATATCACATCCCCACCTCCCTTTCTCTTTGTCCATCCTGTACTGCACATTAATACAATTTCATTTGCATACAATGCTCTTTCTTATCTTGAACTATACAACCACTCAACTTTGCATAGAATAACACACCTAAAAATTGTACACCTCCCAAACTGTCAAAGGTATAGAAAATAAGAGACCATGTTCAAGGGACACATCTCCTCCATAATATCCAATTTGAGACTTTGATCCACATCCTAATCATTTTTGTTAAACTCATCAATTAAAAAAATATGAGTCTTCTAAAACCATTTCTCAAGATTCTAACCTTCATTAACTTGTCATCTTCCCTAAAACTCAGGGAACTAAACTGTCATTTCAAAAGAGCATACACAACAACCCTACCTCATATTTGACATAAACTTACAATCTATAAGAGTGCTACCTTTTATTTTGCTGGGAATTTCTTTATGAATTCCCATCAATGCATGGTGCACTTTGTTTCCTCAGATAAAAAACATCCATCTCTTACACCAACTCTGTGTAAATTTCTTGTGAAGTGGGAATTTATTTGAGCTCTATTTTAGTTTTCTCTCTCCATCACTAAAACCCTTTATTTTAACAAGATAAGGGTCTTGTACTTAACAGCCTCTCAGACACTCACATGACAATACCTTCGGGTGTGTATACTAAAGAATTCAAAATATTATTTCTCTACTAGAAGACTAAAGTTTTGTTCTTTGATTTTGAATCTCTATTTTAATAATTGGTATGAAAAAGGCTGGTGGACTTTGTTCTTTCTTTCCACAAGAAATTTTGAGCTATCTTTATCATACGTTCACCAATATCTGGGCAAGGAATCTTCAAGCCTAGTTCAGTATGCTCTCATTGTTAATATAGGGGTATGTGTAGGATCATGGTGTGCCAAAAAGTGGCAATCTGAAAATTTTGTAGTTCTAAAATATCTCAAACCATTTCAAAATCTATTCCAACTTTTTTCCCACCCACCCTGATACTAAATGAAAACAATTAATATCTTTATAAGGTCTACTATATTTTTTGATACCAAACCTATATGGTCAACTTTAAAACATCATAAAAATGTGCTTTTAATTTTTTTTAATCTAATTTTTACTTCAAACATGTAGCTGACGACTTTTTTTCCACCAAAATTTGATGAAATGAAAAGGGTTTCTTAAGAATGTTCTTATCTTTCCATAATGTAAGGTTTGTCAAATTATGAGTTTAGTAAGTAATTATTACTTATTTTATAATGGAGTTATGTATAAAGTGTTGATTGACACGCTACTTGAAAAACAACTATAACTTTCAAATGGTACAACATTTTTTAAATCCAAAAGATGCATCACATTCTATGTTTCTTCTACTATAAGGGAAAAAAACGAAAATTTCAATTTTACAGAGTTTTGAATTAGTTAAGGAGGTTAGACACAAGAGTTTTTCTATTCCAAAAATACTAAAGTCAAAAATTAATTATTTATTATTTATTTAGAAAAAAAATTACCCAAAATATGTGTCACATCTAGGCATGAGTCCACTACTTATATCTAGAATATTATTAAAAAATATTATTATTTGATTTTGATTAAGGTGGTCAGACATTCTACTTCTTTTTCTTTTTTTTTAATTTTTTAATATTGCATTAAAATTCAAAATTTTTAGTAATCAATTTTTTTTTTTTGAGGTAAGTCCTAGTAGTTTAGAAACTAGATTCAATTTTCTAGAGATTCTTTTCTCTCAACTTTTTGATATAAAGTTAATAACAAGTATAAAATTACACGTCAAGTTGACATAACCCTGATTTTTTGATTTTTTATTTCCACTTAAGGGCATTGTTTGGTTGACCATGATCTTGCACATACCCATAGGCATGATAATAATGTCATCTACTCTAGATGAAGCAGGTCCAAATCCCACATTAATAAATACCCTTTAATAGTGGCTTCTAAGCCAAACTGTGTGTTAACATAACACTATTATGATTGCATGATCTAAACCAAGATCAACCTTGACAAAGACATTTTATTGGTATCAATATAATTCTAATCAATGAGCTTGTGATTATAACTCTAATTCTCTTAAATGAGCTTGTGATTTTGGAGCAAGATTTATAATCACATTAGAATCTGCTGCAAATTATGAATGATAAGATTCAATGTTACAAATATTTTTGTGATCACTTTTGCGTGTTGTGCTTGTAGGAAAGAGACAACCTCATCATTTTGCATCTATTTAATCCATACTAAGATTATAAAGCTAGAATTTTTGAAGGCATATATCTCTTGTGGTCTTGATTGTTAACTATTTTTTTGTTCTTTCTTTCTACAAGGAATTCTAAGTTGTCTTTATCATATGCTCATCAATATCTGGGCAAGGAATCATCAAGCCAATTCAGTATGCTCTCATTGTTAATATAAGCATGATAATAATGTCATCTGCTCTAGATGAAGTAGGATCCAAATTCCACATTAATATACACCCTTTAAGAGTGGCTTCTAAGCCAAATTGTATGCAAACATAACACACTATTAATATATACATCTCTATTTTAATTTACTATTTGATATTTTACCAATTAGTATGCAAAAGTCTGGTGGACTTTCAAACCCTAGTAGACATGTATGAAAAATGTGGAAGCCTAGACAAAGTGTGTGAAGCATTTGATGGAATGACTTAAATAGATGTTTAGTCATAGGTTGTAATTACTACAAGATATGCACAAAATGGATTTATTGCCAAGGCCTTACATGCTTCTAAGAAAATATTATTGGAAAGTGCAAAACTAAACTCCACACCCTTTCTAGAATATCCCCAACCTGTGCTAAAATAATAGCATTGATACATGGTGCACACATCCATGATATTCCAAAAATTGTCTCTATGCATGTGAATCTAGTATTCATGAAAAAAAATTAGTTTTCATTCAGACTTAAGTTTTCGTGGTTTTACTAGTATGTCGAAGTTGGGATAGTTATTATTCTTCAACCATACAAAATCTAAAATGATGTAGGGTTTCCATACATCCGACTCAAGAAACAAAATAGTGTAGAAACCTAATGATGGAGGGTGTTTGCAACACTTGGCACTCTACTGGTGTCTCTTGCAATGAGAATAATAGTGAGACTATTTTCTGCAAAATGATAGACAAGTTTAAAAACATACAACAATCAACAAAATTTTATAGGAAAAATTGCCAAAATAACTTTTCTTTAATATGAAAACATACCTTCTATAGATCATCGAGGTCACCCATCCTAGCTGTAAATTCCAAGAATACTGCATCGATTATTACATCATTTTATGTATGTACTTTTAAATCTATACAATCTATTACAGATAAACTAGACTTTTAAGGTCATTAAGAATAGGTTTTGGAACCCATTATTCCTAATTAGGGTTTGGCGAGTGAGAGGTCCATTACGACATATTATTATTTTTTGGGAAAAATGCATAGAAAGCCTAAAAAATTATTGTACAATGTTTATGCAAATAGTACTAGGGTTTGAAATTTGATTGACAAAGAGAGACAAATTCACCTCTAATCATCCCAGCTTGGGATTCTCTACAAGATAATCTGTTGTAATTTGTGCAAATAGATATTTTCCAAGTGGGTAGGGATTATACTATGTGAATATGGATGGCTAGTAGATAGAGCACCTGCTAGTTCCACACGCAAAGAATAGGTAGCTATAACATATGTCCGCAACTATAAAAAGGAATAAATGCAATCTGGATGTGTGGAAAGGAGGGACGCTAGTAATATATTTTCTCACACATGTGTGCTAATAAAATATTATATGGGCAAGAAACATAAAATTTAGTCATGCTTATTTTCATTATAATTATTTATAATAATTTATTGAAGGAATATGATTATAAGATGGTACTTAGATAGTGTTATGATAAGTAGGAGATATTTACATAGCAAGTCAAATTGTGATATTTCTATCATGATTTAACTGTGCAATTTTTTAGTCCAACTCATTGAATCATGTTTTATGAGTAGTGATTCACACATGAATCCATCTCTCATGAGAATAAATGGAACACTTAGCACTCATTGGATGTAGGTGATGGTAGTCTTATATTAATGCATACAAAATTACTTTGCTAATCAAGTCTTTCATAATTATTACAATCTTCTTTGAGAATAATTACTAATAAAATATATATTGAAACGCATAAATAATTTTGAAGAAAATAATAAGAAGAATTTAGAATTAAAATATGATAAATGAAACATGTAAACTAAATATATAAACATCTAAATATTAATAGGTAATAATCATATTAGGTCAGAGCCTACAATTATTCAAGAGGTCTTGGGTTCGAGTCTACTCATACCTAATAATAATTAATCATAATAATAATGAATCTTCGTTTTGGCCTCTTGCAGATTAAAAATATATAATTAATTAATTATAAATTTATTTAAATAAAATGTTAAAATATAATTAGATAGATATAGATTCAAAATTTATAATTCAATTTCTAAATGTTATTAAAATAATAATAAAAATTAACATTTTAAACTAATAAAAATAATATAAAACTCATATATTATAATTAGACAAAATTATAAATAATATTTAATGTTAATAGTAAGTACACTTAAGCTAGAGTAATGTTGGGATGAATGGCCTCCTATGAAGTCTTGGTGCTTCATGTCTATGAGCATAAACTGGATACATGAGTGTTAAGTATTACATTCATTCTCACAAGAGATGAATTTGTGTGAACCACAACTCATCAAACATGGGTCAATGAGTTTGACTCAAAAAACTACACATTTGAGTTCTAATATCAATATCACAATCTTTGGATTATCACAACTCAAAAATGTTTATATCCATTAATATGTTTGAATGCATGGGCACATTTCAAATGCCTACTATATTGTTAATTAATGGAAGTCATGTTGTTTAGCTAGTTGGCTTATTTATTATATTTTAGTTTTATAAGGCCTTAGCATATGACTTCACATGATTGAACAATTTACAACCTTGTGCCTAGTTTTAGGGTTTTTAAGGTTTTTAGGCTTAAAGAAAATATCTTTCTATTATGCCTAATCTGTTTAGGCATGGCTATACTAATTTATAGATCAATAGATATCAATAGTTATCAATTGACTGGGCAACCTAGAATTGCAAGAAGTGTATAGATGAAAGTTACAAACTGGGTTAAATAATTTTTAAATAGGTCATTGAGATTAATGTTCAATATTCAAATAACATTGGTTAATCTTTTAATAATTATAACTTACTAATTATTCACTAGTTTTAGTATTCAAAGGCAGTACTTGATTTCGATTGGTGTTCCTAGTGCATTGGTGAAGCTAATGCAACCCTTTTAGAAAGGGATTTTGGGTTGTGAAAAAATATTCTATGAGGGATTGGGCCAATATAGCTTGAACTAATTGTTTTTCCTAGGGTAGATGAATCAAGCCTTCGTTGGGCACTAGGTTTTGTAGATTTCTAGATTTATGATATTCTTTTATGGAGTGGTTATGTGTGGTAGATATATAAGGTGGAGATAGATGAAGTGATATCAATTAAATAGAGATGAAGGGAGAGATGAAATAAGAAAAAAGGAGAGATGGTGATAGAGAGACATATATATAGATATGGAGGTATACGTATAAGGAGAATAGAGAAAAAGGGATACATAAATAGAGAGAGGTATAAAGGAAGAGAAAGGGAGAGAGATTTAGAGATAGAAAGGAGATGTATAGAAAGAGAGGGGGAGAAGAGGAAATGCAGTAGAGAAGATTGGAGTGATTTTAAGTTCATTTCTAGTTCAATATCAATTGAGAGGACATTCAAGTCCAAGTTAATTGATAATGATGTATTGATAGGAGAAAACTCTCATTAGTGAGTAATAAAAGTTATAAATAAATTAAAGAATGCATTAAAATGATAAAAAAAAATCCATCGATCATTCATTTAGTAATTTATTTAGGTAGCTAATTATTAGTGACCAAATGTTTACTCATTTATTTGATCATTTATTTTAGTCACTTGTCTTTGTCTAACCTTATGATTTTAGTTAATGACTAAATTAGTCATTTATTTAGTCCCTTATACTTATAAATTATAAAAAATTACTAGAATTTGATCAAGTTTAGTCACATAACTAAACATTTAGTCTTGTGACTAAAATTTTTAGTCACATGGTCATTTATTTGCCAAAATTCTACTAGTGTTGGTTTCCTAGTACACACCTTAACTCATGGATGGCTGAAACTCTAATAGCATAGATAGGGAGCAAGGTTCTTGAGTATTTTCTATTGATAGTGTCATCTTCCAAATGACCACCCAAGCTTCTTATTGCACTTACCACTTCTTTCATTCTAGAGGCATATTGAGCAATATTCTCACCTTCTTCCATTTCATATCATCAAACTTTCTTCTAAGGCTTTCTCTTTTTTATCTTTGAACATTCTAATCTCCTCCATAGATATTAGTCAAAGCTTTCCACATCTTGAATGCAGAGTCACATCCCTTGATGCCATCAAATTTAGCATAGTTGAGGGCAGAGGCAATCTCCAGCATTGCCTGATTATGCTCCTTCCTTTTGTTCAAATCATCTGCAGTAAGGGCTCCAGCTAGATGTTCCACTTCATTTGAGGGTTTTTCATAATCAACTATTGATCCAAGGTATACTTTCATTAGGCTTTTCCATGTAGCTAAGTTATCTCTATTAAGCTTGGGAACTTCTCTCTTTGACATCTTGATCTTTCTACTTCTAGTACTTTTAAACTAAATCAGTAGATGGCTCTAATACCAATTGTTATAAATGTTCTAGAATAACTGAGAAGGGGGTGAATAAATTATTCAGAGTCAAAATGTCCAATTAAAACTTTTTCATCAAGTAAAGTGAGCCTATTAAACGGCTCATGCATCCAAGATTAAACTTTCCTACTTAGCAAGTTATATAAAATCAGCATGCAAACATAACACATGAAAGATCAACACATAACACAGTGATTTACATGGAAACCCAATTTGGGAAAAACCACCAGTAACATACTATTCAGTTCTCACTCTTTTGAAGTGATGCCCTATGAAATCCCTACCCTATTAAAGGCTACAACACACTATTAAATGTGACTTGGTTAAAGGATTTAACCACCCTATTAGAAGTGGGTCTAGTTAGAGGACTTTAGAACATTCACTTGAAATGCCACCCTATTAAAGGATTTACAAATGGCTATTAAACCAACCTAATTCCATAGGATTTTACCCTAGTTGACACAATTTTTAGAGAGGAACAACAAGGGCTTTGACCTAATATAACTCACAACTTGACTTGCAAATTTTAGATCTCTATTTAGCTCTTCACAATATGCCTGGCTTTCAGTCTTTGTAGCTCTGAAAACTCATTCTCCTTTATACCAGTGCAATCTCCTATATGGACACTTATTGAAGCAAAGTCTATGTGCTCTGTTCTTCCTTCTTAATACCTTCTCCTTGACATCCTTCAGCAACTTCACATTTGACACTCTAGCAAATCTAACTTCTCAACCTGTGACTCCTTAAATAGAAGTTTGGAAAATGCTTTTCCCACTTGATTCTTCCCTCATTTAATTTTAGTTTGAATGGATTAGGTAGGATTCATTGAATCTAGCCCATATCTTGTTCCTTCTAGAAACATCATGAAGAATCTTCTTGAATTTGCATAAAAACTATTTATCTAAAATTATGTGCCTCTAACTCATCATCCTTATCCTCCATCTGGTTCACAAAATTCAAGGTAACAAACTTGTCGACTCAGATCTGGTGAATCTTTGACTTTTCAAATAATGCAGTAGCATGGCACTATTGAAATTTTGGTGCTCAGCACGTACTATGTTACTCAGCACCAACTACATTTTACTGATGGTCGACACCTGTTACTTTTCTTGGCATCCACTAATTTTTCTGATGCTCGGCACCTATTAGTTTTCTTAGCACCTAAACACGCTTGACTTCCACTAAGTTTTTTTGATGCTCGCCACCTATTACTTTGCTTGGCACCTGAACATGCTTAGCTCCTTCTGTATCACTTGGTACACACTAGATCTTGCATTTGCTTGGTACTAATTGAAAATCTACTTGGCATGAACTAGGTTGCTTGGCACTCACTAATCAAGTCAGTTAAGCTTTGTAGACAACCATGTTACAACTTATTCCTCTAGTGTTTCTAACTGTGGCCAACTTCTGTATCTTTAATTATATTATCAATAAATCATTTTACCATTATCTTAACTAATCATTTCACTTCATTACAAAGCCATAACTCAACCTTTCCCTTAGGTACTTTTTTTATATCTTGTTGATTAAATCCTCTTCATCAATCAACTAAGTGATAGTACTTGGATCTTATAAGAAATTATCATTCCAGAAAATAGTAGGTTTGACATCAGTGACAAAATAATGATTGAAAACATTCTTCATCAACAATCTCCCTCTTTGCAATCAATCTTCTTCATTTTTCAATAATGATCTTTTCAATCATATTTCCAGCATCAGCATGGATTTTATAGTGGGATTACCAAGGACTAGGATAGGGATGGATAGTCTCTTTGTGGTGGTATATAGGTTCAACAAGATGAGCCACTTCATACCATGCAAGACAACACATGATAAAAATTTAATGTTGCCAACTTATTCTTCAAGCAGGTGGTGAGGATACATGGCTTGCCAAGGAGCATATAGCTGACAAGGATGTTAAGTTTATGGGGCACTTTTGGAAGACCCTATGGAAAAATATTGGAATAAACCTACCACATAGCTCTGTCTACCATCCTCAAATTGATGGTCAAATAGAGGTGATAAACAAGGTATTGGGAAACCTATTAAGGTGCCTTGCCATGGAATATGAACAAAGTTGAGAACAAGTTATTCCCCAAGTTAAATTTGCATAGAATGATAGAAAGAATAGGGAAAGAGGGTTAAGTCCTTTCCAAGTGGTATATGGTACTCAACCAAGAGTTATAATAGAGTTGAGGGAACCTACCTTCACATAACAAGATTAGTGGACAAGAAAATGACTTTATAAAATCAATAAAGGAGGCACATGATCAGGTGAAACAAACTCTAATGGAAGCTAATCAGAAGTTGAAGGAGAAGAAGGATGAAGGGAGGAGAGAATTGTAGTTTCAAGTGGGAGACTTGGTGATGGTGTATCTCAACAAGTCTAGGTTTTAAAAGGGAATCCCTAGCAAGTTGTAGATGAGGAGGATTGGGTCATGCGAGATCCTTGAGAAGTATGGACCAAATGCCTACAAAATAGATATACCAAAGGACATGTCTCTTTCTCCAATATTCAATGTGAAATATAGAGTACCATATAGAGTTCCTAATATGGATAACATAGAGTATCAAGAAGAGTTGAACAAGGATGTAGCAAACATGAAAGTACCTGAAAAGAAACAACCATAGGTTGAAAAGATATTGGACTCTAGAGTGAAGAAGAGCACAAGAAATAAGGTCTACAAGGATCATTTGGTGATGTATGGATTTACCTAAGGCTAAGGAAACTTGGATTTCTAAGGGTGACTTCAAGAGGCTAGGCATCAGTACCAGTTAAGTTCTTATCTCCAGAAGTGCTTTAACTTCTTCATGTAGGGGGAGAATGGTGCCGAAGCACCTAGGGTAAGGTCAAACCCTAAGTCTACATCAGAATTTTAATAAGTAAAAATAAAGTCCCAAGGTGTGTTTAAGAGGTTTGAGTTTATAGGTTTTGGTTTAGGAGGTTAATTTAGTCAATTAGGTCCTGATAATTGAAAGTTGCAAAACTTGGGCTATGAGGCCAAATGAGGTAAAATTCCATAAAAGGGGGCAAGGAGTGATTCAAGATGGCTCTTATATGTTCTAAGGTCATCCAAGGAGGTTTTATAAGATTCTTTGAAATTTTAGATAGTTTGGGAGCAAAATTGCAAAAGTTTTAAAAAAGTTGCATTGATAACTTTGCAATTTTTCAAAATTGCTTGACAAGTTTTTAGGCAGTTTTGAAAAACTAATGATTTGGGGTAGTTATGGTTTGAAGTAAACACTAGGATGAAAGATAAAGTCTATTTAAGACTTTTCCAACTTAGTTCCAAGGGTTGGATAGTTGAGTGTACAAACAACACCAGTAACAAGACAATTTTTGAGCATTTGAGCATAGTTTGGAGTTTTTGGTTGAAATTTTGATTAAATAGAAGCTTTTTCTGATGAAGTAAGATATTTTGTTCATATCTTGAATTTGTACACAATTATTTTTGTTTCAAGTAGGAATTCAATAAGGTTTAGAAAATTATTTGTTTTTGTTAATCCTGTTGTCCAGTTTTGAGTGACAAGTATGGAATGGACTGTAGCTTAAGTGTCCTTGGTCTAATCACCATAGATCTTGGAGACCAAGAAATAGCCTCTATAAATATTGTAAATATGGTTTGTGGAGGTTTTACAAGCGAGCCCTAGGCAAGCTAGCAAGCTTGGCAAGGTGCTAAGAGATGTTTATAAAGATTTCTTGTGAAGAATAGATGATTGGCATGGCTCAATATTGAATTGGTAAGGTAGGAGAAAAGCATAAGGGAAGATAAACTCAAATGAGGAGGTTTGATATAGAGTTTGATGCTTTCAAAGGGGAAAACACCAACGTTGCTACCAAACCCTTAAAAGTAGGGTTTTCTAAATCCATAGAATACAAATATTGTCGAAAACCTAGACCTGCAATATCTTCAAGGATTGGTCATAGGGGGAAAAATTATAGCATACACCAAGGGGCCTTATTAAGGGTTTTTTTTGGTTATAGCTCTTTCCTTGTTTCTAGGAGGGCTAATAGGGGCTCTTAGCACTACAAGGCCTAACTAGCCAATTTGGTGATTTATGTAAGGAAACTCAGGTGTGAAAATAGCTTCCTACACAAATCTCATAAGGAAAGTATGATGCAAATCTTATTAAAATCTTCTTCACTTATAGATTCAATGTCATGTAAACAACAATATTGCAGCCAACCATGCATACAAAAAATAAACAAAGAAAGAAACACATAACACAAAGATTTTCTAGTGGGGAAAAACCTTTTGGTAAAACAACCCCACCCCTTCAGAACCTACACAATGTATTATCTTCAAAAAAAGGTTACAATACATTTGCAGTGCAAACTCAATAGCGACAACAGAAGACCCCAGTAGCAACTCACAGTACAAACAATACACCTTTTTTGCATCACTTCTCTTCATAACCCTAAAAATGCTTATAACATGCGCTTCACTTTAGGGCTACTCCCAAAGGTAAACCGTATTAGGGTTTTACCATTCTTCGAGAAAATAGGAACCCCAACTCAAATATCTTAGTTGCCACATGTCTTCACCTGTCATTGAATCTTCCTAACATAGCTCTTACGTGTCATAGGAATCTGTCATAACCGTTTTAGCCATGATCTTCATACACACAATTCAAGATGTCAACACATCAATATTATTTGCAAAAAATACATTTTACAAAACAAATAATAAGAATAGGAATTATACAAGGTTGAGACACCTTATTCCTGAAATTCTCTCACTTGTCGAACACCTTGTAAGAGCAACAGGAACATAACAAGAACTAACCACTATAGGCCGAAAGGCCCATAGACTCCAAACACCATCTAAACTTCTCAGTGCCACTAGTTTCATTAATGCTTCTGCAACATTCTTCACAGTATCTACCTTTTCAAAATTTACCTTTTCATCTTCTGCCATATCACTCACAAAGTGGTATTGCACATCAATGTGCTTCGTTTTGGCATGGAAAGTTGGATTCTTTGCAAGGTAAATAGCACTATGACTATCACACCAAATAGTAATCTATTCTGCATCAACACCAACATTAGAACACAATCTCTTAAGCCAAATGGTTTCCTTACAAGCATGAGTAGCAGCCATGTACTCAGCTTCTGTAGTGGACAAAGCAACCACAGGTTGTCAATTGCTCATCCAAATGATGGCACCACCAAACATAGTGAACACATAAGCAGTGGCGAATCTCCTACGGTCAATATCACCTGCCCAATCTGAATCCACAAACCCATGAATACAAACTGAATGTGGAGATCCAGAAGAGTTACCATGATAACATATGGAGTAATCTGATGTACCCCTCAAATATCTGAATACTCGCTTAACTGCATCCCAATGTATCCATCTAGGATTATCCATAAATCGACTCAGGACTCCCACTACTTGGGCAATGTACAAACCATAGTACAGACCATAGCATACATAAGACTACCAACTGCACTAGCATAAGGTACTCTACTCATGTCCTCCACCTCACTAGGAGATTTTGGACAATCATCTATAGATAACTTTGTTCCCACAGGAATAGGAACACATAGTGGTCTACAATCTGCCATGCTAAACCTGTCCAACACAGACTTCACATACTTACTCTGACTCAACCAAAGTTTTCTGTTAGACCTGTCTCTACTAATTTCCATACCCAAGATGTACCTAGCTGCCCCAAGATCTTTCATCTCAAACTGTGCTGACAACTGAGATTTAAAATCAGAAATCATACCCTTACCCTTCCCAAATAGCAACATATCATCAACATATAATGCAACAATAAGAAGGTGATAATTTTCAATTATGAAATAAACACAATGATCTAATTTTGATCTTACAAATCCAATTGACAACACAAAGGCATCAAACTTAAGGTACCACATCCTAGGAGATTGCTTCAAACTATATAGAGATTTCTTTAATCTGCAAACTAAGGATTCTTTACCTTTAACAATGTAATGCTCAAGCTATGACATATAAATCTCTTCCTCCAAATCACCATGAAGGAAAGTTGTCTTCACATCCATCTATTCTATCTCTAAATCATATGATGCAGCAAGAGATAACAGAAATCTAATGGATGTTAACTTTGCAACAGGAGAGAATATTTCACCATAATCTATTCCCTCTACCTATGAATACCCCTTTGCAACCAATCTAGCTTTGTACCTTTC
Source organism: Cupressus sempervirens (assembly GCA_028749045.1). Taxonomy (NCBI): domain Eukaryota; kingdom Viridiplantae; phylum Streptophyta; class Pinopsida; order Cupressales; family Cupressaceae; genus Cupressus; species Cupressus sempervirens. The sequence goes on along the minus strand of CM053786.1, from coordinate 794,026,595 downwards.
AACACTGCCATCTGCACAAAATTTCTTCTTGAACACCCATTTACAGCCAACAGATTTTCTCCCTTTAGGCAAAGGTACAAGGTCCCAAGTTTTTTTTTTCTCTAAAGAAGCCATATCATCATCCATAGCCTCAATCTAGGAACCTACATCTTTCATGCCCAAAGCCTCTTTCACAAATCTAGGCTCATCAGTGTTAGTAATCAAAGCAAAAGCACAACTAGAATCTAGCATAGAATAACCAAACCTTTCTGGTTGCTTTCTTTCTCTCATGGATCTCCTCAAGGGCTAAGGTTGAAGTTGTTCTTCCTCTTCTTCTGAACTGTTAGAACTGCTAGAGCTCTCCTCATCATTAGACCCAACATGGTCTCTCTATTTAGTCTTCTCAGGGGTGGGAGGCAACTGAACAACATCTTTTTCCTTTTCTTTTTCATCTGGTTGTAGCACAATAGGAGAAGATGTTAGCTCTCTAGAAATAACATTTATGCTATACAACACCTTACTAGTCATAGGAGCCAAAGCTTGTATCCTTTCACACTAGCACTGTATCCGATGAAAATACATTTAACAACTTTGTTTTCCAACTTAGATCTTTTCTCCTTTGGAACATGTGCATAAGCTTCACAACCAAAAACACGAAGATGTCTAATTGAAGGCTTCTTACCAGACCACACCTCCATGGGTGTCTTACCAATAAGGGTTGATGTAGGAGATCTATTAACCAGATAGCAAGCAGTGGCCATAGCTTCAGCCCAGAACCTTTTTTCTAAACTAGCTCCACTAAGCATACTCCTAGCCTTCTTCATCAATGTCCTATTCATTCTCTCTGCAACTCCATTTTTCTCTGGGGTATAAGGAGTTGTCTTATGCCTCTCGATACCTTTTTCTTTATAGAATTGTTCAAACTCTGTTGAGCAAAATTCACCACCATTGTCAGTTCTCACACACTTAATCTTCTTACTAGTCTGATTCTCTACAAGGGCTTTAAATTCCTTGAATCGACTAAAGACTTGTGTCTTACTTTTAAAGAAATAAATCCATGTACTTCTACTATAATCATCTATGAAAGATACAAAAAATACAAACTTGGAGATTGAAGGAACTTTTATAGGACCAAATACATCATAATGAATAAGATCCAAAACATCAGAAGATTTGTGAGAACTAGAGTAAAACTGAACATGATTTTGTTTATTGTAGACATAGTGTTCACAAAAGTCAAACTCAAGATTGCAATCATTTAACCCCTCAACAAGATTTTTATTTTTTAGGGTTTTGAGACCCTTTTCACCAATGTGACCAAATCTCAAATGCCATAACATTGTCTTTTCTACAGGAAGCTTACCTTCCAAAGTGTTTGCATTGCCATCAGAACCAATAACCATAGTATTCTTCACTACTCGTTCAGATGGTGAGGATGAAGAACTATTACATAGAGGAATACATGCATCTAGCTGAAATAAGGTACCTCTCCTAGTACCCCTTGCAAGCACTATCAATCCTCTCATCATCTTGCATCCTTCTTTTGAACAAAAAACTTGCACACCTACATCATTTAGCATACTTACAGATAATAGGTTTCATGCCAAACCTAGAATGTGCATAACTCCATTGATTCCCTTTACTCGCCCATCAAGAAATTTGATAGTGACCCTTCTGCATCCAACTATCTTTAGGTGAGAATCATCACCCAAGTACACCTTTCCACGATCGAACTCTTCATATCTTGAGAACCAATTTCGATGAGAAGTCATGTGAAAAGATGCACCTGAGTCAACCAACCACACATCATCAAATGCATGGGCTGCCAAAGCTATGATGAATGCATTGCCATCTTCTTGAGATTTTTCAGAACCAGAATCTAAGACTTTCTTCTTCTTCTTAGGCTCTTTACAATATTTATGGAAGTTCCTAGTCATATTACAGTTCCAACATTTTACCTCAGACCTATTGGAAGTCTATGACTTCCCACGGGATTTTGATCTACCCTTATTGTCAGACTTATTGTCATTTTTCTTCCCTCTTTTCATGGATCATTCACGAATAGCAAGGGCTTCTTTTTTTGAAATAGAAGCCTTTCTCCGCATCTCCTCTGATAGCAGTGAAGACACCACATCATCCATTTTGAAGGTGACTAATGTGCTTCTGAGAGCCATCACAAGATGGTCCCATGAATCCGGTAAAGAACACAAAAGTGTGTAGCAATGATCCTCCTCCTCTAACTTGACACCAGTTGATGTCAACTATGCAGCTAGTAGATTAAATGCATTTAAATGATCCGTTAAGGATCCACCTTCCTCCATTCGTAGAGAATACAACTTCTTCCTTAGGAACAACTTGTTCACCAAAGATTTGGCCTGATACACAGCCCCAAGTCTCTCCCACAAACTATATGTGGTTTTCTCATCTAGAACATTTAGAAGAACTACATCGGTTAAATAGAGTCTTATGAGACCCGTAACTTTATGATCTTTGATATCCCAATCTACTTGAGCTATAGTTGCTAGTCTTGTAGCACTTGTAGTCACTTCCCATAGGTCACGATCTTCCAACATGTCTTCCATCTTGAGTTTTCACAACTCAAAATTAGTTCCATTAAATTTCTCCACCTCCATTCTTCCATATGATGAACTCTCCATCTCAATCGGCAAATAAGATTTAGGATGCTCTGCACAAGACTCCCACTCAACTTGAGATTAGCTCAAAAATCCCTACCCAACAACTAGGATCGAAAGTTGATCAAGCTCTAATACCACTTATAAGGAAACTCAGGTGCAAAAAATAGCTTCATACATGAATCTCATAAGGAAAGTATGATGCAAATCCTATTAAAATCTTCTTCACTTACAGATTCAATATCATGTAAACAATGATATTGTAGCCAACCATGCATATAGAAAATAGACAAAGAAAGAAACACATAACACAAAGATTTTCCGATGGGGAAAAACCTTTCGGTAAAACAACCCCACCCCTTTAGAACTTGCACAATGTATTATCTTCAACAAAAGGTTACAATACACTTGTCGTGCAAGCTCAACATTGACAACAGAAGACCCCAATAGCAACTCATAGTACAAACAATACACCTTTTTGCATCACTTCTCTTCGTAACCCTAAAAATGCTTATAACATGCGCTTCACTTTAGGGCTACTCCCAAAGGTAAACTGTATTAGGGTTTTACCATTCTCCGAGAAAATAAGAACCCCAACTCAAATATCTTAATTGCCACATGTCTTCACCTATCATTGAATCTTCCTAACATAGCTCTTATGTGTCATAGGAATCTATCATAACCATTTTAGCCATGATCTCCTTACACACAATTCAAGATGTCGACACATCAACATTATTTGCAAAAAATACATTTTACAAAACAAATAATAAGAATAGGAATTATACAAGGTTGAGACACCTTATTCCTAACAATTTAGGTGAGGGAACCTTGAAAGAATGGTGTAGAATGATGAGGAATGAGTTAAGGACCTCAGTAGGAGAAGTCTACCTTGCTCTTGAGGCACTTGGTGTTCTTAGAAATTTTTTGGCATTCTAAGTCAAAGAATCAATTTTAGGTGAATTGGAAGAATGACTTTGAAGTGCTAAATTAGTGGGTGAATTTCTTGGGGAAAGGGGATTGTAGATGTATCCTCTAAGTTAGGGTTAGGTGAAAGGACCCTATAGTGGGTGTTGATCTGATTTTTCACAATGCATAAATTATGGAAAAATTTAGTGAAAAATCATTTGAATCTTGAAATCTTGCAAAATAGGGTTTTGTTCCTTATATTTTGAGAATCCTTAGATTTCCCTAATTCATAGCCCAGTCTCTATGTCTTTGAAATTCTATTAAACTCCCAAGGCTTGTCTTTAGAGAATTTCTCAGAAACCCTAGGTCTTGCCTTTTTAAATCTTACCTTAGCGCAAAAATCTTGAAGGTTGAATATTGTTTTCTTGCCTATTTTGAAGTTGTTGTTGAGTCCTTTTGAAAATAGTTTTATCCCACCATTGGATCTTATTTGATCCACGGTTGTCGCGTACTCGCTATAGCAAGATGCTTGAAGATTTTGCATAGCAAGGTAGTGACCATCGGATAATTATGTCCCGGTGCTGAAAAGTGAAGTCTGGCACCGAAAAAGGGGTGCATTAAGGTCATGTTCTATGTCCCAAGCTTGTCAGTATTAAGAAGAATGCACATGGAGGATTTCACAGATGGTGTCATTGGAGTTCAAGTTTCTCTGACCACTCACTAAGTCACTATCAAAAAATCTATGCGAGTTTCCAGTGGAGACATAGTGAGTGCTTAGATTCTAAGAGCAATGGCTATGTTGTGGGACTCGATTGCTGATAGTTGGAAGTAGTGAACCAAAAAATTTCAAGTGGCAGTCGGATAGTAATGAGTCCCTATTGTAATGACATGGCACATAAAATGGAGATGGAAGGAGATTGCGACACATGTCCTGATCGTGTGGATGTCACTATCTCACTATAGGGAAGTTGTACGATAATTACCAAGGCAAGTTGGTGATGATGATGTGGCATGGGTCTTGATTGGTAGTGATGTGGTAGAAACATGCAGGTTCAAGTGAGTTGTGTAGATTAGATGACACGTTGGCATCCTACTCAGCATTTATAGGTCAAAAGTTTTGACTCTGTCAGAACTTGCTATGTCACTATCGAAAGGTTGGTAATTTCACCATTAGTGAGGTAGCGACATGCTTGAAAATGAAAAACATGATAGAGTTAGGGAAAAGTGATGTCATTAGAAATTAAAATATATATGTGTGCCAGCATGGTAGGCCAACTTAGTGACAGCAGTATCTTGGACCCATCCCCATGCATAGAACATATAAGGGATTTTGACCGTCAGATCAAGCTAAATCAATGGCAGTCACTATCTTGCCATGAAGAGTTTCTTGGAGGATATGTATAGTGAGGTAGCAACCTATTGACATGTGTCCTCAATCGTCAGCAGGCCCAAACAAAAATTCCATCAAGGAAGGAGTTGTGTACGTGGGTAGTTTTTATTGGATAGATTGGTGAACTTGTCAAGTTGAATGTTGGGTTGTCTTTGTCCATATCCCATGATCGTAGGATTTTTATCTCGCTATGAAAATATGTGCTAAAGATATGTATAGTTAGGTAGTGAGTGAGGGACCCACCATTGTTCTCATTAGGTTGCATTGAATGTCTTCCACATGATCAATGCAAAATCAATGATGGTCACTATCTCGCTATAGCAAGATGCTCACTTTTTATGTATAGCGAGATGGTGACTAAATGACATGTGTCCTTAATCATTTATGGGCCCAGTTTGAAGCACCAAAATTTGAAGTAATAGTACAAATGGAAACAATTTATATGTTTGACTACTAGCATGCTAAGGGGAAAGGTGGGTCAGCCTAGTTTTCATTCCGCAATCGTTGATCTTGTCTTGATCAATGGTTAGTGCTTACCCGCAAGTTTAAGATGCAAGAAATTTAAGAAATGTGGGTAAGTAGTAGTGAGACATGTGACCCCACTCTTAAGGATATAAGGATCGTTGCCTTTTGAATTTGAACCACCCGATGTGGTGAGGATCTATAGATAAAATTTAAAATTGATTACAATTTGGAGGTAACAGTTACTGAGAGTTAAATATGGTACAAGGCTCAAAGCTAGGGAAAAAAAATTCATCCAGCAATCCAGGGAGTTGCTGTGGGAATTATGCAGAAAAGAAGTGCAATTTAATGTTCCAAATGAGATTACAATCAGATTTAGATTTATTTTCATCTGATTTGACTTCTCCAGCAATTGTAAGGATGAATTGAATGTTTTTGGAGGTGGTTGAAGCAAATTTTTTTGGCAACATCAGCACAATTTGATCTTCACGGCAAAGCAGATATGACATGTAAAGATCAAATTTATGTAAAGATCAAATTTTTGGAGCCTCGGTGTAGATTTTGATGATTTCTTGATATCCCTTCATGAGATATTTGCATATTTTAAGTGGGCATATAGCATATATTTTGGCATCATTTATGGTTTTCAAAGTGCAAGTAGATGAGGAAATTCAGTTTCAACAACTCTAGATTGAAGACTCTTTTAGATGGACACGTGTCAAATTCAAATGAGACCTAGAAAGATTTTCTCTCCTATATATCTTCCTCTTCTACTTATTGTAGGGGTTCCAATTTTTAGGACTTGTGAGACCACAAGGTTGGCTCCAGTTTTTAGAGTTGTGATACCAATTTTCCCAATGTCTCTCTGTTATGAACAACATATTTTATTCCTCTTGAGGCATTTCATATCACATAGTCATTCTTTATGTATTTTCTGAGTTTTGATATGCAGATGATGTATTGGTTTCAAGGAAATTAATGCAAAGAGTTTAACCTTCTTAGTTTGATTCTTATTCTCATATCCTTCTTCTGTTATCTATAATGTTTTGTGTTTGCAAAAAAAGAGCTTGAACTCAGTTGCAATCCCTTAATGTTATATATCAGAATAGATTTTCTATTGGAACAAAGGGCCAAGTAAATGCTTGTTTATACTAATAGGGTTACAAGTTACACCGAGAGGATATTATCATAAGTACGAGAGTTATTGTGAAGATTGATGTCCTTTTGCAAGTCAAATAGATAGATCATATACCTAAATATATGAGTATACTTTAGGTATCCATCTACATGTTAAGGTTTAGTTGATGCCCAATGGATAAGGGACTTGTTAGCTTGAAGGATACATGTTCTCTATTGTTGCATACCTAGGTTATGCTGAGAAAAAAAAAAATTTAAATCAAAATCAAATTCAAGTCATCTTTACATTTTATGTTGAAGAGCTATAATAGAATGCCCTCACTCAACTTATGAGATTCATAGATTTACATTTAGTTGTTGTAGATCTATGTTGTTTCATGAGTTGCTAGGAGATATAAGGGTTTTCATCTACACTAAATAGGTTCAGATTTATGTTTTAAATGCACTGGTACTATATCTCAGAACCTCAAGGTTAACCTGCCTAGGTCTAGCAGAGCCTGAAGTGAAGAAGGATTCATCCTTATAGTTGGCCCAAGACTACAGTCAGGTGCATTCATCATAGGAATTTTCTAGCCCTAGATGCATTTGTCTAGTTTCTTGGTTATTTCCAAATCTATTAAATCAGGAGCCAAAAAAATGGTGACTCCACTAGGGATTACATTTAAGATCTGTGTTTACCTTGGGTAGAGTTTGAAGTAAGCATTTCATGCTGAGGTTTCCCATGGATTTGGAATTTGTATACATTTTTCTTGAGACTATCACTAAAGGATTTATCATTTGTTCAGTTCTTTTTCCCATTCTGATAAAGTGGGTGATGACTCAAAAGGGTTTTAACTAGTGTCAAGATTGAGGAATTTGTTGTCTTAAAACCATTGAAAATAAAAGAAATACATGAGAAAATGTGAGGAAAAACTTGAGAAGCAAATTACAAATTGATCTCCCTCCTAGAGGAAGACAAAATTGGGTTGTGAAGGGAAATAAGATGCAAAAAGGAAGCTATTCATAGGAGCAACTAGTTGGCAAATATAATGCTCACCATTCTGTTGTTGAAAAGGTGCCTTTCTCTAAGGGTCTAAGGTCTCACCCAATTTTGTTTGATGATGATTTCTATAATACCCCTGAGATGATATGTCAGAAAAAAGTTGTGCAACCACATGCATTTAGTTTGGAGGATAGGACTAGTAACAATCTTTTCCAGAATTGCACAAACCATTTCATGTCAGATTATTCCCCTGAAAAGGTCTGACCTAGACACTTAGAACCTGAAAGTTTTTATGATGAGAAAACATTTGGGTCTGAATTCACTATCCCTAATCCTGATGAGATCGAAATTTTGAAAGCTTAGCTTGCTGAGAAAGAAGCTATAAATAAGGGATTTCAAAAGGAAAGGGAAGAAAAGATCACGAAATCTTATGAAGAAAAGCAAGAATTACTTAGGCAAATCACTGCTATGAAGAAGAAAAATGAGATACCAGCTAGTGCCTGGCAGCCTGAGATTGTGGGACAAGTTGAACAGCTTAAGAGGCAAGAGCAAAATTTGTGGAAAACTCAGAAAGTGAATCTAGAGAGACTTGTAATATAGAAAATTAGGAACTATACTGCTCTAAAAGTTGATAGCAATAGAGTAAAAATTTTGGAACCTATTTTAGGGGCTAAGGACAAAGGAAAACAAAAGGAGATTGGTATTAAGATCAATGAGCCAATAAAGACAGTTCAAATCCATGACTCCATGTCACTTTCTGATATTGAGTTGGAAAAGAGAAGGAAAGAAAAGGATGCTTTAGCTAAGGGACTGGAGATTGCAGAAAGTGAGGCTGTTATAGTTGAGATGAACAATAAGATCAAATTCTTGGAAAATACCAAGAAGTAGTTTGCGGCTATGCCTAAAGATGATGGTGGATCTAATGTTGCAAATCAGAATGCTACTAAGGTACCTATTTCTTTTTTGTCTTCATCTTCACTAAAAGTAGATCTTAACAAATCTATTGGTGATGCTAGCACTAGTAATACTTTGAGTAGTACTAAGAAAGATAGTGCTAATCACCCTAAGATTGGTTTACAAAGAAGACCTATTCAATTAGAGGGCTATAGGCAAATATGTTTTGATGGAATCCCTAGTTTTCCAAATCCTGTCCCACAAGAAATGAGGAAAAGATTGCCTAAATTTGATGGAAATAATGCTATCTCTTTTGAAGACCATTTAAGGAGTTTTCTTGATATGATGAGTGATTATGAGGTTGAAGCTAAAGATGTGATTATGAAGTTGTTTGTGCAGTCATTAATTGAAGATGCTAGAGAGTGGTTCAAGAGACTTCCTGAATTGTCTATTCTTGATTGGAAAGATATAGAGTATTGTTTCAAAGAGCAATATGGTGACAAGAAAAATCAGAGCTATATTTTGAGTGAATTCAATAATATTAAAAGGTTGCCTAATGAATCTGTTATTGAATTTAACACTGGATTTCAAAAAAGGATGTACAAGCTAATGCAAGCCATGTGAATTGATGACAAGGTATGTCTGATCACTTATCTGAATGCTTTTGATGGAAAAATGGCATACCAGCTTAGGGATAAAGAGGCTAGGACTTTAAGAGATGCATTCAGGATTACCATTAATATAGAAAATAATTTGAGGATTTTAGGGAGATTAGAAAGAAAAAGAGATGATCCTAGGTTATTTGGGAATAAGGGAAATAGAAAGGAAGAAAATAAGGCCATAGGAGGAAAAAAGAAAGAGCCTAGTGAAATGAGTCAAGTTCTAAATGCTATAAAAATTTTGAATCTTCCTCAGATGAGGAATGATAGGAAAAGAAAAAGAAAAAGAGAAAATATGTTTCTAGTGATAGTGATACAGATGATAATGATGTAGAAGAGCTTGAAGCATTGTTGGCTAGGATATTTCATAGAGGCAAAGGAAAATATAAAGGTAAGATACCTATCATATGTTTCAATTGTAATGAATTCTTTCATATTGTTGCAAGGTGTGCTAAGAAGAAGAACAATAAAAGTGGAGACAAATTTAGAGGCAAAAGAGATGAGAAAAATAAAGACTATAAATATAATAGAAAGAAATCCCACTGCATTGTTGAAGAGGAATCCAATGAAGCATCTGATGATCATGATGATGAGGTTGTCTGTGTTGCAATGAAGGAAGATTTTGATGAAGATAGGGTAACTGCATTGGTGTCTTATGTGAAAAAGAGTGAGAGATAGATTATTGACAGTGGTTGTTTTAATCACATGAGTAGAGATAAAAGTAAGGTCAATTCCCTTGTGCATTATGATGGTAATAGTGTTAGGTTTGGAAATGATGCACCATGTTTGATCAAAGTAGATAGCATTGGATGTAAGGTTGAATTTGGAAACAAAAAAGAAAAGATCTATGATACTAATGGAGAACCAATTGGTAATGGTGATCAAACTAGAGGTAATATGTTTTATCTTGACATGAATGATGTTACTTGTCTAGTTGTACAATTTAATGATGTGTTTCTATGGAACAAAAGATTTTTCTATGTAAATTTTTATAATTTGGTCAGTATTAGTATGATGAAGAGAGTTAGATGTTTACCAAAATAGAAGAAACCAGACAATGTTATCTGTAAACAATGTCAGTTAGGCAAGATGGAAAAATCTAGTTTTAAAAGTAAGACTCACTCTTCAAAAGAGATTCTTGAGTTAGTCCATACTAATTTATGTAGACTAATCAATTTGCAAGGCTACAAAGGTGACAAGCACATTATCTTATTTTTTGATCATTATTCTAGGATGATGATAGTTATGTTTTTAAAGAAAAAGTGTAATGCATTTCAAATGTTTAAGTGGTACTTAGCAAGAGTTCGGAAGGAAACTAGGAAGATCTTGAAATGTCTAAGATCTGACAAAGGTGGAGAATTTACATCAAATGAGTTTGAGATATTCTATAATGATAGAGGAATCAAGAGATAGACTTGTGCACCTAGAACCCTCCACAAAATGGGATTGTTGAAAGGAGGAACATATCCATGATGGATTGTGCTAGAACACTCATGATGGAGAAGAATGCTGCTTTGAAATACTAGAGAGAAGATGTAAGTATAGTTGTTTATACCCTAAATAGAGTACAAGTCAAGAAAGGCACAAATTCCACACCTTCTAAACTTTGGTATGAATATTCACCCAATAAAAAATATTCTAAGGTATTTGAAAGCAACTGCTAAATTATTAAGGATAATAAAAATGGAAAATTTGATGCTAAAAGTGAAGAAGGTATATTCCTAGGCTATTCCACAAGAAGTAAAGTTCATAAGTGTTTAAATACTAACACTAAAAAAGTTGTCAAAAGTTCAAATGTGAAGCTTGATGAATATGCAGAGGTACATGAAGTTGAACCTTTGAAGGAACCTAAAGACTAAAAGACTTTTGTGTATTTCTATGATGAAATAAGTGATGATGAAGCTATGAACAAAGTTGAAAATCAACAACAACAAAAGTTAGTGACTTCTGAATCACATATAATGAATGTCGAGATGCATTAAGGAACTAAGCTATATTTAGGTGTTGATTTATGGTTAGAAGCTAAATTATGTATTCTAATACTGAGATTAGTGCACATGAAAGGAATGTTCAGATACTTGATAGAGAAGCACACAGTGATTCTAAAGTTGAAATAACCACTGAAGAAAATACAGTAGAACCAAGATTTTAAAAGTATTTCAAAATAAATCACCCTACCACAAAAATAATTTGAGATAAAGAAACCAAACCTATGATAAGAAACAAGTTGAGAAGTGACACATGTCTGCTAAGTATGCATGAGCCTATTTCAGTGAAGGATGCATTATAAAATGATGAATTGAGTCAAGCTATGAGAGAAGAAATTGATTAAATTAAGAAGAACAAAACTTGATCACTTGTACCAAGACCAAAGAAAAGGAATGTTATTGGAAGAAAGTGGGTATATAGAAATAAACATGATGAGAATGGTGAACTCACAAGAAATAAAGAAAGATTAGTTTACAAGGGGTATGCTCAAGAAGAAGGAATTGACTATGAAGAAACATTTGCCCCTATTACAAGATTGGAAGGAGTAAGAACTCTTCTTGCTTACTCTACATAAAAAGGTTTCAAACTTTTTTAGATGGATGTGAAATCTACATTTTTGAATGACATACTAGAAGAAGAAGTTTAAACTAAACAACTTGAAGGATTTGTTGACGTATACAACAAGAAAATGGTTTGTAGACCACACAATGATGTATATGGTTTGAAGCAAGATCTCATAGCATGGTGTGAGAGACTTCATAACTATCTTGCAAGGATAGGTTTCGAGAGAATTGATGAAAACAATAATCTATACTTGAAGACTGAAGGTGGTAAAGGTATTTTAATAGTGGAAATTTTTGTTGATGATATCATATATGGAGGACAAAATATATTGTGTAAAACATTTGCTAATGGTATGATGAAATAATTTGAGATGTCCATGTTTGGAGAGATTAAATTCTTTGTTGGCTTGCAAGTGTATAATATGAAGTATGGTATTTGCATCACTCAGTCCAAGTATGTGAAAGAAATATTGAAAACTTTTGGTATGGAGGATTCAAAACCTATTAGCACACTGATGGTCATAGGACATAAACTATCAAAGGAAGATGATTCTTCTGAAGTGAACCAAACTTTATATAGGTCTATGAGTGGAAAATTGCAATATATAGTTCATATCAAAACCAACATTGCATTAGTTGTTGGGATTGTTGCAAGATTTTCTATAAATCCTAAGGAGAATCATTTGATGATAGTCAAAATGATCATGAGATATCTGAAAGGAACAGATGATTTATGTCTATACTACAAGAAAAATGATAAATTTGAATTAAGAGCCTATATAGGTGCTGATTGGGCTCAAAATGTTGTTGATAGAAAAAGTACAAGTGGTGGAGCATTTTTCTTGGGAAATAGACTAGTTTCAAGGATGAGTAAGCAACAAAATTGTATACCACAATCTACTACTAAAGCTGAATATGTTGTTGTTGTAGTGAATTGTAAAATATCATATGGATCAAACATCAACTCAAAGGAATGAATGAGGAAAATACTAAACTTTTGATACTTTACTGTGATAATACAAGTTCTATAAACATATGTAAGAATCTTGTGATGCATACAAAGACAAAGGACATTACAATCAAGTATCATTACTTGAGAGAGTTGGTTCAAGACAAAGAAGTGAAGTTGGAATATGTGAATAAAAAAGAATAGATAGCTAACATATTCACAAAAGCTTTACCTAAGGATGCTCATGAGTATCTAAGAGTTAAACTTGGTCTGATACCCCTATCCAAAGTTGTTTAAGAGGAAAGAGAAGTTCCCTACATCAACTAAGTTGAATATCATATTTTACAATTTGATGCATTAGATATTACTTTAGGAGCTTCCTAAAGTAATCACAAAATTGGAATAAAATATTAGACACAAGCAAGGTGATAGAGGGAGAACATGAATTGTTAAACATCTACATGTTGAGATGACAAGTCTTTGGCATTGTTGTCAAAGAGGGAGAAATAACTTAGAGAGAAGAAAAGGAAGATATAGTTAGAAAGATAAATATTTGAAAGATATCCTACAAAAAAAGTTAGAAAGTAAGAGGGAGACAGTAAAGGAGAGATTAGAGATATACTAAAGAGGGAGATACTTGCAAAGAAGAGAGACATACATTATGAGTGAGATATAAGAGAGCTACACTAAAGCAGATTGACAAAGATACAATACTCTATATAGAGGAAGGACACATATAGATAGAGGGAGAGATTGTAATACATTGTATTAATTTTCTTTTTTGTTATTGTTGTTGGTATTGATTTTTCATCAATGCCAAAGAGGGATTTTATTGAAAATAGATTGTTTGTTGTATGGAATTTGGAATAATCATTATATTGTCAATGATTTCAAATCCACTACTTGTTGGTGAACCAAATTATTATTTGGGATAAATCCTATCATTTGTTTGATTGACAAAGATAATTTGATGAGATGTAATAACAAGAGAACCTAGAGGAAAGGTTGAGTTATTTGGTGTATAAAAGGAGCACTAAGACCAAGTAAGACAAGGATGATATGTTGTATTGTTTATCTACTTAACACTAAAGTTTATGGATACACTAGCTAAGTCTAGAAAAACAAGGAATACAAATTGTCTCTACTAAGCTTAACTGAGTAATCACTTGGAGTTGAGCGATGTTAGTTCAAGCCAAGTAGAAAATTAGTTAGTGTTGAGAAAAGTGAAGATCTAGTGTATGTTGAGTGATAATGAAAGTCTGTATGTGCTGAGTGAATTTTAGTCGACGTTGAGCAACACAGTGTGTGTTGTGCATAAGAGGCTAGTTATTGCCAAGTGACAACAAAT